>CM060097.1:0-532500 GCA_030522485.1 Stenchaetothrips biformis | reverse complement strand
ACGTAACGTACTTAGGATGGCAGATTAGTGTAACCGCGAGGCCGGCTGGGCTCAGGGCATGGGATTATTGCGTCGCAAGAGACAAGCGATGAATCGACCCTTCGGAATCAGGTGGCTCCTTCTCCCGGCAGGGCTTACATCTCAGGGTTTGAACGCAACTAAATTGGCCCATCGCACATTCGGAATTAACAGCTTGCTCTCCATCAGCAAGGACGGCCCCGTCGGTCCGTCTGCACGCTCAGCGAGAACAGGAAGCGCGCGGTTCGCTCGAGTCGCTCACCACGAAAGCTCGAACTTTGAACGAGGAGCTATGAGAATGATGATACGGACGTTGCCTGAAGAGGCCTAGCAGCGATGATGATGAGATATATCTAAAGCTTTGGGGACGATGGCGGAGCGGCACCGTGCCCCTCCCGCCCCTTTTTCCTTTTCTTTTCGGACGTGTCTGCAGATGTAGCTGGTCCTTGTTTAATATGGGTGTGGCACCTGAGGAGGTGCTTCTAAGGGGAGGACGTAGGTGCCCGTTTGTTTTGCTTGTCTTTGGGGCATCGAACAAGAGCCCCCCCCCCCCCCCGCCCTTTCCTCTGGATTATCCACTGGACGCCACTCCTGCGCCGCGACTAGCGCGGCGTTGGGCCGCGCCTCGGCTGGTTTTTGCACTGCTGCTGCCTGCCGGTGTTGTCCAGCAGGTCCAGGCAGCCTTGCCCCGGCCCCTGCTAGACGGCCACCACCAAGCAACACCAGCAGAGTGCACCGTTGCATCCGGTTGCATCCCAGCGTATGCTTCGGAGCAGTGCATGGGCGAGTTTCTGATGAGAGGCGTTTTCTTTAACACATGGGGCGTAATTCTTCTTTTATTTTAACAGAGTGAGGAATAATTCATATGTCGAGTACTGTCTTCTTTTGAATAGAACCAATGCGAAGGGCTTGGTTTATGCGACTGGTTGTGGCCGTGGCCGAGGCAGTAGTTTCCGCCATCCTTGGGCCTTCCCGGTTTTGTGCAGAATTGCTCAATGCTGGACACGGAGGGTTGGGGTGGTTGAGGATGCGGACAGAAAGGTGCGGGAAAGCCTGCGCCTTTGTGACAAGAAAACAGTTTCCGCATCGGCGTCTATAGTCTGTCCTGGTCCTCGGCCTGCATCGCCGAGGTGTTAAATTTGTCATCCTTATTTTTTAAAAAATATTACAGGCCGGGCTTTGCGGTCAACGCCAACGCCCTGTTTGCAAGGGCGCCTTCACTTGGCCTCGCGTGTCGTGTCCGCCCCGCTGTCAACGCTTCAGCCGGAAAAATGAGGTACTACTAAGTACTTAGATTGACCAACCGGGGTTTCTCACCTCGACCCAGCCAGGGTCTGCTGCCTACCTGGTTTAGGTGAAAAGGCACAACAAATTTGTTGGCCAGTTGCCAAACGAAGCCTAGGCAACTCTTCCTGCATTCCTTGACACTGAACAGTTTAGTGTCGGTTCAGTGCCGGTTTTCTCAAAAACCGCTTTCCGCTTAGGCGGTAATAAGACACAACTTAGTCATTCTAATAGTTTTTAACACATGTTGCAGGTTTTGTGCACTGCGGCGAGCGGTGGCGGCGCTGGAAAATCGGATAATTCCATCGGAGTTCAAAGGATGGACACGACCACGACAGCACTGCCGATCGACAGAACTGGTACGCTTCGTACTTGGGATGCCTTTGATTTCTTGGCCACGAGGCTGGGGCTGTAGGGCCAGGGTTTAATTTCAACACAGCAAACTTGCTAACATAGGATTGTTGTCGAAACACATGAATTTGTTTGTTACTACCTCTACTCAACATAATCGTCCTTCCTCTGGTCAGGGTCCAGAAGGGATGCGGTAAGCATGCAGTACGACGTGCAGTCAGTGCAGAGCAAACACCTTCAGGGTTTGAACATCGAACAGTCAGAGGCGCCCTTAGACAGACGTCCTGCCTCGACGGCTGCCCGATGCCAGGTGTTTTGTGGTTTTCTAAGACAAGCCCTTGGTAATCCATAAACAGCCGTCTCAGCTGGACAGTATACTACCCTAGTCATTATACTTTACGTTCTGGACAGCAACCCTGTATTGAAAAAAAAAACGTTAACGCTAACGCTAACGTGAAAGCAGATGATACTAATGTTTATTTCAATGTATGTTTGTTCATCATTTAATTAAGGAAAACAAATTATTTTTAATTTTCTAATTTGGCCTGATGTATTCATGTCTGCGCATGTGTGTCCACAATGATATGCCTAATACCACTTGTGTTGGGTATCATTCTCTTTGTTTCAACGCGAGGATGCACAATATGATGGCCAATCACATAAATACTCAATACCCGTAAAAGTTGTTCTCTGTACTAGCGCGGGATCGCCGCAGCACTTGACACTCAGCCGTCCGGTCACGATAAGCAGCCGAGCTTCGTCATTCGACTCCAACATAAACAAACAAGAGCAGCGCGGCGCAGCGCAGCGCAGCACTCCGCGCCACTTGTCACCAGACGCCGCGCATCCGTTCCGCCCTAGTACCAATGCGAACTTTTGCGGGTATCAGCAAAATAGTTGAACGGATGCCGAATTCCGCATCCTCACGTTCCGACGAGAAAAATGATACCAAATAAGACTAGGATAGCGGCGGGGGCGCGGGCGCGGGCACGGGCGAGGCTGTCTGCCAGCTATAGGACTCTGGGTGCGGGGCGCGGCGCGGGCGCGGCGCGGCGGCGCGGCGCGGGCGCGGCGCGGCCGAGCGCCCTCTGCCCATATAATCTTCTAGTCTAGCCATCCAGCCGCTTGCTCCCCGCACGAGAGTACAAGCATTCTGATACATTTATAATTATAATTTCTTTTTTCAATTTTTGCGTATAGCTGTGAACATAAATGTATCATCTGCTAAAAATGTGCTTCATTTATGATATTTTTTTCAAGTAGAGAGAGATGCATAGGACCCAAACATTAGGTTGTGCACTCGTTGCGAACAAGCGCAGTGTGTCTCGGCAAGAGGGCATTTAAGATAAATCATAAATGTTTTTTCCAAACAGCAGAAATAAACTGAGGAGGAAGCCCAGTCTGCGGTATGCTCGGAAAGTCAATGCAGGGCGTACACCTTACTCTCCCTCCCCTTAAAAAAAGCTGCAAACCTGGGTGCAATGATCTTTGATTGCGATAGCGCACGGTGGTGGTGGGTATTAATGATCCCGGTTCCCTCGTGGACAGCACCTTGTAAATCACCAGCTGGCGCGGGCTGCGGTCGGACACCACAGCCAGACACTACAGGCACGCCGCTGTCGGTCTAGTGGTGACTGTCCCAGAGAACCTCCGGGAGGGTGGTAATGAGGGGTGTATCTGGGGATTGCCCTCCTGCAGGGGCACCATCACTATAATCACTAGAAACACAGGATTGATAGATTTAGTTCAACTGTGCCACAAGAAGCAGCTTAGAAAAAACATTGATTAACGAAATGAACTCACGTGCCGGGGGTCCAATCACTAGGAAGTGTGTTTTCTTCTGTCCCGGCTGCTGGACGAGCGGCGCTCCTTCATATTTTACACAATAGGAAGTATATTCTTTTCGTTTACTCTGAACGAGCCTTGTGCTGTCTTGCTTCAGCGTCAGGAATAACTCAAACGTTGAGACCCCGTATTGTAAATAAATCGTTTTCAATACGCGGGTTGCAAACTGAACGACGATCTGCCACCTTTCGTTGTGCCCGTCGATGAATGATGGTAGATTGTGCAGTAGTCACCCTCGTCCTCGGTCTGCAGCCGCGGTGTAAAATCTCAGTCATCCTAACTTTTTTTAAAAAATTACAGGCCGCGGGCTTAGCAGGAATTCGCCGAGGGGCACCACCAGACGGACCGAGTCTGACGCACGAGCTTTCCCTTCGCAAATGCTTCTGTTCAAAGCACCACGCCACTGCCGATGGCTAGAGAGGTACGTACGTACAGTGGGGAGGTGTGTTGAACAGGTGTGCCCAGAGTCCAACAGCCTACTGCTTCGCAAAGACTAGCAAATGACTAGGCCGGCTCGCAACGGCACGGCCGGCCAAGGCCAAAATGGCGACCCTCTCCGATCCCCACGCAGCCCCCTCCACCGCTCTGCCTACTGGCAGGCGACCGGTCAGTCAAAGCTGCCAACCTTACATGCTGACCTAAGGCTTATCTTGCGGCAGAAAGTAAACTTTCACCTGTCTCAGAAGGGTTAAAAAACATTTCAGGTATTAAATGCGACGATTGTTCCAATATTATGTGTCATGGGTTGAGTTGGTGAGAAAGACTATCCGTCTCTCTCGTTTCTGAGGTTGGCTACATGGCATTTAGTCCAAAATGGCTGGAGCCTATCACAGCGAGACCCCTCGTTTGCCAGTCTTTGGCACTCTAGGACCCTAGGTGTGCCTACCTCGCGGCTCGCTCTCTCTTTCTCTCTTCGTTTTTTGTCACGCTCATTAACAGCCCCCTTCCGCAGTCTCTCTCCCACTCTTTGGGCGTCCCGTAAAGGTGCGAGAAAGACAGTGACGAAACGATGGCTGCTGGCTACATGTTCCGTCTCTCTCGCACCCCTGCCTTGCTAAGGTTTCATGCAGGCCCGGACTGGCCCGGGCATATGAACAGAGAAATATGCCGGGCCCCCCGGCTCGACTTGGGGCCTCTGCCCGCGGCTGCAGGTCGGGGCCAGGGGGCCTCCGTGGCCGCAGGCCACGCTGCAGCCAAATGTCGGGGCCTCAACACCAGCTCAGCCAAGCCTACAGCCAGCCAACAATGGTCAAGGCAAGCCAACAGCCAGCCAACAATGGTCAAGGCGGCCAGTGGCACTGGTTGCAGGCGTGGCTTCGAAAGTATTCCCCTGCAGCGAGCGAGGCCAGTGGCATGGCAAGGCAGGGCGTGCGGCACAGTCGAATATTACCCTTCGCCTGCCTTGTCTTCGGTACTCTACTCTTACACCGAACAAACTCGTTTAGAGCTCGTACGGTTTTGTCTGTCGGCTCAGTTCCCACGCCCCAACGGGTGAAGGCAACGCCTGACCGGACCCTGACGCACAACCGTTCAAAAATGAACAATTTTTCATAACCATTTAAAATCAATCAATTTTACAAAACCATAAACCCGGCAAAAAAAAATTTGGAAGGGATGGAGCCCTTTGCACCATTTTCCGCCGGGGCCCTTTTGGGGCCAGTCCGGGCCTGAGCCTTATATTTGTTTTATTGCAGGTGCCCTGTCAGCTGCACCGAGTCGCATCTGTCAAACCCTTCGCATTGCATCTCGTTCAAAGGATGTACGACAGCACCATGGACACAGGTACGTAACGTACTTAGGATGACAGATTAGTGTAACCGCGAGGCTGGCTGGGCACAGGGCATGGGACTATTGCGTCGCAAGAGAAAAGCGATGAATCGACCCTTCGGAATCAGGTGGCTCCTTTTCCCGGCAGGGCTTACATCTCAGGGTTTGAACGCAACTAAATTGGCCCATCGCACATTCGGAATTAACAGCTCGCTCTCCATCAGCAAGGACGGCCCCGCCGGTCCGTCTGCACGCTCAGCGAGAACAGGAAGCGCGCGGTTCACTCGAGTGACGCACCAGGAAAGCTCGAACTTTGAACAAGGAGCAATGAGAATGATGATACGGACGTTGCAAGTACATCCCTGCATATGCTTCAGGCAGTGCAGGGGCGAGTTTCTGATAAGAGGCGTTTTCCTTAACACATGGGGCGTAATTCTTCTTTTATTTTATCCCTCTGGAAGGGCCCGGCGTCCCGTCTGCTGGCTGGAGCGGAGGTCACTCACGCCTTTCCCGTTCGAAAAAAAGGAGTTCCTGGTCGATTTCGACGGCAACCTTTTTCATCGGGACTAGGTGGGAGCCAGGGTCGGAGCCACGCCACCCGGGTAGCGACTGGACCTCTGGGTTTGGTGCGCGCACAGTGCGCGCAGACTCGACAGCCTGGTAGGCGCGGAAACAGGTGGGAGGGGGGGAGGGGACAGCCTTACCCTTTTACTGACTCAATGATTGATCATATGTGCGGGCTCCCCTTAAAAAAAAAGCATTGCGAAAGGGTTCTTTGGCAGCTGAAAAAAGAGTTGGGGGCCCGCCATCCGTTTTGCCCTATTTTTTTGTTTGTATTTGTGGGCATTGTCCAGCACCCCCATGTAGAAGAGGTTGTGGTGCGAGTTGTGGTCTGGGGCTCGTTTTCCTCTTTCGTCTTAGCATGTTACTTTGGTTGCTTCAAAGTTTATGGTGGGCTATGTGCACTGCAAATCCATAGTGGTTGGCACTAAATAGAGTGAGACTGTCTCACACTTGGATTTGCAGTGTAGGTCTTACCCCCACGACAGCGCTCGGTGCACTGCGGGAGCGAAAGGAGTTCGTTCAACTCCGTCCGTGTCGTGTGTCCCGTCGGCCAGCTCCTTGGTGGTGATGGCCACGGCCACGGCGCGGTGCACTAGGCGCTCAGTGTCCGTCCGTGTGATGAGTCCTACCCGCGCTTGAACGAGGAGCAATGAGAATAATGATACGGACGTTGCAAGTACATCCCTGCATATGCTTCAGGCAGTGCAGGGGCGAGTTTCTGATGAGAGGCGTTTTCCTTAACGCATGGGGCGTAATTCTTCTTTTATTTTAACAAAGTGAGGAATAATTCATATGTCAAGTACTGTCTTCTTTTGAATAGAACCAATGCGAAGGGCTTGGTTTATGCGACTGGTTGTGGCCGTGGCCGAGGCAGTAGTTTCCGCCATCCTTGGGCCTTCCCGGTTTTGTGCAGAATTGCTCAATGCTGGACACGGAGGGTTGGGGTGGTTGAGGATGCGGACAGAAAGGTGCGGGAAAGCCTGCGCCTTTGTGACAAGAAAACAGTTTCCGCATCGGCGTCTATAGTCTGTCCTGGTCCTCGGCCTGCATCGCCAAGGTGTAAAATTTGTCATCCTAATTTTTTTTAAAAAATATTACAGACCGGGCTCAGCGGTCAACGCCAACGCCCTGTTTGCAAGGGCGCCTTCACTTGGCCTCGCATGTCGTCGTGTCCGCCCCGCCGTCAACGCTTCAGCCAGAAAAATGAGGTACTACTTAGTACTTAGGTTGACAAAGTTAGGCCTTCGCAGCACCCCTCCTCCCCCTCCCCGTCGTGGAGGTAAAACTTTAGTCAATCTAATAGTTAGTTTTTTTTTATGAAAGGTTGTCAGGTTTTGTGATTCACCTGCTGTGTCGTCCCAACGGAGGAGCGGGTGGAGGTAGGGGGGGGGGTTGAGTGTTGGGAAGAGGGCGCGGCCATCCCTCCCTCCTCTTCAGCAGAGAGGCGTGGTTTAAAGCGATTGCGCCGGGAGGTGCGATGACCAATCATCAGATCCTGGGTTCGAATCTACGTCAAAAACCATTTTTTCTTTCTTCCTTTTAAAATTGTAGTAATGTTGAGTCACCCGGGCCGGGGCCGGTGCGGTTGGACCCGCTCGGGCGTCAGTGACAGGTGACAGCACGTTGTCGCAGCATCTCTCTCTGCCGGTGCCGGCGGCAGGGTCCAGCAGACCGGCGCACAGTGAGCCAGAAGACGGCGCAGGCGGCCAAAACTCAAGAGCTTTAGAGTCGTTAAACAGGATTCGAAACGAGCGTGTGACTCCACGAATGGATTGCTCTTCGAACGAGGAATCCATTGGTGGAGTCACACACTCAGTTTGAGTCAAATTTAGCTACCCTGGAGCTCAAAACGCGTCTCGAGTTTTGGCCGCCCAAACCCACCGGTCTTCTGGCCCACTGTGCGTCGACGCCTTGCCCAGTGGGTCAAAATGCCCGTGGCCGGAGTCAGCCTTCGCCTACCTCAGGCAACAACAGTTCGGCAGTTCAAACAGTAGTTTCACGTTGCGTCGCCTGAAGCTAAAAAACGACCCCACTTCACTCCCCTTTCTTTCGTTGGCGGCCGTGCCCGCCCGATGCCTCTCTCTGGCCTTGCGCCCGCCCAACAGCGCCCAGCCATGGAGACACAAATTTAGTCATTCTAATGTTTACAATACATGTTGCAGGTTTTGCGCCCCGCCCGCTGCTGAGTTCAACAGACAATATTCCAACGCAATGGCGCTGTTTAAAGCAGGCTGCAGCCCCGCTGGATTTTAAAGAGGTACTTTATAGTACTTAGGATGTCTAAGTATAAGGCCGCGAGGCTTGGCTCACTCGCCAGCAGCCAGGACATGCCCTGCACCTTGCAGATCATCAGATGGCGGGCTGAATGTCGTACACTACCGATACGCCGCTGTTGGTCTGGTCGGTGACTGTGCCGGCTACGCTAGACGACCGGCTGTCCTCATGTTTTACACATAGGAGATCTTTATTCTTTTTTAGAACGCTAGGTGGGTTCTGGACTTATCTGAACTTTTTGGAAGTAGCCACAAGTCAAGTCAAGCCGTCCAACTAGGGAATTCCCTACACTGCTACTGCTACACTGTCACACTGCTGTGGGTCTTGCCTCCACGACAGCGCTCGTTGCAATGTAGGAGCGAAAGAAGCGCCCGTTGATCTGTGTCCGCAAATATTTCTGGAATGCCCTCCAAACTTGTTCAGATGCACGTCCTGGAAAGTCACCTAAAATACTATTCGATCTATAGTAAGCACATAAAGGCTCAACAGTCGTCCTGTAGACTGCTAGGCGCTTTCGAACAGGTTCTGGCATGTCATTCTCCCTTTGAAATAGAGGCTCTCCTTGCCCCGGCCTTTGCAACTGTGCAATGATGGCTAGGTGCGTCCATTTTCGCACCAGCTGTGGCAGATCCAGAGTCGGTCCAAGGGAGGAGGGGGGATAGTAGCATTTTTTGCCTACTTACAGGGGCAAAGTTGCGCTTTTTGCCTGCCTTTCAGGCGGATATCTAGGGGTCCGGGGGGGGGGGTGGTGAGGGGCAATTGTCCTTCCCCCCCCCCCTCCCCCTCTTCTGGATACGCGCTTGTTTTTCACTGACGCACTGCGTTTAGTAAAGGGAAGTTTGTCTTCTTTTTTGACACGCTAAGGTTTCTTGCACATCAACAACCTCTCAGTCTCCAAGCAAGTATCTCTTCGAATTTAGCTAGATGGTGTTGGTAGCGCCGGTGGCCAGATAGGCAGCCCTGCCGGACCCGGCGCAGCGCACAGGCGCACGAGGCCGCACGAGGTGACAAGTTTGAATGTTGACACTGTGTTCGGGTCGCATTCGATTTGTCCGAGCCTACGGCGATGACACGGGAGCAGACCAGCTGATAGCAAGCTGTGCATATATAGCTTCTTCGTTCTCCATGGCCAAGACGTGTTCACTGTGATCATAGGATTTCACGGAAAAAGTAGTTGGTCTTTACAATCGGAATGGGTCGGTTGAAGAAATCCGGCCCTGGCGACCATTTTTCTGAATGTGGTAACCAACCATTTGGATCTTGGTGATTAGGCATCGGTAGTGGTGATCGAGGGTCCATCGGGAAAACCGAAAGTTCGGCGGATGCATAGCCGATCGACCAAGTCGATCCCTACGACTAAATCCTGACTCCACCGACCGAACTTTTTTTTTTTCCATGTTGTGGTCGGGCCTTCTTTGTCTCGATGGGTCACGCAACCAGGGACGGACTGCCCCGGGTGGGGATTGTTGGATCCCCACCCGGGCCCTCCCTCAGGATATGGGTTGCGGGCCCCCCTGACGGGCCGGGCCTTCTCACATGAGAAGCAGGAAGATTACACGGGCCCGCTTGCGTCGCTGTGGGTTTGAGGTTTGGTGACTTTAAGGACATCACACAAGTTATAAAAATTAAGTATTTTGGCGTAAATAGCTTAAATCAAACAAAGAAAAGACACTGTTACAAGGTAGCCTTACGCCAGACCGCACTGTAAAACCAAACGTTGTCTAGACCACACCACTGGTGCGGTCTTATGAGTGCCATTTTGACCGCATCAGTTGGTGTGGTCTAGACCACGTTTGGAGTGCTCTGGTGTGGTCTAGACCACGTTTGGAGTGCTCTTTTAATGCAATGACCACACCAAACGTGGTCTAGACCACACCAACTGATGCGGTCAAAATTGCACTCATTTGACCGCATCAGTTGGTGTGGCCTAGACAACGTTTGGTTTTTCAGTGCGTGTCTTGTCGTAACAGGCTTTGCGATGCTGCGCCAGTTTCGACAATCCACGCCTGGCGTTTCACCTACCTTGGCCTGCGGCGCTTAATTCTTGCCTTCGGCAAGCTGTTTTAAGGGATCATTGAGGCAATAAGTAGTGCACTACGTGATGAATGGTCGAAGTATACAAGCTAGGGCGCGCCCTTATTCAGTCAAACCGCGTAGGCAGCTCCGCTTCGCCCCGCAGGTAATTCAGTTCGACAGGGGCCGATACCAGCTTGGCCTGCCGGCGGATTCTTCTCGGGCCTTCTTCGGCCCTCGCACCAGACCTGGCTTGGCCCAATCGGAGGCCATCTCTCGGGCCTTCGGTCCTCGCACCTCATACCCCGTGGAGGTAAAGCGCAAACTTATTGATGTAACATCAGGACTGAGGCCCGGTCATGTGTTCCCACTGTGCCACAGTTAATGTGCAAAACATGGCCGTTGCACTAGTTTTCACAATACATGAAGGCGGGCTCAAAGACCCCCCCTTTCGACCCCTCTTTGAAAAGGTCTTGCCGAGACTTATCGAAATCTGCAATAAAATTTTTTAGTCGGTCGATCGCCTTTTTTCAAGATCCTGACTCGGCCAACTAATGAAGTCGGGCTCCTAGACCCCCCTTCCGACCTCTCTTTGAAAAGGTCTTGCCGGGACCTATCGAAATCTGCAATAATTTTTTTTAAGTCGGCCGACCCCCTTTTTTTTAAGATTAGGGGCGAAGTTGATTATGTTCGTAAATTCGGGTCAAGGTAGCCAATTCGCAGTTAAAACTTTGGTCAGGGGTCCAAATTGATTTCACTTTCGTCATTAGCACCTTCAAAAACATACGAAACCATGTAAAAATGTCTCTAAAATATAACGTCACTGAAAAGTTGCACTTTTTCTGCCGTTTTTTCGTGTTTTTTCGTTGGTACGACTGAATAATTTGAGATAGAGGGCTGAATTTCAGCGTGTGGTGATCCAAGGATATACCTTACAATCCTGCAAAATCTCAGTCAGATCGACAGAGTTGTTCGTTTGGAATGATATAAAATCACTAAGAAAGTCAATTTTTCTGCCATTTTTTGGTGTTTTTACGTTAGTACGACTGAATGGAATGAGATAGAAAGCTGAAAATTTTTGTGTGGCGAGCCAAGGACATACCTAATAACCCTTCAAAGTCTCAGACAGATCAGCTGAGCCGTTCAGGAGTAGAAGTGCTGACACACACACACACACACACACACACACACACACACACACACACTGACAGGCAGACCAAACTTTCCCACCCCATTGAAGTAACTGGCTTCGCTAATCGCTCAGCCAATTATATAGTACAGCGGACGCCCGACGGTTAGCAGACTACAATCCTTTCTTCTTCTCACCACTAAAATACCTCATTGGTCACAGATCGAATTTACGGCACTTAAATACATCGAAGCTCTCTTTTGCCCCTGGATGGTAGGCAAATCCGGGCCCCCTATACCAGATTTCCCACCCGACTCGTGGGCCCCCAGTCCGTCCCTGCACGCAACGTTTGACGGTATTTTCCACCAGTAGCGGTCCAGAGACTGCCTTTGGGTTGGGGGGGAGAAGTGACACTTTTTGCCTTCTTACAGGGGCAAAGTGGTACTTTTTGCCTACTTACAGGGGCAAAGAATGGCTTTTTGCCCACCTTACAGGTGGCTTTCTGGGTGCTATGGGGGGGGCAAAAGGCCTGTCCCCCTGCCCCCACCCGTGGATCCGCGGCTGTTTCCCTCTTGATCTGTCCTTTCTCATGATCTGTCCCTCCCTTTTTTCCTCCTGGGCTGTCGCAGTCATCCTAATTGTATATTTAAAATTGCAGGTGCAGGAACGCCCAATACGACGTGAAACGGCTGCCTCCAACGCTTGATGTGTCAAACAAAATTTTAAAATAAAGAATCAAGTGTCCGTTCATGAATTTTTTTTGTGGTTTTTATTTTTCTTATTAACTAATTATACCAACATAAAAAAATATGATTTCACGAATCTCTGATAATCTAGCAGGCACTGGCAGCTAGAGTCATCTAGGCAAATCCGAACAGTACTTCGCCGTTCCGTCTCTCACGCACATGCCCCATGAGTGCGAGAGAGACGGAACGACGAACGGTGCTGCATTCGCTGCACGCCACAGCTTGCGCTGGAGCCGCTCTCTCTGCCGCACTCACGGGACCAGTCATTTCTTCAAATATTTTTATTTAAGTGTGTGGTTAATTAGTTTTCATAATGTGGCTCACTCTATGGTGATGAGCAATGTGCTTATTATGTTTGAAAAGAAAATGATAAAATCATAAAATGAAAACCAAAATGACACATCCTTCTATTATAATGGTTCTTTTACAATCTCAGTAGTATCCCTCTAAATATTCAAATATATGATAGCCTTACTGCCCTAAATTCCTGAGGGATTTAGTTTTGCAAATCTGCCCTTAAAAGCCATATGGTAATAACTATCTTTTTCCCTACTATGATATTCTAGAATATCGCAGTTTAGGCGGCTAAGAGTTTTTTGAATACGTACAAGATTGTTTGAAAAATGTACAGACAGGTATAGTTAGTACGCCTTTCCCCTTGAAAACTTCTTTACATGACATACCATATGGTAATTTGAGCGCCATTCTCACCGCTGAACTTCGGAGTCTGAACAATTTCATTTTACAGCCTTTGCTGGCTGTCCCCAAAATTAGCAGCCCATCACTGTTTGATTAAGTCTTTTGAATCATATTGCAACAGGACAGATCCTTGCCAGTTTCTATTGATGCATGAGATTTCTCTGAAATTTAGAGAAGGGCGTCAAAAGTTCTCTGACACTTTCCACATTCTAAAATAAAATTTATGCTTATGGTAAAACTTATACACTTCTTGAGAGAATCAGCGCCAGTTATCTACTGAATTGAGAGCTCGAAGCCCTTGTTCACTAGAGCTTCACTGTTCCAGTTGAGAAGCAAAAACAAAAGAAATAAAAAATTGGTTATTTTCTAAGTGACGATTATTTCTTTTCCCCTCAGAATAAAAATTAAAAAATCGTCAATGTTACACATGACTTAATCCTGGTCGAAATTCATTCTCCTGGGAAGTCTTAAGCCAGGGGCATTGCTCCACTATTTCTCTGCGTCTCTCTCCGTAGTCATAAACTATCTCCTCCTGAGGCTGAATGTCTTTCAGTGCAAATAAAATTAAATGAACATTGCCCAGAGAACACTCTACCTTTTTCATGCATGCATTAGGGTTAAAGTAAGAATGGTTCACTAATCGTGCCTTTCTTTCGATACTTTCAGAAGTTGCATCAATGCTAGAAAATAAATTTCGATTCAAATTAATTGACATCAGATGGTCTGTAATAATAAAAAGTTATAACAGGCAAAGAAATCCACAACCTATTGTTTTACCAATAATTGTTTCCTTTGTTGTTAAAGTAAAATAGGTATGATCAGAGTTCAGATTCAGAGTCCATCAATTTTTCACGTTGCATACCCTCTACTTTTTAAATACGCTCACAAATGTATTCCAACAACGCCTTTTCCTTCAGGAATGGCTGGGTTGCAAGGATTCCACGGCCTTTCCTTGGAAAAGTAGTTACCTGGAATAATAAATATTGATGGAGCACTTACAAATGTTTATGATGTAAGCTGCTTTACTAACCTCCAGTCCAGATTCAATTCCTTGAGCGATTCGAAAAGGAATGTCATCAGAAGATGAGTCCTTCTTAACACGGGTTGAGCGACGTGGGGCAGCACAGAGCTTAATGCGATGAAATGCTCACTGTAAAAAAACCCGTACCAAAGTACGGGTTTTGATACAGTAAATCTACAACGGAACACTACAGTACAGGAACGTACCAAGATAGTACCGTAGTTGTTCACCACGGAGCAACTTTCATCTGATGTCTACGGTATGATTCCGTACCAGTTTCCGTGCCACAACATGTCAATTTACAATCAGGGGAAAGGACGTAATTTGCTCGTTTCAGAACATCTCAGTTTAAAATATGACTAAGTGGAATGGAAGCAGCGACTCTGAATTTTAAAGATTAAGTTGTAGAAGAAACGTCACGAATGACCTGATAGTTTTAAGCACAATCCCTTTAAACTGTACTATCGGTTTACTCATAAAATGATGATGGACAAAAGTTAGAGCAACGTTCCCATTTCAAAAATAATAACAATAAATAAAAGCCTAGGCTTTGTGCCTTACCTTACCAGTAAATCCTTACTAAAAGTAAATGTTGAATTATCCAAATGGCACTAACACAATCAATTCCAACCACAACACTGCAGAATAACAAGTCCACTTTAGCAGCAGAGGCACTGTGGCATCATTGAAAGTACAAACTCTGCACTGGTTGAGAAATGTAGAAGGAATGAGAGAATGCTTGGGAGCATCGCCATGGCCCCAAAGTGCGTTGCGCCACCCCGCCACCCGTGACTTGTCCGGAATCAACGATAAAAAGTTTTCAAACATTGTGATATCTGAATTCCACCGAAGCAACGCCACCATTCACGGTACTGTACTTCCATTTGTTTTGGCTTTGATCGCCGAGTAGATCCTGCCCATAGGTAGATCGGCACTGTGAATAAACGGCAGACGCATTCCTCGCAGTCAATCACGCCGCCTTGCAAAACCTGCAGTATGTGTGTGTGTGTGTTTTTGTTTACATTGCCTGAGTGTTGCGTGTACCCGATGGTTGTTAAGAACGAAT
Source organism: Stenchaetothrips biformis (assembly GCA_030522485.1). NCBI lineage: Eukaryota > Metazoa > Arthropoda > Insecta > Thysanoptera > Thripidae > Stenchaetothrips > Stenchaetothrips biformis. The sequence continues at coordinate 517,723 of CM060097.1, read as the reverse complement.
GTCCACAGGCACACAAAATATTTTGGTGGTAGCCCGTGACGTTTCTCTAAATGACTTGCCGGTAGTTCGCTTGTTAATGAAATGTCATTACCGTCTCTTCTGCACTGCTTTATAAGATGCACGGCGCTTAACCCTAACCCCTTCGTCTTGGTGGCTTTATTCTCATTTCATTCCACCGTTTGATTTCGCCATAAAGTTGGAGCCCTTTCATTCAGTTAAGAAATGTTTTTAACTTCCTTTTTCCTGTTACTAGGTTTCATGGAAACGAGTTGTCGCCGCTTGCACTCCACAGCTGTACTCTGTTGATGCTACCAGATCCACCTTGGCTCTATCTAACTCACTTCCTGACGTTTGGATTCTGTACGTCAGGCTCGGTCCAGTTTACAATGTAAGTTAACTACTTTTCTGTTGTGTCACCTTCTATCAGCTTTATTGTTTCCACAAAGTGCTGTCAATACTTAGTTTTTTGGTTGACTTTATCTTTTGTTCAACAGAGCCAATCTGAAACTTTACAATGCAGCCTTGTTCCACTCCATTCTCCTTTTCTTTGAAGGCTGGCATGTGGGTGTCTTTCTCTTTACCAGTACGTTATTGTCTGACCCAATCTTCCTAAAGTTCTGCCAGCTTTTTAGTGGTAAGCTCCTTATTAAGATAACTTTTTTAATTGATTCATTTCATTTATTTTTCCTTAAATGCCACATGTCGTGTTTTGTTTTGCAGTATGAAAATTAAACAAATGAGGGAAGATCCTCTTGGCTTTTATGTTTGGATCAAAGATGTGCATGGCCAGCAATTGCGCTCAATGTCTTTGTGTGTGAAGCAAGAGTTTTAGAAGAAAACCATGCCACTCCGGTGTTGACATGTCTTTACGCTTCAGGTAAATCTGTTTCTCTTTATGTTTTTTTATATAAATATGTTCAATTTTTAACATTTTGATTATTATTGTCCAATTCAGGTTTGTCCTCATTTTAGGATGAACAAGTTCTCTTTGTTTTGGGATCATCCAGAAATAACACTCAAGTTTTCTGTCTCTCTCTGCTGGAAGCAAGAGTATCTGAAGTGAACCATGACATTCGGGTGCAGATTTGACTGATGTAAAGATATTTCTTTCTTAAATTTTTGGCTAATAGTGTCTTGTTCTTGTCTGAGGTATTATTTTCTACCATTAAGAGTTTTTCTTATCTTTACTGTTCTGCACACTGCATTTCAAAATTATTTTGCAATGAACCACCAATTTTCTTTTCATGGAGAGCAAGAAAATGTTTCTTTGAATCATGTATGTAACTGCATTATGAAGCCAGCAAAATAATACACAGCTGACAAAGGTGAATTGTCATAACATATTTAGTTTTACACATTATGATTGATTTGTTGGTAATGAACAGTAAAATCCAAACTTTCATAGGTCTTTTTATTTGTTTGAATACATTTGTTTAACTTTCAAACTCTTGTGATTCTTATTAGTTCATTAACATTGATAAGCCATTTGTCATTAGAGATATGAGCTTATTAAATTATTACTAAATTCATGGAAGAAGAAATCTTTTGTTTCTCAATATTCATCTATTCATCTTGTACATCTTTTACAAACTGTTTGAATTCATTCATCATATCTCTGACTGCTGGAGTTAAAACTAATATTATCTTGCCCTTCTTGTTTTTCACTCGAGTGTGAGACAAGCCCATTCCATAGACAAACCTTCAAAAAATTAAGCAATGTTTTAAAACTAGTTAGACATGTTTATCATGTGTTTCAATCTTTAAATTCTTACCTCTCCAGAAATTCAAATGTTCGAGGCATATTTGGATAATTAAGATCTAAAACAAAGGCCAGTTGAACTAATCCAGTTATTGCTTCTAGCGGACAATTTACTTCCATCAAGATAACTTCATCAGCACAGATGAAGTATTTACTTGCAGAAAATGGCTCATTGTCTGAAAAGAAGTAAGAGGCAAGTTAGGCTTTGAGCCTATTTACAAAAGTAAAGCAAGTTTTGTTAAGAGGTTTATACCTTGAGCAATGATACAAATGTCTGCGAGTCCTGTTGTGTCTACTTCACCCGCAAGAGATGTCCTCTGAAACAAAAGTGTACCAGGTAATTCAAAAATTTGGAAAAGTTCTGTGTTTAAATTTGAACAATATCTAAGGAATATTGTAGCATACTTCTGCACTGTGGATGAAGTTGAACTTTTCCTCTCCAAAATTATTACCAATCATAAATATAGCATGTAAAAATTTTAGGGGCACAGTCCAGTTTAGAACATTTTTATTTAACTTGAGGCTCAGAGCAACATTTTTCTTGTTACTTTTTGAACAGGAAGTTAGGAACGTGAGAATATACTCCAGGTAGTTGTCTAAAAACTCATTGAGATGGGCATGTAAATCTCGACCAGTTAGCCTGTTGTGATGCCATGTGAGACCAGAAACAGTGAATAGGAATGGCCATAATCCTCTCAGATTGCGAAGAGCTTTCATTTCTGGTTCGTCCTCATCTTCCTCATCGTTCTCCTTATCCTTGTCCTTATCAGGCTGTTGGGTTTCTTTATTACTTTCATCAGCTGCTTTTTCTATAGCAACTTTTGCTGCAACTATATCATCTCGCTGTAAATTGTATGTGTTCAACATCTGTTGCTTAATTTCATCCCAAAGCCATAAGTCAGGGTCGTCATCAAAATATGATTTTAGCTCATCTCTAATCATTACTTGATGTTCTCGTTCTTGACTATGTAGGTTTGGCAAATACTCTTCCTCCAACACCCCAACTATGCCTGCGCCTCGTACTGCATTTGGAATGGTCTTTGGGTTTTTTGTTGATCGCATCTGGTTTTCAGTACAAACCAAAACAGCATATTGGAATCCTTTCTTGCCATCCCCAACTTCTTTGCCATTAACTACATCAGCGAGGGTATATTTAAATCTCTCAAAAATCTAAAACAAATTTTTTAGGAAAGCAAAATTGTTTTACAAACTTACTGTGTATAATGTGCAAGCCCTGTATCGTTTGATAATTTCCTTTCAAATCATACCTGATCAGTTATAGATTGATAAATTTTTGTTCCTGGGTGCTTCTTTAGCCCTGGGTGGAGGTCACGGTAGTCGGTATACGAACTCACAAGCTTTCTAACAACTGCAAGCTTCAAAGTGTTGATGTCTGATTGCTGTGCTCTGACTTTGTTCTGTTCATTGCTTGTGAGTTTATCAATGATTTCCTTTGGTAGTGAACTCCAAGGCACTTGGAACGAGTAACCTCCACTGGTGCTTGAAGTAATTCCACTGCTGCTTGCTGAACTTCCGCCTGCTGATGTGGCGGGCACTGTTATGTGGTCTTGTGCCTGCTGCCTTGATCCTAAACACCATGAAATTTTGAAGAGCTAATTAAAATCAACAAAATCAATGCTCAAAAGTTTTAGTCAAATTTAAAAAAAAAATGATTCTTCTTTGAGTATGCAAAAGACATGAGGGTTACTAGAAATGCATCAATCCTATCCTACTCTAGATCACTAAAGACTTCTAACTTATGTTTTCTGACCTGGCACTTGAATTTATTCTTAAATTGCTACTACATTGAGCTCATCCCTCATCACATTTTAACTCACTTACTTGAAACGAGTAATTTGTTTCATGGTATTGGGTCATGAGTATCAAGGAAATGAGGAGTGTTCCTCCGAAACAAGGAACGAGAATTACTTATTTTCTTGTACTTTTGTGAGAGCCTGACCAATGAATAAAAAGAGCTGTCTGAAATCTGTTAAGTTTAAGGAGCACAGGAAGATTTACAGAAGCAAAGAAACATAACTATGTTCTTGTAAGTTAAGCAGTATGGCACTTAGCTGCTACGGCAGTGATCCTTTCAAACAAGCCAAATTTGAAGTCAACGGGGAAGCAGCTCTGTGCATTACTGTTCACCTTACAGGAATATAGTTATGTTCCTTTGCTGCTGTAAATCTTGTTGTGCTCCTTAAACATAACAGATTTCAGACATCTCTCTTTGTTCTTTGGTAAGGCTCTCTCAAAAGTACAAGAATATAATTGATTCTCGTACCTTTTTTCGGAGGAACACTCTTGACACTAATGACCTTATACCATGAAACAAATTACTCGCCTCAATTGACTGAGTGAAAATGTGATAAGGGATGAGCTCAATGTAGTAGCACCTTTATCACTAATGCCCTTGCCCTTCAATCCCACAGTACCTTGGCCACTGTTTCCGCTTGCACTTGGACCTGGAGTAGAGAAGTATCGCAGCAATTGGTTGGCTTTGATGCGTGGAATGATATTTGGTGGTAGCATATCGGCCGTAACATACTGGAGGTCCGAATGGCAAGTTGCACCCACATTATCCGACAATAGATGCCGTACAACCCTTTCAATTCCTTCAGAGTCGAGATGGTTAAGGACCAGCTTCACTATGCCTGTAAGTTCCTCTTCAAACTGTTCACATTTAATCAAAGATAATTAGGAATTACCAGACATCAATATGTTTTATTCTCGGTTGTGTTTCACTTACAGCACTGACGATTCTTGCCCGTTTGTTGCTCATGTTTCCAATTGAACTTGTTCTCTTTCGGATTACAAATCACAGCTGTCAGCGCGGTTTTTCAAACGTTTCAACGTTCGACCGGGAAACAAATAAATGTAGGAGTACCATTAAAACAAATTAAAAAATTCTGCAACATTGTTTAATATTTCTTCTCGCACCTAGAGCTTTATGTAGCCTAATGTCTAACGAGTTTTCAGCATTTAAAAAACTCTTAATGAATGTAAGACAGTCGGAAATTCTTTTTCCAGTTCCTCAGTGAAAATGGTAGAAGTTGGCAGCACCGCTCCACTTCCGCTTCTAATGTTTCCCCCTCTCTCTCTTCTACCGGCACACTGTGTTGTTGTCTCGCGGCCTCGCAGTTCATTTTCTCGGTTTATCTTCTTGTTTTGTCGATATCCCCCTGTGTTTTGACGCACCTAGTTTCACTTCTAGTTGTAGATTTTTCGAATTGGTTTTCACGAGTACGTCATTGTTGGTCAACGCACACAAGGCTGGGCAGTCTTTCTCCTCTCCTTTGTTTGTGGCTTAGGTGGAATGCCGCTTTAACCTCTGCAGTGCAAACGTTACGTATTCTAAGTAAATTCTGTCCCTCTATTTCATTGTCTTTCGATTTGTTTCTCTTCAATTAGTAAACGCGACGCAAGGGGGGAAGTGATTCCCAAACCCACTTGGGTACTTTCATGGGTTGTAGCTCTCATCTGTGCATTTTTAGTGTCCTATCGTCCTTCTCGCATGGGTTTATCCATGTATATCAGTGTCTGCACTTGTTTATAAGCGCGTTCAGGTTATTTTAGGCTGCTCTTAGTGGACGCGATAATAGAGATAATTGACTTGATTGTATTTTGTTTTGTCTACAGGGTTCGGCCAGGAGTGTCAGCGTCAGGAGTTTCGTCCCTCTTAAGGTGTCTGGACTTGTTTCATTTGTGTTTTCTTCAAACCTCTCAATGAGAGTATTCAAAATTTGCAGTAGTATTTACATATTTACCTGTCAGTTGATATTGTCCTTTTCTTAAAATTGTTGTGTCTTTGTTTCTTCATTGTAGATCATGGGTATATCTCTGGAAGAGCACCGTTGCCGCATAGGCCTCTACAGTCATTCTCGCCCTCGACTCTCCTCGCATCTTGGTCAGGGCTATCGCTTGCCATTGAGACTTGTTCCATTGGCCGCATTATTAATTCTTCTCATAATAGGTGGCATTGAGGCTAACCCTGGCCCTGTCCTGCCATGCCACTTCTGCGATCTCAGCTTCAACACTGCGTCAAGTTACTTTCAAAACATGAAAGTTCACAAGTTGGTCAAGAAATTTATGATTCCCTGTTGTTTTTGTAGTCGCCGACTGAAGTTGTCTTCGTTTCAAAGTCATATATCCAGATTCCATCAAAGCGCAAGATCCAGACCACAAGTTCAACAGATGAAGTCTGTTCAATGTTCAGTTTGTAAAGAGGAATTCAATAATAGACAAGACTACATGAACCACTCATCAGACAAGCATCTAAAGAATGGAGTAGAGATAAAATGTGCTCTTTCTAACTGTCGATCCAGTTAAAATGATGTTAGGAAATTTCAGAAGCACATGTTCAGATACCACCCACCATCAAGAACTTGTGACTTTTTTCAGCCCATTCCTATGCCAACAATATCTGAAGCTGGATTTTGCTCTGATGATGGTGCTGATAGTGAAAATGAAGGGAATAATCAAGAGGAATTTTATGATTGCAGTTCAGAAGAGCAAGGTGCTCAATTCACAAACAATTTTGAAGACCAGGACCCTTATCCCGAATATGTTATTAAAGATGAAGTTGCCAGATTTTATTTGAAGCTGGAGGGTGAGTTTGCTGTGCCTACTTCAACTGTCCAATGCATTGCAGAAGAAATCAAATTACTCTCTGTGTTATCTCACCATCGTTTGAAAATTGCCTTGAGGGAGCAACTCGAGTTGGCCAATCTTGATGCCGATCAAATTTCAGCCATTATTAAGGCCACGTTTAGGTGTGACCCAATCTTCAATGTGCACCATAAAAATGAAGACATCGAACAGCTCTGCACGCACCATCTACGGCAACAGTATTGGCACAAGCGATTTCCCTATGTTGAGCCCAAAGATCATTATTTTGGTACCAATGCTGCTGGGAAGAAGAGGCGTGCTCATTTTGTGCCAATCAGAGAAACACTGAAAATTTTATTGCAAGACAAGACAATTAAGGACATGGTTTTGAAATCATTTGATAAAAAAGGATGTGAAACTTCTGTTCTTCAAGATTTTACTGATGGTGAAGGTTATATAAAACACAAATGTCAACACCCAGATGGAAAATGCATTCAATTGCTTTTGTTCCAAGATGCATTTGAGTTCAATGCATTTGGACCCTCTGCATCACTCTTCAAAACACTTGGTTTTTACTATTTGTTAGCCAATCTGGAGGCCGAGTTTCGTTCAAAAGTTGACTTGATTCAGCTTGCTGCTTTGGTGTTGGAAAAAGACACTGTTCCTACTCAAGAGGAAGAGCTAGATGGGAAAGATGTGTTGAAAGAAGCAATTCAACCTATTTTGACAGAACTTGAAGATTTGAAACTTAACGGTATTGAAGTGGATGGTGAAATGATTCCAGTTTGTCTGTTATATGTTGTTGGGGACAACCTTGGTCAGCACGTTGTAGGAGGATATGTTAAGAACTTTTCATGTGACTTTTTTTGTAGATACTGCACCATGTCCAAGGCTGAATTTCTCAGTAACCCTAGTGAAGTTAAACCTCTTCGGACACCAGAAGAGTATGATGAAGCTGTTCGCATCGCAAACCGTAAATGGAAGCAGAAGAGGAATCAATTATTACTTGCAAGCAAGAAAGCAAGCATGAAGAAAGCAAGAAAGCAAGCTGAGAAAGTTGCATCTCGTTGCTCTGCCCCTGCTAAGAAAAGTTTATTGAAAGTCTCCATTTCCAAGAGTGCATTTAAGAAAATGTGTGCTGTAAATTTCAGAGCTGTGAAGTACCGACCGTCTCCGTTCAACTCTGTGGTGACTAATTTTCATGTGTCATCTCCTGCTATGCCGCCATGTATTGCTCATGACTTGTTTGAGGGAATCCTTAGGGTTCTTTTACCCAAGGTTATGCATTATTTTATTCATGAGAAGGAATGGTTTGACCTCAACACCTTGAATAGGCGTATTAGGAACTTCAATTACAAGGGTTCAGATGCACGGGACTCTCCCAAACCATACAAGTCCCTTGACAAGCTCTCTGGGAATGCTGTCCAAAATTGGAATCATTTGCGGCTGCTCCCTCTGATTATTGGTGATTTGATAGAAGACCCACAAGATGAAGTGTGGCAAGTTCTTTTGAATTTTAAGGAAATTGTGGAGTATGTGTGCGCTCCCAGAATATCCATGACTCAAGTGGCGTATTTGAAACACCTTATTAGAACATTCATCGATTCCATCAAGAGATTAGGAAACTTCTTTCCCGATTGTTTAATCCCAAAGGTCCACTATCTCTGTCATGTTCCTGATTTAATTGCCATCTTCGGCCCTTTGATAAGATTGTTTACCCTCCGATTTGAGAGTGTACACAAATTTTTCAAAACAGTTGTTCGAAATTCAAGAAACTTTATCAACATTACCAAGATGATGGTAAACAAGTATATGTATCGCTTTGCTTACAATCAATCTTCAAACTCATTTCCTGCTGAGATCATTTACGATCCATCTTCATCACGCTGTTTAAATATGATGGCCCTAACACCAGAAAAGAGAGCTGCTTTCCCAGGAAACTTTGATACCTCCAAGTATGAAGCATTGACAGCAATTATTGTAAAGGGAACAGAATACCGTCAAGGATTGTATGTAATAATCAAAGCAACAATGGATTCCACATCAGTAATTGCAGGCCGCATTGAATTAATCTTGCTTGATGCTTCAAATAAAGTGACATTTATGCTGGAAGTAAAAGAAGCTGTCAACAACTTCAATGGTTACTATGAACTTGAAAAATGCAGTTCAAGGTTCAAATTAATTGAGTATGAAAAATTATTGGATTACTACCCCTTGCCATCATATACTGTGCAAGGCATGGAATGTTTCTCTTTAAAACATTCAGTTTGTCCTGATGTCTGATGGTCTCTCCAGTGTTCAGCACCACCATACAATGATTCTCAAGGTAAGAACAAGCAGCTTTGTCAACCTGTTGTAAAGTTAAATTTCACTTTTGGATATGCATTAAATTATTGTCTTTTTCAGGTGTTATTCAGGTGTTATTGCTGGGACTGCTCAACTTCCCACAGCAATCCTCATTTGAGGGCAGACCGACCTCTTACCCAAGACAGCAGCAGTGTTAGGTGAGGTTACTCTACCCAGTGTTTAAATTGTTTTCCGTAACTTTCGGTTCTTACGACTGTTTTGTTGTTTTCTTTTTCAGGTCCCTCCTGTGCCACATTATTCCTGTACACATCACCTGAATTTTTCCAAGATACCTGAATTAACTGAAGGCTAATATGGTATATCTTCAACTCCACACAAGGTTTGTAAATTTCCCATTCCATATGTAATTTTTTAGAACATTGTTTTTTTTTCAATATTTTTGGATTATTTTGGGAGTTTGTGTCTGATATTACTGTACTTATTGCAGTCTTTCATATATTTGTCTAAACAATTATTTTGCACCACCTCGCAAGTCAAGATGTGTGCATAGTTAGAGGACAACTAATCCATTGAAAATCTCATGTTGGTGAGTAAAGTGTCTTTGGAGATCTTTTTTATCTCCTTTCTTATATAATGTTGGTATGGTTTTGTTTTTCAGTTCTACTACACTTTGTTTGGGTATGACTTGCTTTGTGTATCCGATAAGTGATACACCAAGTGCTTTGGAGTTTATCCTTTCCTTCTTGGCCTAATCTATGATTGAATAACCTGTATTTATTTTAAAAGTGCATTCTTGACTCAGCCCAAGCACTGAGAACCTCTGTGAGAGGTAAGTACACAAGTAACTCTTTATTTTTGCCCAAAGAGCAAGGAATTTATTTTTTTTCCTCTTCAGATACATATATTATAATGCACTGCATTTCCATCGGGGAATTTTTGCCCAAAGAGCAAGGAATTGATTTTTTCCCCCTTCAGATACATATATTATAATGCACTGCATTTCCATTGGGGAGTTCAGTTGGGACAATGCCTAATTATCACCCAACTTCAAGAACCAGGTATTACAGGCGCCATCCAAAGTAAGTCAATCAACCTTTATGCATGAACTTGCTATTAATTCTAGCTTTTCAGTCTATTGCAAATTCTCTGTTTCATTTTCAGGTGCTATTCATTGAACTTAAATACTGTTATCATAATTTACATTCTGATTAACAACTTGAGCAATTAAGAGTCAAAATGGACTTTCCTGTTCACATCACAACTGCTATTCTTCTTAAGGTGAATTCATTTGGTAGTTTGTGGTGCTGGCTGTCCAGGTAAGTAAAAGAAACTCTGTGTGTAATCTTCCTTTTAACATGCATTAGAACTAGCTTTATTTGCTTCTCTGTTCCAGTTCATCTTTAGTTGGGTGACCCTGGACTTGAAAGCCGCTAAACTGCTGGCAGTGATATCGTATTAGGCTTGGAGCAGGAACGGCTTTCAGGTGCGATTAATGTAACATATGCCCTGAAATCATCATTTCACATATTTATTTCAACTTGACCGATTACACTTAAAAGTCGACTTTCCTTTCCATATCACAGCTGCTAATCTTCTTCGTGAATTTATTTGGTATTGTCAGATGCTTAGTACCCTGGTAAGTATAAAAAGCTCTGCGTGTAATCTCCCTTTTAACATGCATTGTGACTAATTTTGTTTGCTTCTCTGTTCCAGATCCTCTTTATTTGGACGTGACCCTGAACTTGAAAGCCGCTTAACTCTGGCTTAACTACTGGGAGTAGAATTGTTTTGAGCTTGAAGCTCGGTGGGACTGGCTTTGACATCAAGTAAATTGATCCACTTTTATTCATGAACTTGACATAAAGTCATAGCTCTTCAGTCTTACGCATGGTCTTTGTTTTATTTTTCAGGTGGGATTGATGTAACATAAGCCCTGAAATCATCATTTCACATATTTATTACAATGGGAGCGAGTACAATTTAAAATAGACTTTCCTTTTCATGTCAAACTGATATTTTTCTTGAGGTGAATTCATTTGGTAGTGTTTGGAGCTGCCTGCCCAGGTAAGGAAACTCTGTGTGTAATCTTCCTTTTATGATGCATTACGACTAGCTTTGTTTGCTTCTCTGTTCCAGTTCATCGAAAGCCGCTAAACTGCTGGCAGTGATATTGTATTGGGCTTGGGGCTTGGAGCAGGACTGGCTTTGACATGAAGTAAGTTGATTTACTTTTATTCATAAACTTAACATAAATCATAGCTCTTCAGTCTAATGCATGGTCTTTGTTTTAGTTTTCAGGGGAGATTAATGTAACATAAGCCCTGAAATTATCATTTCACATATTTATTTTAACTTGAGCAATTACAATTCAAAATGGACTTTCCTTTTTATGTCACAACTGCTATTCTTCTTGAGGTGAATTCATTTGGTAGTGTTTGGTGCTGGCTGTCCAGGTAAGTAAAAGAAACTCTGTGTTTGATCTTCCTTTTAACATGCATTACAACTAGCTTTATTTGCTTCTCTCTTCCAGTTCATCTTTAGTTGGATGTGACCCTGGACTTGAAAGCCGCTAAACTGCTGGCAGTGATATTGTATTAGGCTTGGGGCTTGGAGCGGGACTAGCCTTGACCTCAAGTAAGTTAAACAAGATTATGCATGAACTTGGTGTAAAGTGTATTTCTTTTGTCTAATGCATGGTGTCTTTCATTTTTCAGGTGCTATTTATTTTACTCAAATCCTAGAATTACAATTTAACATGCAACTTAAGGAGTAATAGAAGTTTAAGATGGATCCCAATAGAACTGTTGTTCTATTTAAGAAGATTTTTTTAATATGGGATGATGATCACTATTCCTTGAGGTAAATCAAAAAATAGCTCCAAATGTGCTGAAATGAAATATGGTTTTTTGATTCTTTAAATCTTGTGTTTTTGCATTGCAGTGAGTTAGAAGTTGGCCCCTCCGGACAGCTTCATGTCTTTTGTAGGTATTTGGGGCTACCCTTTTACTAGGATGTCTTCTAGTTGGTTGCTATCAGTTACAGTAGCATGATTCAACTTTTAAAAAATTAATTCCTTTTTAGTATTTACAGAACTCTGGAACATTCATGATATTTCTCTCTCTTGCAGGTCCTATTCATTGAATTCCAGCCCTGTTATTAGTCATCATGGAACTATTTCTGTTGCGGAATGACAATTTAAGGACAATCATTGTCATTGGTGGGAATGTGTCTGTCAGTTTTTATTCCTGGGCTAAGAAAAGGGAAGAGAATCAGTATATACTGATATTTATTCTAGATGCTTGGATGTGGCTGTTTTGATGTGAGCTGCAATCTTATTATTGCTTTTCTTTTTCTCTCAGTGTATGAAGTCAGAGTAGGGGACTTGACGATGTAATAGCTTGACTTCTTCAGACAGCTGCTGTCTAAGGTAAGTTCCTCTTGGTCAAGTAAATGTTTTTATGTTATTTGTTTGTTTCTTTTTCTATTCTGTTTTGCAGGCCCTGCCCTATTTTAACTATTTCACCTCCTGAATGTTGTCTTTCTTTTCAAATTACAAGACCCCTTAAAAGTTGCAATTATTGAGCTCTGAGGTCTGAGGTATGTAATTTGTTAATTGCAAAAATAGCTTATCTTCAATCTTGTTCAGTTTCTTTTGTTTTCATCTTACAGTGTTCAAAATTGTGGTTGCTTCCAGCTTGATTTAGACAGTCTTTTCTGCATTACTCATCAAGTTTATATCTTTGTTTTTACTCAAATGTGGAGGCGCCACTTATATATATCTTTTGGTGAGTTGGGTGTGATCTTAGTTTTTCTTTAAGGTTCCCCTTTATTTGCAATGTTTTCTTATGCCCTGTTTTTTGTCCTTTTTTCAGTTCTCCTACATTTTGGACCATTTTAATCTACCAGATTTAAGTAATGCAAAGGGTAGCCCCAATTTTTAGCAACCTCAAAAATAAAATAATTTTGTGACATGGTTTTGTTGTAAGTATTACTCCGTTTTCTGTTTGACCCATACTCTCTTTTTGACTGATAGATGTATTTGACTCTTTCTCTAGATGGTGTGTATGAAGTTTCGGATTAATTCTAGCTCACTGGTTGGATCTAGTGAAAAGAGATGTGGACAAGAAATATAGGATTCATTTTTAGGGAAGCATGCTGGAGACTGTCCTAGCACCAACAGGTAAGTGAAGTACCCTGGTAATTATTTATTGACTATGTTGTTTACATACCTTTTCACTAACTTTTCCCTTTTTCCTTATAGTTGGATCTTTTAATTTATCCTGAAATTGAAGAGTTGAAGAACATTCTACTGTCATCAGGTCCTGGAAGATTTAGTGACTCTGTCATAGACCATCACTCCAAAAAATATCTTCTTGAAATTTGGAAGAAGCTATGTAAAGCAAAGAGTTTATTGCCTTTTCAGTTTTGATTTAATTATCACCATTGTTAAACTGATGGGGGTGTCCCTTGATTCCGTGATTTGATTATGCTTGCGTTTTGTGTACAAAAGCAAGTAGCATCAGCATACCTTGTACAATTGTTTTTTAATATAATTATGCACGCAGTATTGATTCAATTATTCTGTAGCGTAGGGTGCCCATCATTTTTAGCGATTTAGTACAGTATTTTCTACGGGTCACCAGTAGTGACAAAAGTACGGTTTGACTGTACTTGATCCATAAGGCTCATTTTTGTCGAAAAAAATGGACCCCTGCCCAGTGGGATTGGAGCACAGGATTTTCAACGGTATCATCAGTTTAATATCATGACGGTTCACCTGTACCCAGAGCGTACTTGATACGGTCAATGTACAGACTATCCGGGCAAATTGTCTACCAGGCTTAAACCGTACCATTTACTGTGGTATTTTGTAACAGTGCTCTCTGCAAACAACCAAAATATTAGAGCGCTCAGCAAAAGTAAAGACCCATTGGTGAAAGTATTTTTGTTATTTCAAGATAAGACACGGTAAATGAAATTTTATGCAGGAAAGTGGTTTATTCTCTGGATGAAGTATTGGTTAAACAGTCAGTTAGGAGTTCTTTTGATATTGAGACAGCGATCACCGTGTTAAAAAACTATTTTCCTACACACTGTCTCCTCAAAAAAAGGTGAAAGTCTAACTTAAATCTACTACCACATACTAACTTCATTCGTTGTATCTTTCTGCGAGCACTCCTTACAAAATATATCTGAATTTTAACACTTTTCAGTCTAACCCGTCGCATAATGCAAGATATCCTGGGATTATTAAATTAAGTAACAGAGCTGAATGAAATAAAAGAAGCTCTCATTGGGCTATAAAAAGGTTTATGGTACACAGTGAAACGTTAGCTGAAGGTTTTCCAGTACATATGCTGACTTTGCCAATGAACCTGACCGTAAGTCTGTCTCTGGATATGTGATCAAAGTTTTCGGTGACTCAGTAGCCTGGGGAACTCGAAAGCAACAATCGGTTGCATTATCATCCACAGAGGCAGAGTACGTCGCATTGGCTGTTAGTGCCTCTGAAATGCTGTGGTTGAAGCAGTTGTTATCTGAATTATTTGTGCCAGACTTACATCAAGCTATTCCAGTGCATGAAGACGATCAGGCTTGCATTCATAATTTAAAAAGTTGGGACTCCAAAAGAATGAAGCACATTGATGTTAAATATAACTTCATCAAAGACTTGAATAATAAAAATATTATTTCAGTAACCTACATGCCAACAGAAGAGCAAACCGCTGATATTATGACTAAAGGACTGTCTGTCGAATTGTTTTGTAATCATAGGGAGGATCTAGGCTTATGTCATAATCCAAGTTAACTGAACTAATTATCCGAGTATAAGAGTATGTAAAATTGAGAAGGGGTGTTGTGATGTGTCAATTTCCCATTCTTGCACTCTCTTATTTATCATACTATCTCCATCTTGCTGCTTGCTGGAGTCTCCATGTTGTTTTTATTTATTCTGTTCCTTTTCCGGTTTCACTGTGTCTCGCGATCTTGTCCAGTACAGACGTGAATAAATAGAAAACTGAATCCTACAACATCGTGTCCTTCTTGAAGAAGATCCCTAACCTAAAGTACATATTACTACAGCAAGGACAGGGTAAATAAATAGATGTGATCAGTTCGAGAGCTTACAACAGAGTGACCGAGGCAAAGTTTGTTTTTTGAGTTCAACACCGGAGCGCTGCAGTCGCAGACAAAACACAGTAGGATTCGTAGGCTATGATTAGGGCAAGGCAGTGAGTGTATATGGCAGGTTTATTTAAAATGGTAGGTAGTAATGAGATGTAGCATTAACTATTTACAACACTCCCCCTTAATGCGGAATCTTTAAAAAATAGCCTCGCCAGTCAGCCAGCAAATGATTATCTAATTTATATAAACACTAATTGAGCGGAGGATTGCCCCATTTGGCTGGGTCCTGAAGAGGCCCACAGTGTCAGGGAAAACCTTTCTGAAGGATAGGAAAACCTCACCAGCAATATCCCACTCAATTAGGCCTTCAATCACGGTGGAGGGAGATACGGTGGCGGCACGGGGCCCGCTCCGCCTGTACTCGCGCTGAAGCTCGTTTTGGGGCGAGATAGGGTTTTTCAACCGCTCACGAGATGGCGCGCGCGACGCTAGACGGCTGGCTCGAGCATCCGTTCGGCCTACCTGCGGTCCAGGCCGCGTACCCTTCCCTCCGCTGGACAGGGGTCAGCTTAGCCCAGAGGTGCCAGCGCCGTGAGACGCGCGGGCCGAACGGTGATCGGCCGGACTCGGACACCCGCTCGGCAGGACCCGACTCGTCAAACGTCGCCAGTCGTGGCGCGGCGGAGCGGTGGGGATTACCCAGACACTGTCCGGGCTAAGCTGAACCCTGATCTGCAGCGAGAAGGGTGCGCGGCCCGGACCGCAGGTAGGCCGAACGGGTGCTCGAGCCAGCCGTCTAGCGTCGCGCGCGCCATCTCGTGAGCGGTTGAAAAACCCTATCTCGCCCCAAAACAGGCTTCACGCTGGGCAGCGCCGTGCCGCCACCGTATCTCCCTCCACCGTGCCTTCAATATTTAATTTACATACAATATAATTGAAAAAGCTGTGAAAAGAGGGATTAACGGTAGTTAATATACAATGTAATTTCACACACAATGTAATTTCAATTGTCTGCAGCCTTGTTCGTGATCAATCCGCTCCAGACCTTTTGTAAAGATATCTGCGTGATTCTCCTTGGAACCAACGTAGATCAAGTCAATTATTTCCTCTTTGATAAAATCTCTTGCTAGTTGGATCCTGCACCCAAAGTGCTTTGATCTCGCTTTAAAATAATTCTCAGAGGTTTCAAGGTCGATAGCGGATTGATTATCACAGAACAATTTTATCTTCTGCGCACCACAGTCGAACAAATTGTCGAGCAAGTTGTTGAGATATAAACTTTGTTTAGTGGCTTCCGCCAATGCAATTGATTCTGATTCAGCTGTCGACTGGGCTGTGCACCTCTGCTTCCTGCTCTCCCAAGACACCAGATTGCCGTCTAGGGTGAAACAGAAACCAGTGCATGACCTATAATCAGTGGGGTTGCCAGCCCAGTCAGCATCTGAATATCCAATCAAAGAAAAGGAAGGTTTACTGACTCTACTGTAATTTAAGCTAATTTTAGGGTTTTGTTTCAAATAACACAGAACCCCTTTTGCCAGATCCCAATGGGTACTGGTGTAACAACAATTAAATTGACTAAGGAAGCCGACCGCATAGGAAATATCCGGTCTTGTATTTGTACTAAGATACAGGAGGCTGCCAATTAACTTCTGGTATTGGAAATCACCTTTATAGCCCATTTCAAAATCATGGAGCCTTAATTTGAATTCTAAGGGCACTGGCCTTCCAACACAATTTTCCATTCCAAACTCTTTCAAGATAGAGTTTGTGTACTCCTCTTGGTGAAGTCTGAGGGTACCTCTGGCCCAGTCCCGTTCAATTCTCTTGCCCAGACAAGCCTTGGCCTCCCCCAGATCTTTTAAAACTACTACCTTACCCAGAGCAGAAATCGGTTCGGATTTTACCTGCTCACTCTGGTAGAATAGGTAGAAATCTTCTAGTACAAACCTATGACACGTGTTGACATTTATGATAGTCATGTCAAGATAAATCTGTTTCTGTAAATCAATGTCGATTCGGAAAAAAAAATAAAAATTCGCTCAAACCCTTCGAAATTAAAGGCGAAACAGGGGCGAGCCCACCCTGTTAAGGGGGAAATCAAGCGGCATGCGGTGAGCACAACCCGTTTTGGCAAAAATTCTCCCCGTTCACGTTTAACACCCAAATCGGAGAAACTTTCACCTCAAACCCATATACCTAGGATTCACTTAAAAAACATATCAACAGGTACAAATTTTAAAAACACATTTTATTTTCCATCCTTTTTTTGACCAAAACTAAAATGCCTGAAGGAATGTATATAAAGTTAGAAAAAACACTTCCAGGACTCAAGAAAGGGTATGGTTTTGGTGCCCTAATGGGGTGCTCACGGCGTCCCGCATATAGAGCCCCATGTTTAAACTGCACTTTTTTTTACTGAAGATCTCTGTGGGCTAGCCATTCGTCGGAGACACATTCAAATGATTAGAACAGGTACAGGGACGGACTGGCCCGGGTGGGGATTGTTGGATCCCCACCCGGGCCCTCCCTCAGGATATGGGTTGCGGGCCCCCCTGACGGGCCGGGCCTTCTCACATGAGAAGCAGGAAGATTACACGGGCCCGCTTGCGTCGCTGTGGGTTTGAGGTTTGGTGACTTTAAGGACATCACACAAGTTATAAAAAAATAAATATTATGGCGTAAATAGCTTAAATCAAACAAAGAAAAGACACTGTTACAAGGTAGACTTACGCCAGACCGCACTGTAAAACCAAACGTTGTCTAGACCACACCACTGGTGCGGTCTTATGAGTGCCATTTTGACCGCATCAGTTGGTGTGGTCTAGACCACGTTTGGAGTGCTCTGGTGTGGTCTAGACCACGTTTGGAGTGCTCTTTTAATGCAATTACCACACCAAACGTGGTCTAGACCACACCAACTGATGCGGTCAAAATTGCACTCATTTGGCCGCATCAGTTGGTGTGGCCTAGACAACGTTTGGTTTTTCAGTGCGTGTCTTGTCGTAACAGGCTTTGCGATGCTGCGCCAGTTTCGACAATCCACGCCTGGCGTTTCACCTACCTTGGCCTGCGGCGCTTAATTCTTGCCTTCGGCAAGCTGTTTTAAGGGATCATTGAGGCAATAAGTAGTGCACTACGTGATGAATGGTCGAAGTATACAAGCTAGGGCGCGCCCTTATTCAGTCAAACCGAGTAGGCAGCTCCGCTTCGCCCCGCAGGTAATTCAGTTCGACAGGGGCCGATACCAGCTTGGCCTGCCGGCGGATTCTTCTCGGGCCTTCTTCGGCCCTCGCACCAGAACTGGCTTGGCCCAATCGGAGGCCATCTCTCGGGCCTTCGGTCCTCGCACCTCATACCCCGTGGAGGTAAAGCGCAAACTTATTGATGTAACACCAGGACTGAGGCCCGGTCTTGTGTTCCCACTGTGCCACAGTTAATGTGCAAAACTTGGCCGTTGCACCAATTTTCACAATACATGAAGGCGGGCTCAAAGACCCCCCCTTCCGACCCCTCTTTGAAAAGGTCTTGCCGAGACTTATCGAAATCTGCAATAAAATTTTTTAGTCGGTCGATCGCCTTTTTTCAAGATCCTGACTCGGCCAACTAATGAAGTCGGGCTCCTAGACCCCCCTTCCGACCTCTCTTTGAAAAGGTCTTGCCGGGACCTATCGAAATCTGCAATAATTTTTTTTAAGTCGGCCGACCCCCTTTTTTCAAGATTAGGGGCGAAGTTGATTATGTTCGTAAATTCGGGTCGAGGTGGCCAATTCGCAGTTAAAACTTTGGTCAGGGGTCCAAATTGATTTCATTTTCGTCATTAGCACCTTCAAAAACATACGAAACAATGTAAAAATGTCTTTAAAATATAACGTCACTGAAAAGTTGCACTTTTTCTGCCGTTTTTTCGTGCTTTTTCGTTGGTACGACTGAATAATTTGAGATAGAGGGCTGAATTTTAGCGTGTGGTGATCCAAGGATATACCTTACAATCCTGCAAAATCTCAGTCAGATCGACAGATTTGTTCGTTTGGAATGATATAAAATCACTAAGAAAGTCAATTTTTCTGCCATTTTTTTGGTGTTTTTACGTTAGTACGACTGAATGGAATGAGATAGAAAGCTGAAAATTTTTGTGTGGCGAGCCAAGGACATACCTAATAACCCTTCAAAGTCTCAGACAGATCGGCTGAGCCGTTCAGGAGTAGAAGTGCTGACACACACACACACACACACACACACACACACACACACACACACACTGACAGGCAGACCAAACTTTCTCATCCCAGTGAAGTAACTGGCTTCGCTAATCGCTCAGCCAATTATATAGTACAGCGGACGCCCGACGGTTAGCAGACTACAATCCTTTCTTCTTCTCACCACTAAAATACCTCATTGGTCACAGATCGAATTTACGGCACTTAAATACATCGAAGCTCTCTTTTGCCCCTGGATGGTAGGCAAATCCGGGCCCCCTATACCAGATTTCCCACCCGACTCGTGGGCCCCCAGTCCGTCCCTGAAGGTACCTTAAGAATCACAGGTTTACCTGCCGCTGAAAAATTAACAACTCGAACCATAACAAGGGGTGGCGGAGGGGACAAAAAAAACACAGGTCATTGTGCTGCACCCTCCCTTACAGTTGATAACGACATTTGAACCAGCAGCAATCGCCTTTACAACGTTGTGCTCACTGTGCTCAGGCAGGCTCAGCCCGGGAGAGCGCTGTGCCCAAGGATTTTTATTTCTCGTAGGCTATCAGAAACACAACAACCTCGGCTGTGCCAGCCAGGCTGGCATGCATGCATGCATGCATGCATGCAAATTTCATTGCAGAAAATCGCCATGAAATTTCGAAACAGAATAGTAACAACAATTACATTAACATGGTTTGAAATTTAAGTCCGAATTTTTTAACAGTGCAGAGTGAGAAGGTACTGTGAGTTTCAGTATTCTGATGATTTTTGATAGCAGTGGATGTGATTACATAGTCGAGTCCAGTGCAGTCAGTGACAACACACAATCAAAGGTACTTACCCAGGTCAGCCTAAAATACGGTGCTTGAAACGGGGTGCAGTTTAATGGCCTTAATGCGAGATGAGCTGCTGTCGCGAAAGTCTAGTAGGAGAAGTTGAAAATATATCTTTGCCCTCCTGAAATTTAAGAAGGTGGACCATTTTCGCTTAACGTTGTTGGTCCTTGCTTACTGCCGGGAGAGGGGAGGCAACAAAGCAAAGATGATGTTATGTAATGCGCCTGCAGGAGCGTCACGACTATAAGTGAGCCACCTTTAAAGTAATATTGGATCTCACGGGTTCATCAGGGCTGACAGGCAAGGTATTGTGGTCGCGGGTGAGCAGGTTAATTTTTATTGATGTACTATGAACAACTTTTGTAGGGCACAAAAAATACAACACCAACAATTTTTAAATGAACTCAAGAAAACAACCTTGCAAGCACTTGGCGAGTGGACAAAAGTGCAAACTTAGTTTATTTTATTCAACTAAAATTAAAACCAGCAAAAATTAATCACACAAGAAGAGTTGTCCCCACTACAATATGATTCCCCCATACGTTCGGTGGCCCACACGGACACAACAGAAATAACTTTAAATTGTCATAATCCCTTGCAGAAAATCTACTGAAGGAAGTACACTTTTCAAAAAAAAATCCACATCTCTGTCCCAAGATTAAATCTCACAATCAATTACTTACAGCAATTTTAATGTCTAATTCACGGAACACCTCACATAGCATTTTCATAACTATGTACCCCAATGCAATTTGCCCCTCACAATTAATTGGTGGGATTAAAAGAAAGCGCAACGGATGGAGTACAACCCAGTTGGTGCGTTCTACAAACGCCCTGCGCAGGGACTCCTAGGTCATCATCTCAAAATATCACGGCTTCGTGCCTAAGAAAATACGCATTTCCCGCAAACTTCATGCCCTGCCACGGTCCCCACCCCCACTCTTCAGCGCTAAGGCCTGCTTGGTGACCAAATCTATCTCTTAGGTGCACTGCGATCCCAGTTGGCATTCAGAAATTCACCGACACACACAGAAAAAACCTTACAAACTATTTCAGTCCTTACAAAGGAAAGCAGCTTGATTTAACAAAGGAGTTTTAACATACGCAAGCTTTCAAAGAAACTACATCGTAATTTACAAACTATTTCTTCGTATGAGAAACTCAACAGCTTTAGTTCTGGCCGATTTCACGGTTTACGAGGCCTGGTTTATGTTAAGTTTTTGGAGGTTTAACTACTTTTTCGCCTAACCTACCCTGCGGATCAAACGTCAAGTCGCGGATTAACGTATATGGTTTGAGGCTTTGGTTTGTCTACCTTTTCGCCTTTTTTTCGACCGCCGCGTTGTACGTCAAACCAGATTTTTCGTCCGAGCAGTCGACCAAAGTCAAACCAGGGCTTTGGCGTAGTACGTAGTTAAGCCCAACATCAGGACCTACAACTATTAAATGTCCCGTTAGGTAAATTCCAACCAACCATCGCCCAAAAAGGGCTTTATTAAAGCAAAACAAAGAGCTTTAAAAGCTTTTAAATATTTTTAAGAGTGATACAAATTGCTGGGTTGTTTTCTTACCACGTACAAATGATCCCGAAAGGTCATGTGGCTTGATATTTGAACATGCACATCCGTCTGCATTCAAATATTTTTAAATATTATTAAGAGTCCTACAGAGCTGGCTTGTACCTGAAATTAGTAAAAAAAAAGTCCCCTGGGCGGGGTTTGATCCCACCAACGCCATTGACTCGACATTTTTAAAGAAACCAAAAGCACAACAGCGTTTGAATTCTTTTCCAAGGTCGCTCAAGTAGCCGAGTTTAACCTTTACTACGCACAGGAGTGAAAAAAAGTCCATCACTGCCCCGGGAATCGAACCCGGGAAACCCAACGTCATAGTTGGGGGAGGAACCTTCCTCTATGCAAGTGAGGCGCTGCAAGAAACAACATGCACTGATTAAGCAAGTGGGACATGATCTACAATTAAAACTTACAAAGTTAGCAAAAGGGTTCATTTTTAAATTGTATCATGTTTAATTAGTTATTTGTTTTTATAACAGGTAACAAGTCTACATATGATGCAAGGCTCCCGGCAAGGGTCTTCATTTCCTCTATGTCGGCCTTCTGGCTTGAATTTGAACCCGCACCGTCCACAGGTGAAGAAGTCTGAAACATATCCAGGTAAGTAATTAAATTCAGCGTTTTTGTTTTTGTTTAGATCAATATGTTTTATTTTTAATGTTAACTTTATAAAAAAGCATTTACTGAGTAATTAGGAAAAAAAGGTGTCGAACATACCTTTCACTAAGTAAGAGTATGGAAACATACAACGCTTTTCTCAACTAAGTCCCAGGCCAGCGAATCTAAGACCCCTGGTGCAGCCCGCTTTCCCTAAGATTAAAGAAAAACGTGTTTAAACCAGTCGAGAAAACCGAGAGTACAATGTTGGGTGTGACTACGTACAACGGCTTTCTAAACCAAGGCCCAAGCCATACCTAAGTTTTGCTTCCGGTGTACGATAGTTTAAATCCGTTTTACGTCGAACGACGAAATACGAAGTTAAACTAGTCAAGCAAACCTTAAGTGGTTCATTTGGTTTGGTACTTTACAACGACCAATGCCGCAGCCGAAGAAATTTCTAAGTCCGTTAACCTCACTGATGAGGCAAACCCAAATGTCAAACCAAGTGTTAACTTTTGGTTTCTCTTCGTTTTACTTGGGTAGAACCGTTAGGTTAAGGTTAGGATAAGTTAAGCCACATAAGACGTTTGCTGACCAATGTTGTAAATAGTAATCTTCTTCTATTCTTAAGTTAGTGTGATATGTAAACCATGTGTGTTGTAGAAGTAATCCCTTTTCTCTGTAGTTTTGTATTCAAAATTACCCGCCATGTAAACTTCTCATACTGCCCTTAATGAGTAATGTACCAATTATCATAGTCACCGCCTGCCCTGCAAATGTCACTGTTTGACTTGCATTTCCGCACTTCCAGCTCCAGCAGCCATATTGAAATATACGCACTTCCGTTCTGACCGTAGCACTGAGAACATCTTTTCGTCCCTCATCCTTTTATTGAAACCATCATCCACTATCATCCAGTGGAAATCACCTAAATTATTACAACAGGTTATGGGCCCAGGTCCACTTACCCATCTGCGCTAAAATCTGTGAAAGACTAAGTGACTTACAGTGATTGGTGATAAGTGATATTGTGTGTGCTCAAGACTTGTGGTTCGGACCTTAACCTCAATTATGCCTCCGAAACAAACCGGCCGGCAACACAGCCAGCAATCTGCTGACGGAAGTATGGAGACTGCCACCACTGCTACCATTGTAGGGAATCTTCCTCCAATTCTGCCCCTCACCGGTGACGAAAATTGGGCAAATTGGAAGTTCCGGGTTAAGATGCAACTCGGCGTGGAGGGGCTAAGTGACTGTCTCACCCAAGACCCTGACTTAAACGACCCCGCGGCTGTTCAGCGGGACTGGCGGGCCCGGTCCAAGATCTGCTTGTCCTTAGCGGATTCTCCACTTCAATACGTGAGGTCTTTCACCACTGCACAAGAGGCTTGGAAGGCTCTTTGTAATGTGTATGAAGGATCTGGAATTTATCAACAACTTGCACTCCTGTATCGGCTCCTAGACGCCCGCCAAGACAAGTATACATCTTTGGACAAGTATATCTACGCCGTCAAGAAGTTAATAGAAAAAATGGAGGCGTCCGGGATCGGGCTCGCCGACAATGTTGCATCAGGTGTCCTCCTCAAGGGACTGAAGCAGGATGAGCACCACAGGATGCTAAGAACAGTCATTGAAAGGACCTGCGCTACTGTGGATGAAGACAACAAACCAGTGCTCAAATTCAACACCGTGGTGGAACAACTCATGTGAGAGCATATCAAGGAGGAGGCTGAGAAGGTGACCAAGAAGGCGGCCGTGGCGGCGTCACCCAAGCCGCGCCCTGAACATTCAAATGATGGCGGCACCGACAACCGGAACTCAAGATGGCGTCCGTATCCTGCTCGAGGCGGCGCTCAAGGCGGCGTTGGACAACGCGGTGGTCATCGGGGCGGCCGTGGCGGTCGAGGCGGCGGTTACGGCGGCCCAAACAACAACAAACCGTCCCGACCACAGCAGCAGACGACGCAGCAGAACAACTCCGATGGCAAAGGCTATCGGACATGCAGATTCTGTAAAAGAGATGGACACCCTGAGAAGAAATGCTGGTTCAACCCAGATAACCCAGACAATCGCTTTAATACCGCAGGTGGTGAAGGTAATGTGAATGGTGAAAAGGCTCCCTCAGGTTGAGGGCCTTATAAATGGAAAGTGGCAATAGCCAAAAGGGTATGTATGAAACAGGTAAATGAAGGTGAGAAACCAGCCAAAGTTTTAAGAGCCGATCATACTGAGAAAAATAAAGTGAGTGAATTTTATCTGGACAGTGGTTCCTTTGACAACCTGATGGGTGACACAAAAGGCATACAAAATTACAAGACTTCCCCTAAAGAATTCATAGAGTGTGCTGGAGATCAGATCTTGCACACTGAAGGTGAAGGTACCATCCATCTTGATTCTAGCTTGCATAATGGCCTTTCTGAGATTCAGGT
The DNA here is from genome assembly GCA_030522485.1 of Stenchaetothrips biformis. NCBI lineage: Eukaryota > Metazoa > Arthropoda > Insecta > Thysanoptera > Thripidae > Stenchaetothrips > Stenchaetothrips biformis. The sequence continues at coordinate 493,282 of CM060097.1, read as the reverse complement.
TAAACATGTCCCAGGCCTTTCCAGTAATTTGTTGTCTGTTAGTACTATTGCTAAAAGTAATTTAATCACATTGTTTAAAGATAATTATGGTGGAGTCTTCCGGACGGAAGACATAATCATCAAGGGCAAGCCTGTTCTAAAAGCAATAGAAAGTAATGGGACCTATAAAGTCAACTTAAATATTCAACAAAATAATTTGGCCCTACTTGCAAATCAATCATGCAACATGTTCTCTCTTTGGCATAAAAGGTTTGGTCATGCAGGTAAAAATAGTATTTCAAATCTTAAAAGTGGTTTAGTGGATGGTATCACACAGAGCATGGAACCTGCAACAGGTCCATGTCAAGTATGCTTAGAATCAAAACAGATAAGGGCTCCGCTGCCTAAGGATGGAGCTAACCGAGCAACCCAATTGCTCGAAATCATTCACTCAGATGTCTGTGAAGTCACTGATACAGTGTCATGGGAAGGTTACAAATACTTTGTAACTTTTATAGATGATAAAAGCAGGTACACAATGGTAGCTCTTATGAAAAACAAAGATGAAGTCTTTGAGAAATTCAAAACATACCAAACAATGGTCGAAAGACACATTGAGAACAAAATAAAAATTGTACGATCAGATAATGGAGGAGAATATTGCAGTAACAAATTTAATGAATACTTCCAAAAGGAGGGGATAATAAGACAGCTCTCCATAACAGACACTCCTGAGCAGAATGGAGTATCAGAAAGAGCAAACCGCACCTTGCTAGAAAAAGTCCGAGCTTTATTAAAGGAGGCCGGTCTAGATAACAGATACTGGGCTGTCGCACTGGAGATGGCTGTGTATCTGAAAAACCTAAGTCCAACCAAGGCTGTGGAAGGGATGGTCCCTCTTCAAGCTTGGACGGGTATAAAACCAAATGTTGAAAGTCTTAGAGTCTTTGGATGCCTGGCCTCAGTTCACATAAGCCGAAAGAAAAGTAAAAAGTTGAAAAATAGAACTAAAACCTGTGTTTTCATGGGTTATGATGCTGAAAAGAAAGGGTTCAAATAATTGAACCTGGATCAGCCTCACCAATATTTTGTTGAAAGAAGTGTGATTTTTGATGGGGATAGGTTTCAATTCAAAGAACTCAAATCAGACGAAACCAACATAAAAATCAAAGAACCCGGAGAGAGATTAGAAACAACTCCGCCACTCACTCAGGTGATTGTGACGACAAGTCGCTCACCTATTTCAGACGATGATACAGAAATTTACTCCACCACTGGTGTACCTAGCTTGTCAGATGAGCGAAGCTATATCAGTGATAGAAGTGAAATAGAGGAACACTCAACAACCAGTGACTCTGACAGTGCTTCAGTGGTAGACATAGAAACTATCAGTTCTATTTCAAACGAGTTTGATTACATGTCAATTGGGAAAAGAATTAGAACCCCAAAGAAATTTCCTGTTTTTTTTATTCAAGGAAACAAAAGGCAAGCTTTTCTGGCTGAAATAAATAAAATCCAGGAAAAATTAGAAAACAACAATAAACAAATGGACTCATACTCAAAAATTTCCTTTGAAAACAAAGTGAAATATGCATCAAACCAGGGTGGTCAGGCAGAAGGTCAGTCGCTAAACCTGAACACAAACCTCCCCAAAACAGCCAGAGAAGCTCTTGATGGCCCTGAAGGAGGGTTTTGGCTAAGTGCTATGCTTGACGCACTGAACTCTTTCAATACTTGTAAAGCGTGGTCTCTAGAGAAACCAAAACCAGGCACAAAACTGGTAGGAAGTAAATGGGTGTTCAAAAGAAAATTAAAGCCAGATGGAACACTGCTCTACAGAGCGAGACTAGTAGCCAAGGGATATACCCAAATGTATGGCATAGACCATTATGAGACATATGCATCTGTAGTGAAAAGAACCACACTAAGGATCCTGTTCTCGGCTGTAGTATGCTACGACCTAAAAATAGACCACCTTGACGTAAAGACAGCTTTCCTAAATGGGGAACTATCAAAAACTGTCTACATGGCTCAACCTGAAGGCTTTATTGCTGAGGGATGTGGAGGCATGGTATGCAGGCTGCACAAAGCAGTGTATGGTTTGAAACAGGCGGCTAGAAGCTCGTGTCATAAAGCAGACAAAGTTCTTAGGGAACAAGGGTTCAAGAATGTTCCTGATGAGAAATGTGTGTATATTAAGGAAGCTGAAGGATCTATCATAATAATAGCACTATACGTTGATGATTTTTATATAATCTATAATAATAATGAGAACAAAGTTAAATTAGTAAAAGTGTTACAGTCCAACTTCCCCATCAAGGATCTAGGTGAAGCAAAGGATTGCCTGGGAATGAAGTTGGTTCGAGACTGGGAGAAGGGTACCTTATTACTTCATCAGGAGGACTATGTGAAGAGTTTACTGTCCAGATTCTGTATGGACGAGTGTAAAGGTTGTGACACCCCTCTGGAGGAAAAACTGAAACTCAAAGACCTCAAATCTGTCGAAAAGGGAGTAGAGCCTTATCAGGAGTTGATTGGTAGCTTGCTGTACCTGAGCGTTTGTACCCGACCAGATATATCATATGCAGTTAGTTTTTTAAGTCAATTTAATGCTTGTCATACAAGGGTCCACTGGTCATTGGCAAAAAGGGTGTTGTCTTACCTGAAAAAATATCCGAGACTTGGTCTTAACTATAGGAAATCTGAAAACCCATCATTCTGTCTCATTGGGTATGCAGATGCAAGCTGGGCAAGTAACCCAGAGGACTACAGATCCTATAGTGGATACTGTTTTACCATGGATAATAATCTTATCTCATGGGAAAGCAAAAAACAGAAACTGGCTGCACAATCATCAACTGAGTCAGAATACATAGCAATAACAGAGGCAACCAAAGAATCCATTTTTCTGAATGAACTTGTAAATAATGTATTTTATTGCGGAGATCAAAGGGTGACACTGTTTAACGATAATACAAGTGCTATTAAGCAGGCTTATGCTGAATCTTTTACGGCAAGAACTAAGCATTTTGGGTGCAGGATGCAGCTAGTCAGAGACAGCATCAACGATGGGCAAATCTGGTTGGAACATATGTCAACGGACATAATGCCAGCTGATATCCTAACAAAGGGCCTCGGAAGAGAAAAACATCATAACTGCGTAATGAACTTAAGAATGCCATCAGATTAAAGGAGGGTGTTGAAAATAGTAATCTTCTTCTATTCTTAAGTTAGTGTGATATGTAAACCATGTGTGTTGTAGAAGTAATCCCTTTTCTCTGTAGTTTTGTATTCAAAATTACCCGCCATGTAAACTTCTCATACTGCCCTTGATGAGTAATGTACTAATTATCATAGTCACCGCCTGCCGTGCAAATGTCACTGTTTCACTTGCATTTCCGCACTTCCAGCTCCAGCAGCCATATTGAAATATACGCACTTCCGTTCTGACCGTAGCACTGAGAACATCTTTTCGTCCCTCATCCTTTTATTGAAACCATCATCCACTATCATCCAGTGGAAATCACCTAAATTATTACAACAACCAATGTCATCTTTTCGGTTCACCTTCCGAGAGGACTGACTTATTACGAGACTCAGAGTTCAAACCTTTTAGGCACTCTCAGTGACCGACAAGGCCAGCGTTGTACGCAAATATGAAAGTCAACCCCCCCCCCCGTTAGACGTCCTCAACCTAACCTAACCTAACCTGCCTTTAACTAATTAATTCTTTAAAAACTAAGAAACCCGACATTTCTGAATGTTCGTATAAGTGTATAGAGTCAAAGTTATTCCTGGAACCAATTAGCTACTCTTTATTTTAAGCCATGTCGTTGTGATGAACTTGAAAGGTTGGGTTTCACAAATTGTCGCAAAAAGAATGTTGGCTTCTTACGTAGTCTTAAGACTTTTACTAAGCTAAAAAAATCAAGACTAAAATTGCCATTTAAGAGGGTTGTGCTTTTGTGAAAGGGAAACGCCCTCCTCTTTATTTGCTTCTTGCTTTAGAAATCAGGGCACTATTTTGTGCCGGCAAACCTGGCGATTATAATACAGCAGCAATAAGCATTAATGATCGCCCATCTGCGACAATAGCTTTTTACGCATGTCAACGACGGTGGCGTAGTCCTCAATTTTGTTACGGCACCAGTCGCAGCCGTCCGGGGCATGGTTAACCATTACGGGATGCACTCGATACCAGCAGCTGTCGTCACTCCATACTCCACCGTGCTCGCGCACGCACTCTGAGTACGTGCCAAATTGCTGGTAAGGGACGCCAAGACCCTCGTCAAGAAACACGTGCAGCTGTGGCCGTTGCTGCAGGAGGCGCTTTATTGCAGGGATTCTGCAGCCTTGGTTGTCGTCAGAGCAGGCCCCTATAAAGCACAGCTCCTTAAGCAGCGGGCAGAAACTTTTCTTGATGGCGTCCAGCACGGCGGGTGGTGGCAGCAATCCGATCGAAAGGCGTTCCAGCTTTGGCGAGTGCTCCAGAACATCAAGGATAGCATCCACTTCCTCAGGCTCCCCGAAATTGAAAATGCGGAGGTAGCGGAGATTTCGCATGCTCGCCGTCGCGCGCAGCAACTGTCTGCACACTACTGGCATGTCCTGTCAATTAAAAAAATAAAGTTGAAAAATGGCAAACACTTTTACTTTATTTGAAAAATGCATTTTCCACCAAGGAAACGCTCCGTCTTGCTTTGTCTAATAAGAACTAAAGACTGGGCCATAAAGATGGCTCAACGTGCCAAAGTAAAATTAAAGTGACCACGGGAAATGGTTGCATGACCTTTTTTTACCATGAACCAGCACCCCATGGGAGTAGCACCTTTTTGTTGCACTGAAAATGTTGTGATCGAATACATGGCCAAAAACTGGCATGTCAGAAAGTCACGCCGATAAATGGCATAACATGTGAGTCACGCCGTCATGTGGCTTGAATAGCGGTGTGTTTTACGAGAAGAGTCATGCCGAAAACCGGCATGAGAAAAGATTCATGCCAAAAAGAGGCGTGAATAACTGAGTCACGCCGATTTTTGCCATAACATTTTGTCATGCCGTTATTTGGCGTGACACTTTATTTACGCCCCTAAATCGGCACGAAGTCACGCCGATAGAATTGTAGTGTGCGCAGCACCACAGATCATCGCTCCATGAAAAGCCCCAGTTGTAATTCATCCCAGTCACCAAGTCATCCTAAATCCTTCTAAAAAAAAAGATTTTCCGTGCAGGAACCCTTGGACCTTTGGGATGTTGGTTAAATCCATAAACGATTATCGAATTTGTACACCACCTCGTTGGTTTCAACCTCGGGCCTCGGGGTTTCGAAGCAGCCACCTTGTCAACTAAGTTGTTCGGCGGTCGTGGGATCCGTTGAGCGCCGTTCGGATTTTTTTTTACTTCAGAAAATTAAAATTTTACACTCAGAACTTAATTCAAATGGCAGACAACGAATTTCTGAAACCTTAGACCGACAAGTCTGACTTTTTAACTGCTCGGTCTGAGAACAAATTTCAGATTGCCCAGTCTTAGATGTAGCACTGGAAGTCTAAAAATAGCAATAAGCAATCTCATATAAAGACTTAAGTCTGAAGTCCCATTTCAGAACAGAGAGTCTGAAAGTTTAGCCTGAATTTTTCAATATTTTTATCAGTGTCCTAATACCAAGAACACATGACACCTTATGAAAAGTACTGTACAGTTGGAATCATTTGATAAGACCCGTACGGTCGCAGAACTAACGCGCCGCGCCGGTTGGGTCTTCAGGGACAATTTACGGTTAAGCGTGAGCCGTGGGGTCAGCACGACACCCTCAGCATTTTCCGAGCCGAGCGCGAAGCCGCGAGTATGCCTCGCAAAAGCCGCTAAAACAGTACTTTCCGTTTTGTGACAATTTAACGAATAGTACGGTGGGTGCGGCAAGACACGCTGCCACAGGAGTTTGGCAGGGTGCTTGACCTACATCACTCAAAAAGCGTAGGACCAGTGTCACGCGCGTCCAGGACCTGTCAAAACGGAGCGCGGAAAGGCTCAGATGTCGCCAGTGTCCTGACTGATTTCTCAAACAGAAGTTTAATGAGTTGTTCAAAAATGTAGCGCCGGCAACAAAAAAACATATAAGAGCGACCCAATTTTTTCCATCTTCACGAACGCCCTTTTGTGGAGGCGTGCATTGGAAAAAGTGGTGACCGCGCTAACTATGCAACTCGTTGCGCCTTCTCGCGCTCCGTTTGAACGGGTCCAAGACGCGCGCTACACACTTCCTGTGCTTTTTGAGGGAAACGGGTTACGCAGCCTGCTTATCCCTCATAAACACTTAGCCAGCATAGTGCAGGTGAATGATATTCCCCCGGACAAACTAAGTACTTTAAGGTTTCACGTTTTACGAACGTCACACTTACGCGGACATTGACGTAAACAAATCCGTTGTAAAAAGCACGTTGACAAATACGCTTTAAAAAATGTATTGGCCTTTTTTTTGATAACATGAAAATTAAAAATCTTTAAAACCAGAACAAAAATGTCAACATATAATGTAAACGCCTATTTGACTTGGCGTTCTTAGTGAAGCCATGTCTGGCTTAAGTTGACTGCATCAAGGCTGTTAAAAACTGGTCCACTGCTTTTTTTAACTGCCCCTGTCCAGGCCCGGTCCTGCCTTGGGCAGTTTTTAACAGATGCAAGAGTTCAAATTTGTTCCTTAGATTTACGTTTCACGAATTTGTGACCTTCTTCTGGCGTAGCCTAGATTACATGATGGTTGACACTATATTTCTAGTAGAAACACGGGGCCAAGTGTCAATAAGTACGACTGGTGACCTCAAAGTGACAAACAATGTTACGAACCACCCTTTTTTCCTCATTTCCTGTTTTGTCGGAGAGGATTCCACCTAGCTGCCTATTTTCACAAAGGAAAGGGTGCGTTTTTACTTTTATTTTTATTTAGGCGTAAGTAAAACCGCACCTGAAAGAACAGCGTACGAAGGCGGTTGGCAACAGCTGGCAGGCGCAGGAATAGTACTACATCGTGCACAAAAATATGAAAGTCCTCGGGTGCCAGCCACTCGGCGTTTATCTCGACCATCTCCAGCACAGGGTTGTTCTCTAGGGCAGTCACCTCTCTCACAAAGGGGACTTCAGCCTCCCGCAGCCTTAGGCACTTGCTTAGCAAAGCCACGTCGGTGCCCTTGGTCTTGGGTGGCAACGCCACGGACTCCAGGGTCCCCTTGCATGCCTCCAGCAATGCAGCCACGATGCCGCCGGGCACTTGATTGCAGTCCAGGTCAAGGTAAGACAGATTGCTCAGCTGGCCTGGAAGCGGCCGGATGTCTGTGTGGAAGTAACTGCAAATGCCGTTGTGCTCCTGCAGCCTCAAAGATATTAGGTCCAGCTCGAATATCGTCTTCCACATGTCATCGCGGTACTCTTTGCGCATATTATTCCACCAGCAGTTTAATGCCAAGTGGCGCAAGAAGCCCAGCTGGTTGCGGATGATGTGAAGTGTGATGGGCTGGTAGTCTGTCAGACAAAGTGAGCGGACTCTGCAGCGCCCCTGCGTCAAAATCTAGACGAGGAGTTCAAATGTTAGACTGCTGTCACAAACTTTACCATGATGACTAATAAGTAAGCCAAGTTTTCTTATGCACCGTATTTTACCTGAAGACTCTTCTGCTCTGTGATGTTATACAAATTGAGGTTCTTAATGCAGACGGATCGAAGACAAGGAGCAAAATGCATGACATTGACAATATCATTCATGCGGACATTCTTTATAGACATTTGGGACCACAATTTATTATCGTGAGAAAGACGGTTCCATTTTTTATTCACAGTGGCAACAACCATCCTTAGATCATACCAACTTAAGTAAGAAAAAATTGCCACAGCAAGTTCTTCGGGCAAATCATCAAAATGTGTCTGCAAAGGAGAAACTTCTATTAAAATTTCCTATAAGATATACAAGTTTCAATAAATTTAAAGCCCCACACTAAAAACCGATTAAAGGTTACCCTTTTTTTTTCAAAAACAATTATTTACATATTTTGGGTATAGGTTAAACGTCTTAAGACAAATAGATTCCACTAGAAAATTAAGGCACAGCAGGCCATACACGAGCACAGCACAAGCTTAAAAACTATCCTGGCTAAGTTCTGGCCCTGGCGGTTGGCGGAAAAACGTTTCGAAACATATATGATTTTTTGCAAGCTTGTTGTTTTGATCCCTTCGGCCATTTTGAGCCGCAGCACACTAGATTCTGACCCATTAGAGCGAAGCAATGTTTGATTTTCTGTTAAAAGTGTTCAAAATGTTCAAAAAAATCCTTTCTTCGCCCTGACACGATCCAGGTGTTGTTTCTACACAAATTGTTAACAACAAACTCAATGAAAAATGAAAGACATCGATGCGACGCACCGTTAAGCTGCCATTTTGAAAACAAGGGCCTATATGCTACTTTCTTAAAACTTGCACATAAGTGCCGAACGAGATGTCATTTTCGGGTGAAATGGCCGCACTGGTGATGAAAACAACGGTAAAAATTCAGTCAACATTCAGGTTGTTTCGCTAGCGCTGGCGGACAATAACCTGCTCAAAACGTTCAAAATGTCCAAAATATAAATTTTGTCGCCCCGAAACGATCTACGTGTCGTTTCCGCACATTTTGACAACGGAAAATTCAATGGATAACATCTCACAATGGCACAATTAACCGTTAAGTGGCCCTTTTGAGAAAAATGGCTTAAATGCTGCTGTTTTGAAACTTGGGCTGAAGTTGAGACCGGTATGACGCGGTTTCTTCAGCGCGAAAATGTTTATCTGTTACCGACCGGAAAAAGAAACAGACAAGCAGACTAGGGCTACGTTACGACTGACTCCAAAAAAGTCCGCCTGGTCCAGCGAGTTTGGGCACCGATATTTTACGAAAGAATGCGGTGTTCAACTATTGCCTGGCATCTTCTGTTTGTTTTTACGGCCGGTGGCGCTGAAGAAACGGCGTTATACTTGTGTCCGAGCAACGTTTTAAAAACAAAACTTTTGGCGATTCAAAGATAACACTAGCACGACGACAACATAGTACTACTGTGACGCTTGTCTGACATTAGAAACTAAGTCCAATCGCCTCAATGGCGTACACCAGTCGTCAAACTAAGATCTGACTGGCGTCTTTCTGGGGTCGTGCTTTTATAACTCGATTCAGTCATTAATCTACGACCGCGTTCCATTCAAGAATGACTTCGTGCATTCGCGAGTGTTGTGGTAGTGCGTTGCAGGAACGTCGGGTATTTCTCTATTGGTATCCGGATGAAGCCACCATGTCAAAATCCTTCAAAAAATTAATTTTGTAAACACTTTTAAATAGGTTATTTAACTGAGGTATGACTATGCGTGTTGAAAACATTTTGACCGTCATTTTCTTTACCAGTAGGGCCGTTTCACCCGAGAATGACACCCCAGTCGCAACTTCAGCGCAAGTTTCAAGATAGCAGCATTAAGGCCATTTTTCTCAATATGGTGGCCTTACAGATGATTGTAAAGATGTGAGATGTTTCCCATTAAATTTGCTGTTTTCGAAAGGTGCGTAAACGACACCCAGATCGTTTCGGGGTTACGAAATTTATTTTTTGAACATTTTGAACAGGTTATTTAAAGCCGCTGGCAGATCGACCCTTATGTTGACTACATTTTTACCGTTATTTTCATCACTAGTGTAGCCAATTTCCCCGAAAATAACACCTTGTGCAGCACTTAAGTGCAAGTTTGCCGTTGCTGTGCTCAGATTTACTCGAGCTGATCAGCGCGACATATTGCAGGGTTGTGACGTTAGTTCCTAGCTTACCATACACAAAAATTCAAACTTTTAATTTGTATCCAAGAAGTGGTACCAATGAAAAAAAAAAACACTTCAAAAACGGCAGAAAAAGTGCAATTTTTAGTGACTTACAATTTAAACACGAGGTGCTCATGAAATTTAGATCAACTTAAACCTCAGAAAACAATTTTAACCACAAAGGGGCTACCTCGACCCAATATCACGTGGTGTACTTTACATTGCCTTGACAAAAGAGAAAAATCTTGCTGAAAGCAAGCAGGGATCTCCACAGGCGATGGTGTGTGTAAACGCCAGGCGTGGATTGTCACCCACTCCAACAAAATTTTATGTTTTAGTACGGAAAATAAACTGAAAATGGGGTTCAGAATATGTACGAATCCGCTATACTGGTTGTTTGTGGTCCTTCTTATGATCTTATGTTAACTGCCACATAAAAAAAGGATAAAACCTCCGTAGTTGGCAAAGTACAGACAATCCAGGTAAAATATTGATCATATATTTTTCGTGTCATTTCTTTCTTACTTTTTTTACTAGTGTAACTGGTGCAGCATCACGAAGCCTGTAAAGACAATACACGGTCTGGCGTAAACCTAACCTGTAGTTTCTAAAACATTCTTGAAAGACTTGACTTGATTTGACATCACAAAAACCCTCAACTCGCTGTTACGAAGGCTGAAAGAGCAAATAGAAATTAAAAGGAACCCCCACTAGCTGCCCCTGTTGCTCCCTTAATTCATCCCCAGAGAAAGAACTGTTGAATTAATTTAGCCCATAGTTATAGTCCTGACATAGTACAGTAGTTGGTAGTACACACTGCCTTGTCGTATAAATTGTAATTAGTCTGTAAGTTGTTTCTGCTTTGTCAGCCATATTGCCTCTCGCTGTATCCGCTCTCACTTGTTCTGAATACACCGTCCTATCAACATGTGATTCGTCATTTCGATCCTTATCCAAATCCATCTTCCACAAAATCACCCCAAACTCTGTGTTTAACAACAAGAACAGCCCATGGCAACTCCCCTCTTCCCCCGCGCGCGGCGTGTCCACATGCTCGCCGCATTTTCCCGAGCACCGAACTGCTGGCGACGCTGTTTCTTAAAGATAAAACCCGCATAAACGGTAAATTATAAACTGTTTCTTTTTTGTAATTACGTCTAAGCGATGTGAAATTTTGCGTAGAATCCTGTTCTCAACCCATTCTTCCCCAAAAAATGAACGAATGAGGAAAAAAATTCGAAATATGATGACGATTCGACGCTTGCTTCACCTGTCGCGTTAATGCAAAGAAACCATGACACATGTAGGTAAACGGGCACTTCCAATCCGAAGAGCACCAATTTTTCCTGGGATTTTTCACCATGAAATCGATGCGAGTCCGCTTAAACAATCAAATACGTCGAGGAAATAAGAATCGTTCGAAAGAATTGGTTATGTTTCCCTTTTACAATAGTCCCTTTAATTAAGTAAACGTGAGTGTTTCAGTGCTCTCGCATTCATTTCATAGTGAAAACTCCAAAGTAAAATGAGTGCTCTTTTCATTGGAGGAGCCCGTTTGCCTCTTTATTTATTTTTTTTTGCATTTACAAAAGTGAAATATGCTATAAGCGAAGTGGGCGTCAAAGCGTCATCACATTTTCCATTTATTTCCGCATTCAATCAGTTTTTGGGTCACGTAAGTAGAAAATAAGATTTTACGTGAAATTTACATCACCTAGAGGTTACCACAAGTTGATTATAATTAAGATTGTACCTTTTATGCGGTTTTTCATCTTGCAAAATGTCGTCGCCAGCGCTTCCGCGCACGAAAGAGCTCGGCAAGCGTGTGGCCACGCCAAGAGAGGAAGTTGCCAGAAGCTGGAATAAAAGAGTCATGATCAGGACTAATATTTAGGTAAGCAATTCTTTATCACCCAAAATTGGGTGAGAAAGGTTTTCTTACCCAAATTTGGGCAAGGAATCTTCCTCACCTAAAATTGGGTGATAAAGTGAACCTCGCCCAAAATTTGGTTTTGATCAAGACTCTTTCATTCTCAGTGTAAATCTTCTCACGTACTCGAAGGAAAAATAAGTGAAATATAAAAAATTGCTCTCACGTTGTTAACCCACTTGCCACCGTTTGCTTTCCCGTAGTCAAACCCACGTATACAATTGGACTTGAAGGTATGTCCTAGCCAAAGTTCACAATTCAGAATGAGTCCGAGGGTATTACCTGGCAGGGTCCCGGTTGATAATCAGTTGGGGCCATTTTATTTCCATTAAATGTGCTGTTTTGAAGCCTTCTATAATTAGAGGTGAAATTTACTTCGCAGAGACGGTGCATTGTCAGTCCCAAGGTGCAAAATCTGCAAGATCAAGAAATAAACATGTTACGAATACAGATCGAAAAAGTTCTAAACACTGTGATGAATAAATTTAAAATGAATAAGGATAGGTTGAGTTGCTTAGTGATTGCCACTTTGTAGTAATATATACTTTAGGTTAGGGATCTTCTTCAAGAAGGACACGATGTTGTAGGATTCAGTTTTCTATTTATTCACGTCTGTACTGGACAAGATCGCGAGACACAGTGAAACCGGAATAGGAACAGAATAAATAAAAACAACATGGAGACTCCAGCAAGCAGCAAGATGGAGATAGTATGATAAATTAGAGAGTGGAAGTATGGGAAATTGACACATCACAACACACTTTAATGGCAGAACTTCACTTTTGACCCCTTCTTAAGTCTCTCGCAGGTTCCAAATACCAAAATTTTCACCAAAACAGCAAAAACATATTTCTTTAAAAAAAAAAAGTTTCTTTAATACAAACACAGTTTGGCCAATAATGGTTTCCCTTTGCCTAGTGATGGCCAGAGCGCTGCTTAGGTACAATTACTATTTTTTGCCTTTTTGACAGTGATAACGCCATGCCTGGGCTGGCCTCAACCATACGTAATGAAACAAGGTCTCTGTACGTAAGAAAACGAAAGTCACTGTTCCATAGAAACTTTTGAAAGTGTCCAAACAACACTAATGATTGAGAAGTAACTAAATTTCTGGACCACGCGGACCACAAATGACAAAGCAGTCCACGCTTTACAGCGTTGAATTCCTCGTAGGCAAGCCATACAGCCAAGTGTGGACCGCAGCTTGCAGTCAGGGGTTAAGCGCCATAAATGTGCAAGACATAATCAAAGCGATTTTTTTGCGGGAATCGGTCGATTTGGACCTCCTCTTTCATTTGAATCGAGGGCTCAGGGTAACAGAAAACACATTGCAAGCAAGACCTTATAATGCGTCATAATTCTTACAATATAAGCCAAACACCAAACAATAACAACTAAGACTATGCAAATTTATTACGAATACACTATCAGAATCATATGTAATGCACAATGTGCAATTTTTGCACGTGGTCTCATACCACTTTAAACATGCAAACTTTCAGGTACGCAAAATCGCACGAATTTGTCCGAAATCGCGCACATAAAAGCGTGTACGCGCAAAGTTGTGCGAGACCACGTAAAAAAAAGTACGAAGGAATTCCGTGTGTTCAACATCATAAGCGAGCTCCCCATGGATTGCGTGGACGCTGCCAATTGTCCTTGGGAAGGAACGTCCGCACCGCCTGGCTGTGCTGCGGGCAGTCCGGGTTGCGGCACTTCCAGGCGGCGACGCGTCTCTCCTGCTCGGAGGGCCTGTAGCAAGCGGGCGGCGTGCCGTGCAAGCACGGGTGCGAGTAGCCCGGCCAGCCCGCTGGCCACTGTCCCCTGAGCAGCATCTGCTTCAGGGCAAAGTTGCGCTGCTCGTCGAGGTCCTGGTGCATCGTCTCAAGGGCAACCCCCTTACCTGCCTACATCATAAATTCAGTTTTAATTGCCAGTTGTGAATTTCAACCGCTTCACTGAAATCCACGGAGTTTGTTGTCACCCGCCGATTTATTTTCAACCAAACCAAGACGGGCTCATGTCAAAAAAAAAAAAACAAAAAAAAAACGGTGGGGCCTGGGCCAGGCTGCAGCCGAGGGGGTGTGCACTGTCAAAACCAGTGACCGGACTTTTTCGTCTATTACTCTCTGTTCTACCTCATAATTATCGAGAGTTTAATTAAATTTGCCCAAAAAACACACAGCAGCGCAAAACGACAAAAAATAGGCAAAATCCTGAGAACTTTGGGTATTGCGCGTCCATTACGCAAACTATTACGTGGGCTATTGTGAATAGAGTAACCCGTACATTTTGAGAAATTTAGAGAGTGCAAATTCCCTGCTGCGCCTACCTTGGGCGGCCGCCCCCCAGTAAGCATCGTGACGACTTGCTATACTTGCCCACCGCAAAATTAAAAAGACGAATCGCGTTCAATTTTTGTCAAACTGGCTAGTGGAATGTGTAGCTGCCTTCAAACCAGTCACAGTGTAATAACGTTTACCTTCATTGAGGTCAGGTTGCCCTTGTTATTTCAAACTACAAAGCTTGAAATGATGCGATGAAAAAGTTCATTTACAAATAAAAATACAAATTTTTGACTAAGTGACGACAAACTTTTCAACAAAAGAAAAGATCCATTGCCTTCAAATCTGTCCACATATGTAACACGCATTAACCAATGCATTCTTGCAAGCACACACTGAAAATCACAAAAAGTTTCGCCAGGTTCCCCATCGAAGCCTAAAAAACAGTAATACCAGGGACGGACTGGCCCGGGTGGGGATTGTTGGATCCCCACCCGGGCCCCCCCTCAGGATATGGGTTGCGGGCCCCCCTGACGGGCCGGGCCTTCTCACATGAGAAGCAGGAAGATTACACGGGCCCGCTTGCGTCGCTGTGGGTTTGAGGTTTGGTGACTTTAAGGACATCACACAAGTTATAAAAAATAAATATTATGGCGTAAATAGCTTAAATCAAACAAAGAAAAGACACTGTTACAAGGTAGACTTACGCCAGACCGCACTGTAAAACCAAACGTTGTCTAGACCACACCACTGGTGCGGTCTTATGAGTGCCATTTTGACCGCATCAGTTGGTGTGGTCTAGACCACGTTTGGAGTGCTCTGGTGTGGTCTAGACCACGTTTGGAGTGCTCTTTTAATGCAATGACCACACCAAACGTGGTCTAGACCACACCAACTGATGCGGTCAAAATTGCACTCATTTGACCGCATCAGTTGGTGTGGCCTAGACAACGTTTGGTTTTTCAGTGCGTGTCTTGTCGTAACAGGCTTTGCGATGCTGCTCCAGTTTCGACAATCCACGCCTGGCGTTTCACCTACCTTGGCCTGCGGCGCTTAATTCTTGCCTTCGGCAAGCTGTTTTAAGGGATCATTGAGGCAATAAGTAGTGCACTACGTGATGAATGGTCGAAGTATACAAGCTAGGGCGCGCCCTTATTCAGTCAAACCAAGTAGGCAGCTCCGCTTCGCCCCGCGGGTAATTCAGTTCGACAGGGGCCGATACCAGCTTGGCCTGCCGGCGGATTCTTCTCGGGCCTTCTTCGGCCCTCGCACCAGACCTGGCTTGGCCCAATCGGAGGCCATCTCTCGGGCCTTCGGTCCTCGCACCTCATACCCCGTGGAGGTAAAGCGCAAACTTATTGATGTAACACCAGGACTGAGGCCCGGTCTTGTGTTCCCACTGTGCCACAGTTAATGTGCAAAACATGGCCGTTGCACCAATTTTCACAATACATGAAGGCGGGCTCAAAGACCCCCCCCCCCTTCCGACCCCTCTTTGAAAAGGTCTTGCCGGGACCTATCGAAATCTGCAATAGTTTTTTTAAGTCGGCCGACCCCCATTCTTCAAGATTAGGGGCGAAGTTGATTATGTTCGTAAATTCGGGTCGAGGTAGCCAATTCGCAGTTAAAACTTTGGTCAGGGGTCCAAATTGATTTTATTTTCGTCATTAGCACCTTCAAAAACATACGAAACCATGTAAAAATGTCTCTAAAATATAACGTCACTGAAAAGTTACACTTTTTCTGCCGTTTTTTCGTTTTTTTTCGTTGGTACGACTGAATAATTTGAGATAGAGGGCTGAATTTCAGCGTGTGGTGATCCAAGGATATACCTTACAATCCTGCAAAATCTCAGTCAGATCGACAGAGTTGTTCGTTTGGAATGATATAAAATCACTATAAAAAAGTCAATTTTTCTGCCATTTTTTTTGGTGTTTTTACGTTAGTACGACTGAATGGAATGAGATAGAAAGCTGAAAATTTTTGTGTGGCGAGCCAAGGACATACCTAATAACCCTTCAAAGTCTCAGACAGATCGGCTGAGCCGTTCAGGAGAAGAAGTGCTGACACACACACACACACACACACACACACACACACACACACACACTGACAGGCAGACCAAACTTTCTCACCCCAGTGAAGTAACTGGCTTCGCTAATCGCTCAGCCAATTATTTAGTACAGCGGACGCCCGACGGTAAGCAGACTACAATCCTTTCTTCTTCTCACCACTAAAATACCTCATTGGTCACAGATCGAATTTACGGCACTTAAATACATCGAAGCTCTCTTTTGCCCCTGGATGGTAGGCAAATCCGGGCCCCCTAGACCAGATTTCCCACCCGACTCGTGGGCCCCCAGTCCGTCCCTGAGTAATACCACTGAAAATTGAAAGGGTGGACACAATGCCAAATTACAGCATGAAAAATAGTCACGCCAAAAATTGGTGTGTTTTAATTGCTTGCGCATTGTGTTCAATACACCTACTTCTATGTTCCATGTATCCTTGTTGCGTTAGTCATGGTGTCATACAATTCTAACACCAAAACAGGGCTCTTTTCTGTTTAATCAAGTGTGACAGAAAACGACTGAAGTTTTTGATCTGTACATAGTGAGAATCCTCATCGTCAGTGACAAAAAAAGGTTCACATGATTAGTGCGATTCGGTTCCTTGATATGTACATGGGAACAATCGCCTCCTCTTCTATACCAAACACAAAAATGCTAAGGAACTCATTTTTTGCTTCAACTTTAGCGACAGCTGTGCAGCGCGTGACACTGATTAGCGCGCACTTGTGTGCCAAAGTGACAGGATAAGCTTTCCTCCGTGGGCTAATTTAGCATTGATTTCTTACCGATTAACACTTTACTTACAGAGAACACACAGTCGGTGATTGCCTTGAGTTCTTCACCTTCTACACTAGGGATGAACCCTTTTTCCAAACCACCATACACGAATTCCACAACAGTTGAAAGCGGACTGAGTCTGAGCCCGGCTGCGCTAGCCCATGCCCAAGGGCTGATTCTGTAGGGTTGGAATTTTTCACCCATCGGCGACCGAGCCACACCTGAATTTTTGCTGCACATGCATCGGCTGCGCTCAGTCGCATCGGCAGCGTTGACCGCACCGGCCGCGGCCAGACCGGATGGGCTTCAAGTCATCATTACCGCCTCACCAGTACACCACCACGAGCCCCGCTAGTGAACATTCCCTCCGACTTCAGAGCAACCACCAACCGAGTTGAAAATCTTTTGCGTTAACATGCGAGTAAGAAGCGGAGAGCGAGGGGCGGGGAGTAGGGGCCGTCGAGATTACACTGTTTTCGAGTTCGACATCGCAATAGCATTCAAAAGTTTCGTTTTTTAATGCTGAGACCAGATTAGACCTCCGTTTTGCGATCGGACGATTTCTTGATGTCCCTACCAGCCGTTTTAGTCGAAAAAGTTGAGTTTTATTCTATTTTCTCCGTTTTTAGGGCTTGGATCGCTCCCCTGCCGGTCGGGAAGCGGTCCGATGGTCGGATGGTCAACGCCAACACCAAATCTAAGGTTCTGAGTCGTAAGAAGCTATCGGAACACATGCATATGCATCCCAGATCTCGATAAACGGTTATTTTTTTCCTAAAATCCACGTTTTTTGATGTTTTGGCGGCATTTTTTGATAGTTCCGAGGGCCGCAGACCTTGGTGACATGACCAGTAGTGGTGAAAGGCAGCCCAGGGGTAGCGGACATACAACCCACCCCCAGCCAAGCGCCCGGGAGGCACTGGAAGGGCGAGGGGAGGCGGCGTCGCAATGCTAGAAAAGCTCTAAAATTGGCTGCGACCGCCGCGCTCCCCGTAAATGCAGTATTTGCGTGCAGGTCTTAGCTCATCGAGTGTTACAGCACACAGCACACTGGTGAGGTCTGATAGTGTCGCAGCGTTGTACTGCAAGACGTTTCTGCCCAGCAGCAACCTAGGGCGGGCAGGGGCGGGGGTACGAATTTGGCAGGTCTTACGCCGGCCCGGCCAACTCGCTTGCCCCGCTCATTCGCCCGCTCCCCGCGCGGGGAGCGGGCGAACGGGCGGGGCAAGCATCCCTCACCCAGGCGGGCGGGAGGAGGAAGCGAGTTGGCCAGGCCGGCGTGAGACCTTCCGAATTCGTATCCCCAACCCCCGCCCGCCCTAGGTTGCTGCTGGGCAGAAACGTCTTGCAGTACAACCAAGGGGAAATAACTTTGAATTTCAGTGTACAAATTTTTGAATTCCACATGAATTTCGGATGAATTTCAATGAATTGCAGCCAAATTTCTATGAATTTTGATATGAATTTCACCGTTTTTTGAAGAATTTCTTTGAATGCCTAATTTTTATGAATTTGGAAGGAATTGGACTAAAATTCAAGATTGACCATGAATTTCGGTGTACATATTTTTTTGAGTTGTTTCCCCTTGAGTACAACGCTACACTGTGGCAAAAAGCTACGGAAAATTCTGTAAACAGCTTGTGGTAATTCTCCGTAGCCGCCTTGTCAGTATTCTCCGTAGGCTCTTGCAGTATTTTCCATAGGACCGCACAGTATTCTCCGTAGGACCTTACAGTGATCTCCGTAGGACTATACAGTCTTCCAGGCCCTACGGAGGAGACTGTGCGGTCCTACGGAGAATACTGTACGGCACTACGGAGAATACTGAAAGAGCCTACGGAGAATATTGATAAGAGGGCTACGGAGAATCCTGGCAAAAAAATTAACAGAATTTTCCGTACCTTTTCGCCACAGTGCTGTGACACTATCAGACCTCACCCGTGTGCTGTAACACTCGCTGAGCTAAGACCTGCACGCAACTGCATTTACGGGGAGCGCGGCGGTCGCAGCCAATTTTAGAGCTTTTCTAGCATTGCGACGCCGCCTCCCCTCGCCCTTCCAGTGCCTCCCGGTTACTGGGCTGGGGGTGGGTTGTATGTCCGCCAACCCTGGGCTGCCTTTCACTACCACTGGTCATGTCACCAAGGTCTACGGCCCTCGGAACTATCAAAAAATGCCGCCAAAACATCAAAAAACGTGGATTTTTAGGGGAAAATAACCGTTTATCGAGATCTAGGATGCATATGCATGTGTTCCGATAGCTTCTTACGACTCAGAACTTTAGATTTGGTGTTGGCGTTGACCATCCTACCATCGGACTGCTTCCCGACCGGCAGGGGAGCGATCCAAGCCCTAAAAACGGAGAAAATAGAATAAAACTCAACTTTTTCGACTAAAACGGCTGGTAGGGACATCAAGAAATTGTCCGATCGCAAAACGGAGGTCGAATCTGGTCTCAGCATTAAAAAACGAAACTTTTGAGTGCTATTGCGATGTCGAACTCGAAAACAGTGTAATCTCGACGGCCCCTAGCGGGGAGCGGGGCGCGAGACGCAAAACGCGACGGGCGGTGGCTAGTGGCTGCTGTCCCAGACCGGAGAGCGAAGGGCGGGGAGTGAGGGGCGGGGAGCGAGGGGCGGGGAGTGAGGGGCGGGGAGCGAGGGGCGGAAAAGTTAAACAAAAGGGGTGGCAGCGAACGGGTAGTTTCTGCCCTTGTTATACGCACACGCGCCGTGAAGGTAGGCAACTCACCCTTGCGTGAGACGTAACACGTGAAACGCTTTGGGTAGGCAACCTTTTTGACACATACCCCATGCACCGACAAGTTAGACCACCCATCCAACACCTACCCCCCTGCGGCGGGAGGGTAGGCCAACCATCCGACACCCACCCCTGCCCCTGGAAGTTAGACCACCCACCCAACATCCACCCCGGCGCATGGAGGGTAGACCACCTATTCGACGGAACCAAGAGAACCAGAAGAACCAAGTTCGCTAGAACCCGCCTTTTATACTCTCTGTCCCTCCACAGCTGCTGTGTCTCAACTAAAGGTGCTACAATAAATCCGACTAAACGTAGGCGTGCTTCCGACCTTCCTTTACAAATTAGTAGCAAGCTGAGTTCAAAACTCCTAAAATTGGTGATGCTAGGTGTCGCCACTCATCAGGAAACGGTTAAAATGGCATTTCGAGTTTCCACTCCATTTACAGTACTCTCATGTCGAGAGGCTCCCCATCATCAACCTCCCTACCACCGACATGAAGGCGATCAACACGGCGCTCCAGTGTGCTGCAAACGAGGCAAAGAGACGAAAACGGGACAACATCTTCCTCACGTTTAACAACGTGATGTACCCAAAGGCCGCTAGATCGTCGCCTCGGACAACAACCTGAACAACATTGTGCTGCGGATTGGCGGCCTCCAGCTCCTCATGACGTTCATGTTAGCCGTCAGCGTAGTGATGGAGGGCACCGGGCTTGAGGACGTTTAGGGGTGGTTGCACCCACCCTACACCGCCACCTACATGATGGGCGGGCACGCGTACGCCAGGGGCTTGCGCGCTCACTTCCTCACGCAGGAGGCCCTGGTTAGGGTCATGCTGAACGGCGACAGGCATCTCGGCGACGCAGTGAAGGCAAGCATCCGCGGCCACCTCCGCGGCCTGCTTGAAGGGGCGCACCGCACCGCACCAGGTAGTCTAGGTCGAGGAGGTCCAGTGGGTGCAAGAGGCAGTGCGGCGCTTCGCCGAGCTGGCCAAGAACCCGGCAAGCAGGATGGCGTTGCCAATACGTCGAGAACGTGACCGTCGTGAGGAACTTCCTGCGCGCGGCGTGCCTTGGTGACTTGCAGCTGCACCTGGCCAGCGTCCGCGCTGTGGAGCATCTCTTCGTCACAACGGGTCACCACCTCTACACCAAGTGGACGCGGCCATGGAGGGCCTGACGGGCAACCTGCTGCAAGCCACGCAGGACGGCCTGTTCTTAGTGTGGCGGTCCGAGCACCTCTGGTCGATGATGTCAACGGACCACATCATCGGATCGGCACTCGAGTCAGTGGCGTCGGAAGTGGGTTGTCGATGGAGCTCTGACACCCCTCCGCCGTTAGGCTAGGAGGAGCTGAGTCCCCCCTCTCAAATTTTGGCCCGAGCGGAGCGAGAACTGTATTTTTCATTTGAATGTAACGCTGTTGGACGCACCAACAGGTTGTACCTTACGGGTCGCAGCAACCCCGCGCGGCACAGCGCTAAGTAATTTTTGTGCAATAGGGCAGAAATAGTTAACTCCAGAAAAAAAAATGGTAAGAACTAGACTAATTTTTTAACCTAAGGAGAATGCTTTTATCTTGTCTTAAAAAGCCAAAGGAAGCGTTGGCTTGAAACTCGCTTCGCTGGCACTTTTTGTTAATTTATTTCTATTGAGTAACATGTCTTCCGTCTATAAATGTATTTTCTTTCCCGTACACAACGGCAAAAATATTAAGTTATGCAAAGATAAAAAAAAAAACGTTAACGCTAACGCTAACGTGAAAGCAGATGATACTAATGAGAATGTTTATGGTAATGCATGGTTGTTTACGATGAACACTTGTCACAAAAATGCGATAATGTCGTATATAAACCAACAAATAGTTTAGTTGGGTATGAAGAATACAGTATGAGAAGGTCAATACAAATCAGTCTGCTGCGGCTGCGCGCCAGCGATGGTTCAAAGCAGCGTAACCGGGTGATCTCACGCTAGGTGCCAAGGGAAAATTTCGACTTTTGAGAATTTCACTGGTGCATTACGAAGAACGGGCGAAGACGATTAAAACGATATACAGGTTGTGTATATGTAAAATGCATCGTTCGACCGCTAGAAGCGAATAGAGACGAAAAACCGCAAAATCCGACTTGAGAATTTCGAGTTTTGAGAATTTAACTGGTGCATTACAAAGAACGGGCGAAGACGATTAAAACGATATAGAGGTTGTATATGTGTAAAATGCATCGTGCGACCGCTAGAAGCGAAAAACCGCAAAATGCTGGCGACGCGGCGACGCCGCGACGCCGCGGCAGTCTCCGCCTGTGTAGAGAAGAGTATGGATGCGGGGTGGGGGGGGGGGGGCTTGGGTTTGAGGACCGAGGCGGATGCTCCTAGCCTGCTCAAGTGCTCAGCGCTGTTTATCGCTGCCCCGGGTCGGGTGGTCGGTATACGATGCCGGTGCCCCTGCCACAACTGCTACTCGCTACAACTGACTTCTCGCTACAACTGCTACCGCAACGTGCCAATGCAACGTGCAACTGCAACATTTGCAACTGATTTGGTACATTTAATTGCTAAACTGTCGAGAGTCAAAGCTAGCTGATTAACATCATCTGCTAAAAATGCAAATTTTGTACAGTAAAGTCTCATTATTTGTCCCGTCACACGGGAGGAGCTGAGGACAAATAACAAGCCCGGTAAGAGGCGAGGTCGGGCCGCCGCGGCCGGACCCGCCGGCGGCTTAGGCGAGCCGCTCAGGTAGGGATTACAGCGCCGTAATCCTCCGGCCTGGCTCATTTTTGAAAATGCAATTTCCGTTCAAATTTTGATCAATCTGTTTAACGGAACGTGTAGGTGACAAAAAAACAAGCTTAGCCAACTAAAATTTCATGTTAAAATTCGAATTCGCTTCTGTTGGCCTGGAACGAGGCCAGCGGGAGCGCTCCCATTGGGCTGAAAATAGGCAAGTAGGAGCGCTCCCGTTGGGGCCAATGAGAGCGCTCCCCACGGTGGGAGCGCTTTCTCACCTTTTTTTTACAACTACACCCCTGCAGATAGGTCAGGTCTGTGGCTGTATTCTTGTTACTTGGTCAAATTTGCAAATTAGAACTAAGTTTTATGCCCCTGAAACCGACAGCCTAGAAACTATCTAAAAAGCCCTAAATATCGAGAAGAAAGAAACAATTTTTATTTATACTAAGGGACCCAAAATACACTACATTCAGTCATCCCTGAGCCAGCGGCGACTAAAAGAAAGTTAAACAGCCCAGCCCCACTGGGGGCCGCATTGCCCGAGTGCTGTTCCGGTGCAATTTAAGGGTTCAATCCTTTGTTTTGCTCGTTGTTTTAAAGCTGTTTGCCACAGTCATGATGGCACCAAGAAAAGACCTGCACAGCAAAGGGTCACTGCTGGCTCAGGGATGACTGAATGTACTGTACCTACCAAATATGGTCAAAAAAAACAAAAAAAAAAAAAAAAAAAAAAAAAAACAAAAAAAACAGGGATATGCCCTAGGTCCTGTTCCTCCTCAGTAAACTGCCGTTCAAAATAAGCGGCCGAAAATATTCGTAAAATAGAAAAATAAGAGTCTTAAGCGCTGTTACGTTTGCTATTTCTAAACCTCGTGTTTTTTGGCCCACTCTAAAGACCAAAAATGGTAATATTATTAATTATTGTCAGGAAAAACCACAGTTCCTGTTAGTTTTCAGTTAATTCCTGCATTTACGAATAGGTTTTGTTCATTTTTTTCTTAAAAATGGGAATGTTTCCGATTTGGAGCCTTGAACGTTCCCGGTAACGTTCCCCAAGATTCCCAATTTTCCCGGGAATATTCCCACCCTTCAGAACACTAGCCTGTGCAAAACTTTCAGTGCGGTAGGGTAAAACAACGGTTTAAACGTGACGGAATTTTCCCTTCTACAGTCGGAAAGCAGTGATTTTAAGTAAACATACTCAAGTGAGACTCTTCTTCACAACGGCGCAAGCAGAATCACAATCGGACTAACCCACCTCCTTTGACAGTCACCCTCTTCCGCTCGTGCGGGTGGTTTTTAAGAATGGTTGAAACAAGCGGCAAACAATCCAGTGGCCACTCCTGTACACGGTGCAATTTTTTTTTTATTCCGAGCGTAGGTTCACGCGCTCTCAAGGTCGTTTCCGCTCCCTGGGAGAGCTGAACCCAAGTAGGTCAGAGGCAAAAACCCAAGTGCCCCATATAGGCACAATCCTTATCTGAAAGCCTACCATATTTCAGCCTGCTGCGATGACGCCCGCGCCCTTGCGAGCGAGTCAAAGAGGGTGCAGCACTCGAGCGGCGTCAGCCGCTTCCGCCTAGACAGCGACTAGCGCCGGCAAGGTAGGCAAGTCCTCGCGGGCGGCCAGCCGCGCCGTGCAGTCGTACCAACAGACTGGAATTGTGCGTTCGCGCCAAGTCGGCGCCGTGCGGACAGGACGATGTCGCACGATCGCGTAAGTGACTCTGGCACGATGACGCGAATGTGTGACATCTTCCAGTTCGAAAGGCACCGTCCTGGCGCGAACGCACAATTGCAGTCTGTTGGCACGCCAGCGCGGAGCGGCTGGCCACGTGTAAGGATTTGCCTACCTTGCCGGCGCTAGTCGCTGTCTAGGCGGTGGCGGCTCGCGCCGCTCGAGTGCTGCACCCTCTTTGACTCGCTCGCAAGGGCGCGGGCGTCATCGCAGCAGGCTGAAATATGGTAGGCTTCCAGATAAGGATTGTGCTGATATGGGGCACTTGGGTTTTTGCCGCTGACCTACTTGGGTTCGGCTTTTTTGAGGGATAAACTAATGGGATCATTTCACTGCTTTTGACAGTTTTTGGACTCTGTGGGGAAAACGGTGCATCGAATTGAATCCAAAATTTGAGGAATCGTTCAGACGCATCTCTTTATTTTAGGCCAGCCTTGAGCGAATTTCCTACCGCACCCGGTCGAGCAGAGGGCGCAAGGAGGTGGACTCCCCTTCCATAGGGGATGATACTTTCCGACACCGGATTTGCCGAGGGGTACCTCACGTCGGAAATGGGTGTACACTGAATGGTGACTGGACTAAATTTCCACTTTGACTAGATTGAAAATCTCTAGACATTCGTTACAAAAATGCTGAAACTAGCTAGTTGCCTACCCTAGGGTAAAGTTACATTGTTTTGCCAGACTTTTTTAGTGACTAGACTGAAGCAGTGACAGCAGTTGATGGTGTACAGTGACTGGACGCAGTGAGCCACCCCTCGGGATTTGCACATTGGAATAATGGGTTCATGCACTCAAGTGTGTCCTCATGAATTTAACCGATCAAATTCAACCCCCTTTGGGACTGAATTGCAACATATTCAAAAAGAGGAGGGGCATCCGAGGGGTTGGTTCGGCAGAGGGTGATTGGAATAAAAAAAAAAATAAAAAATAAAATTGCGCTGTATACAGGAGTAGCCACTGGATTGTTTGCTGCTGGTTTCAATTATTTTCAAAAACCACCCTTTCGAGCGGTAGAGGGTGACTGTCGAAGGGGGTGGGTCAGTCCGATTGCAATTCTGCTTGCACCGTTGTGAAGAAGAGTCTCACTTAAGTCTGTTTACCAAAATTCACGGCTTTCTGACTGTTAAAAAAGAAAAATACTGCCACGTTTAGACCTTTTTTTTTTACCCTCCCGCACTGAAAGGGTTGCACAGTCCGTAAGGGGTGGCGCACGAAATGCGCACTTGTCAGGCCTCGAGATAAACAATAGGGAACGTACCTTCCAAATTTCAACACTCTAGCTCGAAAAACATAGAAAAAGCACCGTGCGCCCAAAAGAGGCAGCTTATTTTGAACGGCAGGATATATTTGCTTTAATGCTTCCGTACGCAAAGCACTGCTATACCTTTCCATTATTCTGGGGAAAAAACTGAAACCGATGCTGATACCCGAATCTGCCTGCAACTGCAGAAGAGGGTAGAGTGAAAATCTGGGATCGAAAAAGAGGTCACGGTTTAAAGTTTTTGAAGATTTACCAAGACTAGCTGCAATGCCCAATTTGACCCGCGAAGCCCCTTTCGTAACCCCAGCACAGTGGTTTAAAAGGTGATTTTTGGGGCAATAGGCCCTAGCAAGCGTTGCGTTCGACCAAACGCTACCTAAATTTAACGGCATCATCTCTAGGCAATAAGGGAAGGTCCGTTCAAAGGAAAATTTGTTGCGATGAAAATTGGAATGTCACTGCTAGAATAAATCAAAAAACAGCAAAATTAGGAGAAAAATAACCGATTTTAACAAAAGCGCTCAACTAAAAAATGCTCAGAATACTTCATTTTCGACCTCTAAACTGCTAAAACTATTGTTTCAATGAAAAAAAAAATGGCACATAAAAGGAAAAGAACCGTACAATTGTTTTTTGAACCTTGAGCGGTGCACTCGACAGGCGATTGGCGCAAAAACTGGTCAATATGGCCCGCTTTAAATATGTCCTTCCCCTTGCGCTCCGGTTTGCGGACGAGTGCGGAATATTTATCATGAGGGCATCTTAATATACATGTAAGGGAAGCGCCTCGCACCAATTACCCTGTGCCACCGAGTGCCTCCGACGTCCGAAACTCAAATTGTTTGTTTTTTAATGTTTTGAACGCATTTGTAGCAAAAACATGCAACCGTGGGCCAAAACACGACGCGATATTGCGCTGGGCGCTGTTTTCCTTCGTCTAATGATGATACAAAAAAAAAAAAACACGCTAGCATACCAGTAGCATTGCCCTCCTTGGAAAAATAGGAGTCGAAAATATTTAAGAAAATTAGGTGAATTTTATCAAAATACAGAAGACTAAAATCAAACCAATCCTTGGGGCTCCCAGAAACGTATAAAAATCTAGAAACCTCATATTATGTTGTATTGGAGTATTTTAGTCCGTTTCCGCCTCCTAGGACGCTCCCAGGAAAGTTTTGAACAATCGATATATTCCCCCTAAAACAGGATTTTAAACCACTGTGCCCTCTCTCCCCCCGCGGTAAGCCGGGGCTGCAGAGCGCGGCGGGTGAGGTGCAGGCAGGGCCTGCTCGGACTCCAATCCAGCCAGTCCACCAACGAGTCCCTCGCGTTTTGAACGCGTCGCGCTTGCAACAGTTTGGCGAGAAGGACGACGCGAGGGGAAAGGGGTGACACATTTTATCCTCGGAGTCTGATTAGAGGCGCTAACGGCCGTTAGAGAAATTTTATCCCCTATTTCAAATCGATGTTGAACTTGTGTCAAAATAATCGTAAAAGAAAAAGGAAATTGTTGGTACCCAAATGCCAAGAGCCGCAGCAAGGTCTCTACCCATTAAGTATGTCAGTCAACAAGAAAATGGAGTGCACTTGTGCAAGTTCGGATGAAGGAGATGAACCAGTGGTGGTACGAGCAATTGTTCTATTTGAGGCACAACACACAAAGTACAAGAAGTTTTCAATGAAGTTCCAGTTCTTGCTCAGAACTCGTTTAACCATCACAGTTTTCTGATGGCTGCCACGATTGTACATGAATAGAATTATTTTGAGACTAAAAATGTAACAAATGTGATTTTTTCAAGGGCTCTCTTGTCTTGGCTTGATTTATTCCGTCTCCTCTATCAATCAGAAGAGCGGCAACAAAGTTTTGGCCAACAGTCTTGGTGGATAGACGTACAAGCTTCATGTGAAGATCTATAGGATCCACAAAGGCAGGTCAGGATCAAGAAGCGACAGCAGAAGTAGAACAAAAAGTGTTAATTTATTGACAAAATTAAAAAAAAAACAATGAAATGTCATGATAAAGACTAGGGTTTTTCAGATAGAATACACTTTTCATAATCCAAAGATAATAACAGAGTAACGCAGAAAATCGCAGTACAAAAGAAACTCTAGATGACACACACACTCAAAGTGACACACATTTCAATCACTGAGTAAACTATTCAAGCAACATGAGAGGTAATTAAGATGCTTTACATTCAAATATAAAATTCACAATGCTACAGCTTGAGAGCAAGTCTTTCTCATAGGGGTTTACCAATACACGAACAGCAACACGAGAACAAACATTACTGGAACAAATCACTGTCTTCAATAGACTCTACTGAAATTAATTGAAAATAAGGAGCTACTTAGCTTTCAGCATGGGGGCAAGACACAAACCCAAATTATCAGATGAAGATGTGCTGCTAACAAAAGTTCTACTCTGCAACTTGCAAAGCTTTGAAATGATTGAGCAGGAAGATTGATCAAGTGACACTAAATTAGATTGAAATTTTAACAATTGTAATCGACTTGCAGCTATGATGCTCCATTGGCATTAAAAATCAACATAATACTTAATGAAATGAGTAAACATGAATGAACAGAAGCACACCGGCTAAAACAACACAACTCAGAAGTTTTTTTAAGAAAAATCCAGAAGGCTTAAGTTATGAAATACATCCCTGATGGTATTCCACATGATAGGAATTGAAATTTACAACAAACACTGGGAGATAAGCAAGTGACACTCAATTAGGTTGAAATTTAAACGAATTGTGATCCACTAGCAGCCATGATGCTACATTGACATAGTAAATAGACATAATACATAATGAAATGAGTAAACATGAATGAACAGAAGCACACTAGCTAAAACCACACAACTCGGATGTTAAAAAAAAAACAAAAAAAAACACACACACAATGTTAAAAGTTATGAAACACATCCCTAACAGTATTCCACATAATAAGTACTGAAGTATACAACAAGCACTGGGAACCATGGAAAGCAATTCACTGCCGAAGGCCAATGAGGCACTCCAGGAAATCACTGACAAGATGCCACAGAGGCCTTCAGCAGGTCATTAACTTTCCATGGTTCTCTTCACAATTTACAGAATTGAACTACTGACTCTCTTTTCACCAAAACTAAAAGACGAATGAACTCATACAGAACACTAGACCTCCTGTCTGTATTGGATGTAAGGGCCACATAAGACATTGAAAAATCAATCAACGAGCACTGGGAACCATGGAAAGCAATTCACTGCCGAAGGCCAATGAGGCACTCCAGGGAATCACTGACAAGATGCCACAGAGGCCTTCAGCAGGTCATTAACTTTCCATGGTTCTCTACACAATTTACAGAATTGAACTTCCAACTCACTTTTCACCATGACTAAAGGACGAACACATGCAGAACGCTAGACCTCTTCGGGATTGAGCCTGCAGTTTGGGTTTTGTCGGTAGTGAATGTAAGGGTCACTCCGGTCAGCGATGATGGAACCACAGCACCAACAGAAGAAGATATCGCATGATGCACATGTCATTTTGGAGCATCCACCAGTTTTCTGTGAAGAAAGAAACAACCTCAGTCAGGAGGGTCCAAGAGGCAAACTGAACTGTGTTTATTGTTAACACAATACTCACCTCCACAATCACAGAGCAGCCAGGACATTCTCGACATGTATCAACCAACTTACACTGGCGGTTATATTCCTTGATGATGAAATTTATCTTGTGTGGGCCCCATGACTGTATCAATTCTTCACGGCAAGCTTCATCAAGAGTTGCATATGCTTGCCCAATAGAGAAATTGCAATCTGTTGACAGATAGGAAGGGGTCAAAAAAACATAAGCATTAGGCTCAGGAGAGAAGAGCACGAGTTCCCACCAGTCAATCCCGCCCAACATACCTTGGTTCCACTGTTTTGGCTCCCATGAAGAAGGGTTATCCTGTAATCGCTCACGCCACCACATACAATTCTGACACCAGCATCTAAGGCAGCGCCAGCAGTGCGTGATGGCATGTTCCTTCAGGTACTGGAATGTCCCGTTCTTCTGGCCACACTCTTCATTTGGGCAAGCAAAGTGAAATTTATCTCCAGCAGCAGTGGACAGCTCCCTGTGGTGCGCTGCCTCTAGCATCGTGTTCTGCACCTGGGGATCGTGGACCAACTCTTGGGCAACTTCAACATCCAAGCCTCCAGCACATCGGAATATTGGACAAGCGAATGGCTTCTGAGGCGCAGCCAGGATCATGCCGTTGGCACACCTCAAGCAAATGTGATGTGGCCCATCGGGTCCATTGCACCCTCTGAGTCTCATAACACGTACGCATGACACTTGCTGCAATTAGATAATACAGAGATTAGGGAATGAAGCGAACCTCAAAGCATAACAATGATAGAACTTCGATAGGCAAAGTGACTAACCTGATCCAAATCAAGACACGACGCTCCAGCACAACAAGTCACTTTCTTCTTCCCCACCACAGCCCCCTTTTCCTCCATTAAGAAGGCTGAATGCCGCAGAAGAGGCATTATATTGAAGTTTTTAGGGAAGCTGGCAGAGCTGGTGTAGAAAAGACCTCGGCCAGACTTCTGGCGGCAGGGTCTTGGGCGGTCTTCGTGCCAGCCGATGGGGCCTCCAGGCTTCCGCCACAGCAGGTCCAGCTTGCCGTCTGGATTAGAGCTCATGATCTTGTCAGATATTAGCCACCCAGATTCCAGAATGAATTCTGCCTTGTCCACCAGGTCGGCTCCTTTGGCCCATTCATTGACAAGAATTTCGCCAATGAAACGTTGCTGAAAAACACAGAGGGTTACAAGTCAGCAAGGCGCGGTAATCAAACGGGGGTTAGAAACGGCAACGAGACACGAGATACGGACAAACTCCTCACATGAGGGTTGTGGACACCACGCCGCGGCGGTACAAGCTCAGTGGCATGACAGACGTTCGCTCACCTTGTTTAACGGAATCCAAATGCAGTGGATATTGGCCACTACATCGTCTGGACCAGCGTCGGCCCGCGCGAACTCGCACGCAGCATCGTCTCGAGAAGACAGAGACACGGTGATGGGTGCAAGAAACCGCAGGTTCTCCTCGCAGACTGTCTTGTCAGCATCCACGAACTTGACTCGGAAATCTTCAGGAACGGGCACCATGACAGTCAAATGGGCCACGCGACCGGCAACAGACACCTCATTTGCAGAGAAGGTGGCTTGGATGAGGGAGGCATCAAAGGCAGCCATCTTCGCGCAGAGCGAACTGCACAAACGTGATGGATGGAAGACTGGACGGGACGAACGGAGGCCTGCTGACAGCGACTGTGTTGAGTGCTGGCTCAGCGAAACACGACAGCGCACGACTGCTCGCCGACTGGACTAGACAACCACTGACGCCTGACACGATGATGGCCGCTCTCGTGCCGCCGACGCCGCGCCGCCGTGCCGGCCGGCCGGCGACCGACGCGACCAGTAGTGACAGACTTTGGCCGTCAGGAGGCAGTACGGTCGAGACGGACTACGTAGGCCAAAAGACCCGACCCCTCCAGCAGGGTTTCTCCCGGTCGCCGCGTCTAAACCGCTCAATCTAGAGAGGCTGTCCCTCGCACAGTAGGGCTCGCACATTTACCCGGGTATCCGGGTAACCCGTGTACCCGCCCGCCCGGGTAATGCGGGTAGAACCGGTTCCGCGGGTTTTACCCGGGTACCCGGTTGTGCAGTTGCACCCGGGTACCCGGGTTTACCCGTAAGACCCGGGTCCTGGATGTTGTCTTGACGATAGTTTGGCGCGCTCAATTCGAACGGTGGTGCTGACCACCGTGCACTCAGTGCTCTCACATTATTTATACCCTGTTATGTTTCCTTCTCATGCGATTTTCTTTATTGCACTTGTGTATCTAGGGTTGCGAGTGGAAGTAGAGGTCCAACGCAACACAAAAGTAGTGGGTTTCTTGCTCATTTTCCACAGTAGAGCCTTAAAACTAATTTTTCCAATTTTCCCTTTTTTTCCAATTTTTCTGTTTTTTTTTTTTTCAATTTTTCCGGTTTCTTTCCGACACTTCGAAAGTTTCCGGAAAATTTGCATCTCAAGACGTAGAACATTGCAAGCATTGGGCACATTTGCTCATAATAATTACCAGTATTATGTCTCAGAGTTTATCAAATATATTTATTTGACAAATATGTGTCATTATATGAAATTCTTGGGCAAATGTTTATGTAACAAGTAACATAATCAAAGTCAATTGTCTAGTAGGCAACAATACATCACAGTCAATGGCTCGGCAACGGGCCGTCTCTCGCTTCGTGTCGCGTATCGCCAAAGCACGGCGGCCCGGCGGCACGGAAGGAAGCACCCGGGTCAGCACCACCGTTCGAATTGAGCGCGCCAAACTATCGTCAAGACAACATCCAGGACCCAGGTCTTACGGGTAAACCCGGGTACCCGGGTGCAACTGCACAACCGGGTACCCGGGTAAAACCCGCGGAACCGGTTCTACCCGCATGGACGGGTATTACCCGGGCGGGCGGGTACACGGGTTACCCGGATACCCGGGTAAATGTGCGAGCCCTATTCCCCAGTAGGGCAGGGGACACGTCGACTAGGCCAAACCCTACCGCATCTGAGGTGGCGGACAGGTAACGCGAGGTCGGAGTGTCCTGCTGACTCGAACCGCTAAAGGTCAATAGAGGCCTATCAGCGTTGATGATGATGATGATGGGGACCAGGAGGGGCGCAATCGCCTTAACGGTGTGCAAAGAGCCGTTTCCATCATGTTGCCTTTTCCTCCCCTTTGTAGCGACCACCCTGAACCTGTCAAATCGCCCTAGACTGAAACGCTGCAGCATCATGCCGCCCTGCGCGCCCGCGGCCCCACTGCTTCATTACTCCTCCCAGGCGGTGACCACTCCCGAGGTCCGAGAAGCGTCTCTCCCGCACCCTCACTCCGCGCCCGGTTGCGAAGGATACCTAGTTTTTGACCTTAAAGAAATTTGTGGTAAGCTGATTTTTTCTGTACTGGTAGACCTCGATGCGCTGATTAACGTAATTTTTTCCCCCAAGTTCTAGCCCTTGAGACTTTTAGGCAACTTAAGCACGAAGGGCGTAAGTGCACTGTGTCAGTTTCCGAGCCGCAGCGACCGTAGTTTTGGTCCGATCGTCGCAGACGAGGATTCCAACTAACCAGGAAAGCACGGGGAACAAAACAGCAGTTGCATATTTTTCAAAAATCGTTTCGTTCTGCCAGATCAAGGTCGTTAAAAGCTAATTTAAGATCGCGTCCGCGTTCAATTTTTAATCAACTCGGCCACGTTTATTAGGAAACCGTCATAGCGAAAATTTGCCCCTTATGAACGCTGTGCGGCTATCCTTCCCCTACAAGTCACCGATTTCTCCTTCTCAGTATGACCACCCTGAGTCTGTCAAATGGTCCTAGAACGAATCGCTGAAGCACCTTGAAGCCTGGCGCACCGCACGCCACCGCGCCACTCCGCTACTCTCACCAACCACTCTCGGCCTCAGCCGAATCTGGAGGCAGGATGTTGTCTCTCTCGCTCCCTTTGTAAACGCATTAGTGCAAGAACGGTACGGCATGCCTGCTTTTTCGAAGCCCGGCAGAGCGGCCGGCTCAGATAATTACGACGCGCAATTCCTACTTCAAAGTTTTAATAAACGAACATTTTTAATTCAAGGTTTTGATTGGTGAGCTTGGTAGAACACGACGCGCACTACAACCTGGTTTTCCGTTCACAGTTTTTTAACGATTCCTTCCCGTTGCTTTTTGCGACAGGACCTAAGCGCGTTCAAACCCCTACACCGGGTACGGTGGTACCTATAAATTTCGAACTGAAGTGAAAGTGACAGAAATGGAACAAGAAATCGTTTCAGCACCCACTGATTTGATTATTTAAAATAATCAAGCAGAAAACTTCACTTAACTAATTTCTTTTATTGTTTTCTTCCTAATTCCTACCGCCCCATTGCTTTTAAATGGAGCCAGAATCGCCAAATGGGTTCGGAGGGATCGCCAAGCGCTTATTTTTCAAATGCATGTGGATTTTTTTCAGAATTTCGCTCAGTGCAACATTTGCCGAGTAAAGTTAGTAGAAAGGCAAGGGTGCGGCCGATCGCGCCGCCTTGCAAAGCAGGGCGGAGCGGCGGGTGTGAAGCACACGGAAGAGCCATCGCTACGTCGCAACGGGCACGAAATCGGAAAATTCTGTCGAAAGGAACGTGAAGCAGTTGTCTTTTACCTACACGTAGGTGCTTTTGGATTTGAGCTAAGCCAAACGGCGTGGTGGAAAAGTACTTCAAAGGCTGGCGTCGCAGCGCAGCAGCGCGGCGCGTGGAATGCAGGGCATTGACGAGTCCCACTTATAAGAGATTACCACCGAAACCGTTTGACTTAGCTCAAACACTGTAATTCAAAAGGTGAGACATCGGGCCAATTTTTGGCAATACATAAAGTATGACCGATAAAAAGGTCATACACAAATGTATGACCGAAAAAAGGTCATACACGAATGTATGACCGAAAAAAAGTCATACACGTATGTATGACCAAATAAAGGTCAGACATTAGCGAAGCTGGCCCTCCTTTTACCTTGGGGATATTTCAACCTTCATCGGTGATACAAAAAAGTATCACCCTTTTTCGGTCATGCATTTGTGTATGACCTTCACAACGGTCATACATTTGTGTATGACCTTTACAACGGTCATACATTGGTGTATGACCTTTTCTTCGGTCATACATTTGTGTATGACCCTTTTTTCGGTCTAACATTTTTGTATCACCCTTTTAAGGGTCAGAAATCTGACCTTTCTATTTTCAGTGAATCTAAAAGCACCTACGAATAGGTAAAAGACAACTTCTGGACGTTTCCTCGAACCCAATTTTCCGATTTCGTGCCCGTTGCGACGAAACGATGGCTCGTCCGTGTGCCGCGCACCCGCCGCTCCGCCCGGCTTTGCAAGGCGGCGCGATCGGCCGCACCCTTGCCTTTCTACTAACTTTCCTCGGCAAATGCACTGAGCGAAATTCTGAAAACAGCCACATGCAGCTGAAACATTAGCGATTGGCGATCCTTCGGAACCCATTTTGCGATTCTGGCTCCATTTACAAGCAATAGGGCGGTAGGAATTGGAAAGAAAACAATAAAAGAAATTAGTTAAGTGAAGTTTTCTGCTTGATTATTTTAAATAATCAAATCAGTGGGTGCCGCAACGATTCCTTGTTCCATTTCTGTCACTTTCGCTGCAGTTCGGAATTTATAGGTGCCACCGTACCCAGTGTAGGGCTTTGAACGCGCTTAGGTCCTGTCGCAAAAAGCAACGGGAAGAAATCGTTAAAAAACTGTGAACGGAAAACCAGGTTGTAGAGCGCGTCGTGTTTTACTAAGCTCGCCAATCAAAACCTTGAATTAAAAATGTTTGTTTTTTAAAACTTTGAAGAAGGAATTGCGCGTCGTAATTATCTGAGTCGGCCACTCTGCCGGGCTTCGAAAGAGCAGGCATGCCGTACCGTTCTTGCACTAATGCGTTTACAAAGGGAGCGAGAAAGACAACACCCTGCCTCCAGATTCGGTTGAGGCCGAAAGTGGTGGGGAAAGCAGCGGAGTGGCGCGGTGGCGCGCGGTGCGCCGGGCTGCAAAGTGCTGCAGCGGTTCGTTCTAGGACCATTTGACAGGCTCAGGGTGTAGTCCAGTCAACGAAAGCAAAAACCCCGCACAACCTAGAACTAATTATTTTTGAAATTTTTTTTTCGGAATGTGGTAGAATGCTTCGTTGTGAACCCCCTGAAAAAAGATTGCCATCGAAATCGACCGGGAACCCCTTTTTTTCGAACGGGAAAGGCGTAAGTGACGCGCCGCCCATTTTGGCTCACTGCGCCGGTTCAATCTGTCGCAGAGAGCTGGGAGCGGGCTTAAACTGACCGTGAAGAACCACTGCATTGAACCTCTTTGAGTCCCGGTTCGAAAAGTTTCAAACCGCTCCTCTGCAGGCCTCTTTTCTGAAAATTCGATGATTTTTTTACGAAAATATTACAAAAGATCCATGATTTAATAGGAACCTGGCAAAATGTCTAAAGTAAATGTGGTAGTCTGGTCTCTTAGCTTTCCAACGCCGTTTCGATCACTCCTGAATTCCAAATAGCCTCCGAGATATGTGCGGTGAAGTGCGCGCCGAGCGTGTTCCGGCGCGGCGCAGCCGGTGGCTCCGTAAGGCGCGCACGGCCGGAGCGGCCACCTCGGTCGCCCGGCCGGAGGCAGTGGGACAGAGGGGGGTGAAAGGTAAATGTGCTCCAATCGCGGCAATTTTTAGCAGATGATGTTAATCAGCTAGCTTTGACTCTCGACAGTTTAGCAATTAAATGTACCAAATCAGTTGCAAATGTTGCAGTTGCACGTTGCATTGGCACGTTGCGGTAGCAGTTGTAGCGAGAAGTCAGTTGTAGCGAGTAGCAGTTGTGGCAGGGGCACCGGCATGGGGCAGCGATAAACAGCGCTGAGCACTTGAGCAGGCTAGGAGCATCCGCCTCGGTCCTCAGCCCCAAGCCCCCCCCCCCCCCCCGCATCCATACTCTTCTCTACACAGGCGGGAGCTGCCGCGGCGTCGCAGCGTCGCGGCGTCGCCGCGTCGCCGTGTCGCCGCGTCGCCAGCATTTTGCGGTTTTTCGCTTCTAGCGGTCGAACGATGCATTTTAAACATATACAACCTCTATATCGTTTTAATCGTCTTCGCCCGTTCTTTGTAATGCACCAGTTAAATTCTCAAAACTCGAAATTCTCAAGTCGGATTTTGCGGTTTTTCGTCTCTATTCGCTTCTAGCGGTCGAACGATGCATTTTACACATACACAACCTGTATATCGTTTTAATCGTCTTCGCCCGTTCTTTGTAATGCACCAGTGAAATTCTCAAAAGTCGAAATTTTCCCTTGGCACCTAGCGTGAGATCACCCGGTTACGCTGCTTTGAACCATCGCTGGCGCGCAGCCGCAGCAGACTGATTCCGATAGTCGTTTTTGTCGCTCTGTCTCTCTCGCACTCAGGGCATTTCGTCTTGCATTCATGGGGCGTCTAGAACAACCATGCATTACCATAAACATTCTCATTAGTATCATCTGCTTTCACGTTAGCGTTAGCGTTAACGTTTTTTTTTACCACTTGTTCCTACCTTCGTGCCCTACCATTCATGTAAATATTTCCAGCCGGCGATTTTTTTCCCAAAAAATATTAACAGAAAATGATATTTTTGCATCACCTGCGTTAAAAGCATGCCGTTCACATCTAACTTGGTCTTGTAAAGTAACGACCACCCGCACGTCCTTGGGCAAAGACCACTCTACGACACTCACAAAGTTATTTCGAGAATCGGTTAGAAACAGGCTGCAAGGAATTTTTTTTCTGTGATTTTTAAAGTCACTTCTACCATCACCGTTCGAAATAACTGCCCGTCACCGATGCAGGAACGGAGGCGGGCCAAACGTATGTAGCCCAAAAACATCCTTGAAATCTCCCCTTTCCGATGATGTTCTCGGTTTGAACATGTTGGCTTAGGAGCCGAGCAACAGCGTTAAACGTTCAGCCGCGCGGCATTCCGGCCGGCCCGGAGCCTATCTCCCGGCAATGAGTGCGAGAGAGACTACAGCGCAGCGCGGCACCGCTCCGGTGTCACGGCGCGCGGCAGCCTCCATGCCTTCCTTACGGGAGCTCGGCCGGCCGGAATGCCGCGCGGCTGAACGTTTAACGCTGTTGCTCGGCTCCTAAGCCAAACATGTTCAAACCGAGAACATCATCGGAAAGGGGAGATTTCAAGGATGTTTTTGGGCTACATACGTTTGGCCCGCCTCCGTTCCTGCATCGGTAACGGGCAGTTATTTCGAACGGTGATGGTAGAAGTGACTTTAAAAATCACAGAAAAAAAATTCCTTGCAGCCTGTTTCTAACCGATTCTCGAAATAACTTTGTGTGTGTCGTAGAGTGGTCTTTGCCCAAGGACGTGCGGGTGGTCGTTACTTTACAAGACCAAGTTAGATGTGAACGGCATGCTTTTAACGCAGGTGATGCAAAAATATCATTTTCTGTTAATATATTTTGGGAAAAAAATCGCCGGCTGGAAATATTTACATGAATGGTAGGGCACGAAGGTAGGAACAAGTGGTAAAAAAATTGCCGCGATTGGAGCACATTTACCTTTCACCCCCCTCTGTCCCACTGCCTCCGGCCGGGCGACCGAGGTCGCCGCTCCGGCCGTGCGCGCCTTACGGAGCCACCGGCCGCGCCGCGCCGCGCCGGAACACGCTCAGCGCGCACTTCACCGCACATATCTCGGAGGCTATTTGGAATTCAGGAGTGATCGAAACGGCGTTGGAAAGCTAAGAGACCAGACTACCACATTTACTTTAGACATTTTGCCAGGTTCCTATTAAATCATGGATCTTTTGTAATATTTCCGTAAAAAAATCATCGAATTTTCAGAAAAGAGGCCTGCAGAGGAGCGGTTTGAAACTTTTCGAACCGGGACTCAAAGAGGTTCAATGCAGTGGTTCTTCACGGTCAGTTTGAGCCCTCTCCCAGCTCTCTGCGACAGATTGAACTGGCGCAGTGAGCCAAAATGGGCGGCGCGTCACTTACGCCTTTCCCGTTCGAAAAAAGGGGGTTCCCGGTCGATTTCGATGGCAATCTTTTTTCAGGGGGTTCACAACGAAGCATTCTACCACATTCCGAAAAAAAAATTTCAAAAATAATTAGTTCTAGTTTAAAATTTCGTTGACTGGACTAGTGGTCATACAGAGAAGGAGAAAACGGCGAATTGTAGGGGAAGGAACGATAGCCGCACAGCGTTAAAAAGGGGCAAATTTTCGCTATGACGGTTTCCGAATAAACGTGGCCGAGTTGATTAAAAATTGATCGTGGACGCGATCCAAAATTTGGCTCTTACGCCCTTGATTAGGCAGAACGAAACGATTTTTCGAAAAAAAGCAACTGCTGTTTTGTTCTCCGTGCTTTCTTTTTTAGTTGGACTTCTCGTCCGCAACGATCGGTTAAAAACTGCGGTCGCTGCGGCTCGGAAACTGAATCAGCGCACCTTCGCCCTTTATGCTCAATTTGCTTTAAAGGCTCAAGGGCTAAAACGTGGGAAAAAAATTACCTTTATCAGCGCATCGAGCTCTACCAGTACAGAAACAATCAGCTTACTACAATTTTGTGTAGGGTTGCCGCACCTTATATTTCTACTTTCCTGGACTAAACTGAGTTTTACGAACGAGAAACAGTGGGACTGAAAAATACTTTTTGTGATCGGGATCAGTTCAAATTGCCGTATCACCTGATATTTTGTCCCATTCACTAGGGCCATTCCTTCACCCAGTACAAAGGAACACGGAACTGGATTCAGTGCTTGACGTTAGAAGCCTTACCTCAGTAACAGAGACACCAAGATTCTTGTAACGGGCCGGACAATCCTATTTCACCCTGTCGTGGCAAATGCGGAACGCCCGCAACGTTGCTCAGCATACACACAGACAGCTTCCTGACTCTTTCACTAAATCACTGTTACGTACTGCTAAGGGAATGGAAAATGCGATGCCGACTTCAATCGAAAGCTGACATTTACCCCATTTATGCAGCTTTTGGAAAGTCGACTTTCCGAAATCAATCTCGATCTAAAATACACTTTTCGCTGTCGTCCTTCGACACTGCTGTGCGCTACCGACTGTACCGCGACACTAACACCAACTGGCTCTGGCGCGGCGCACGGTGCTGCGCACTCTCGCACTCGCAAGGCTGGCCAGGTTCGGTCGATCCAAAGGCTGCCGGATCGGGCGCCGAGCGCGCCCGAGAGGCAAAACCGCCCGAGCGCGCCCGAACTCGTCCGAAGGCACCCGAAGGCCGCCGGCCGGTCACCTGATCACGAGGGCCGCCTTCGTCGCTCTGTCTCTGTCGCACTTGTGGGGCGTCCCGTATAGGTTTCAGTATTTGCTGTCGCAATGTGACGAAAAGTTCCCGAAGTGAACCCGAAGTACGGCTGAGTCCGCTCTGACGCGTTCCGGTAAGCGGGATGACTTTGGGCGCGCTCGGCTTGAGCTGTTGCCTTTGACTGGACACGAACGCGCCCGA
Source organism: Stenchaetothrips biformis (assembly GCA_030522485.1). Taxonomy (NCBI): domain Eukaryota; kingdom Metazoa; phylum Arthropoda; class Insecta; order Thysanoptera; family Thripidae; genus Stenchaetothrips; species Stenchaetothrips biformis. The sequence continues at coordinate 453,808 of CM060097.1, read as the reverse complement.
GCTCCAAAAGCACCTACGTGTAGCTAAAAGATCAGTGCTTGACGCCCCCTCGGTGCCAGTTTTTTCCATTTCCTCCCCGTTTCAACGTAGCGATAGCTCGTCCGTCGCGCTCCCTTCGGTTCGCTCGGCGCTGCGCGGTGGGGCACTGGCGCGCCGTTGCCTTTTGACTGATTTTACTCGGCAACGGTTGCACTTAGCGAAATTCTGAAAATATTCTAATGCAGGCGAAACAGAGGCGCTTTCGGGACTCATTTTGCAGTTTCGGCTCCATTTTCATGCAGTCGTGCATTAGAAGTTAGGAAGAAAACAATGAAAGAAAATACAGTGAAGTCTCATTATTTGTCCCGTCACACGGGAGGAGCTGAGGACAAATAACAAGTCCGGTGAGAGGCGAGGTCGGGCGGCCGCGGCCGGACCCGCCGGCGGCTTAGGTGAGCCGCTCAGGTAGGGATTACAGCGCCGTAATCCCCCGGCCTGGATCATTTTTGAAAATGCAATTTCCGTTCAAATTTTGATCAATCTGTTTAACGGAACGTGTAGGTGACAAAAAAACAAGCTTAGCCAACTAAACTTTCATGTTAAAATTCGAATTTTTGATTAAGGGCATTCATCAAGGTCCCAAGTCCGCGAAAAGGCCGCTCCGAAGTGGTGTCTGGGTGGCGTTCGCAACAACGCTGGCTAGCCCCGGAGCCCAGGTATCGCAGCCGAATTGTTTATGGCCCCCAGCCGGAGTGCGGGGGCAGGGAGGCATGACGGACCAGATGACACCTCGAAGGATCGGCTCCGGGCCGGGGTCTCGGCCGCGCTGCCGGCCGGCTAGTCTGGTGTGGCGAAGTTTTACTAAGTCCATTTGCAGGAAAAAATGACTATTTTTGACACCACAACAGAAATGTGTGTCAAGATGAGCTGATTATTTTGGTATAGGTGTCTAGTGCACTTCTTATTAGAGTGCCAAAATAACAGCAGAAAAATTATTTTTACATGGGTAGATTTGAAATTTTCCCCTGAGTACATTGGTGAATATTGCAAACGTGTCGAACGACGCATTCAAAATTTTGCGTTCTGGGTGCGACTAGGTTTTGCCTTCCTTTTGTGTTGAGAGTCCTCATTCACTGCCGGCTGCACCGAGGAAAGCGTGACGACAGGCTGATTTATTGCCCAAGACCCAAATTAGAAATTTTCAAACGAGCCACTTTTCGAGTTCTCACCACGCAGTAATCGTTTCCTCGGAAAACAACGATTCTAGTGGTGGTTGATTTCTTTTTCTACGATAATTTTGACCGGATTGGCGACCGAAATCTGGGCAAAATTGGCCCGGTCTTGGCCACCCTCCGGCCTGGCTGCATACCAGACGCGGCGGCACATGCTGTCATTGTTCTTCCGTCGTCCCGTCGCCGTCCGCCGGTCTGTCTGCTGACTACCTGACGGCCTCACCCCGTGCGACAGAGAGCGAATTGGCCGGAGTAGTCTTTACTCTTTCTACTGCTGACGAGATTTCAAACTAAAAACTTACCGCAATCGAAAACCAATGCAGCTAGAACGATGGGAGTAGCACCGTTGCACTCAGAAACGTCCCCCCTATTTCAAGACATATTTTAAAACTCCAAAATCGGACATTTAAAAATTAGCATTTTTTTCAAGGGCCTAAAGGACCATTTTTTGAATTTCGATCGTGTTTAAAAATATGTCTTGAAATGCACACAGTTACTGACAACATGCCTTCAAATTTTCGTTTCGATATCTTTTTTGGTTTGGCCGTCTAGTGCGTTGCCGTTTTGAACTTTGGAGCGTCGTTACGCCCAAAGTATTGGTCGTAGAGCAATAATATTTTGGGACATGTTTCAGAAGCATATTCCCAACCAACAGTCAAATTTTCAAAAAAAAAAATTTTGGCTTGATGAATGCCCTTAAGTTACGGCAAAACGTATTCTGCCAGCCCGGTATTTTAGTGGCCGGAGGATTACGGCGCTGTAATCCCTACCTGAGCGGCTCGCCTAAGCCGCCGGCGGGTCGGCGCACCGGCCGCCCGGCCTCGCCCGGAGCCAAAGTGGTGGGGATGGTTTCAGGACAAATAATAAGCCCCAGAACCTGGACAAATAATGAGACTTTACTCAGGAACGGACTGGCCCGGGTGGGGATTGATGGATCCCCACCCGGGCCCCCCCTCAGGATATGGGTTGCGGGCCCCCCTGACGGGCCGGGCCTTCTCACATGAGAAGCAGGAAGATTACACGGGCCCGCTTGCGTCGCTGTGGATTTGAGGTTTGGTGACTTTAAGGACATCACACAAGTTATAAAAAATAAATATTATGGCGTAAATAGCTTAAATCAAACAAAGAAAAGACACTGTTACAAGGTAGACTTACGCCAGACCGCACTGTAAAACCAAACGTTGTCTAGACCACACCACTGGTGCGGTCTTATGAGTGCCATTTTGACCGCATCAGTTGGTGTGGTCTAGACCACGTTTGGAGTGCTCTGGTGTGGTCTAGACCACGTTTGGAGTGCTCTTTTAATGCAATGACCACACCAAACGTGGTCTAGACCACACCAACTGATGCGGTCAAAATTGCACTCATTTGACCGCATCAGTTGGTGTGGCCTAGACAACGTTTGGTTTTTCAGTGCGTGTCTTGTCGTAACAGGCTTTGCGATGCTGCGCCAGTTTCGACAATCCACGCCTGGCGTTTCACCTACCTTGGCCTGCGGCGCTTAATTCTTGCCTTCGGAAAGCTGTTTTAAGGGATCATTGAGGCAATAAGTAGTGCACTTTGTGATGAATGGTCGAAGTATACAAGCTGGGGCTCGCCATTCCGTCGAACCGAGTAGGCAGCTCCGCTTCGCCCCGCAGGTAATTCAGTTCGACAGGGGCCGATACCAGCTTGGCCTGCCGGCGGATTCTTCTCGGGCCTTCTTCGGCCCTCGCACCAGACCTGGCTTGGCCCAATCGGAGGCCATCTCTCGGGCCTTCGGTCCTCGCACCTCATACCCCGTGGAGGTAAAGCGCAAACTTATTGATGTAACACCAGGACTGAGGCCCGGTCTTGTGTTCCCACTGTGCCACAGTTAATGTGCAAAACATGGCCGTTGCACCAATTTTCACAATACATGAAGGCGGGCTCAAAGACCCCCCCCCCCCCCTTCCGACCCCTCTTTGAAAAGGTCTTGCCGAGACTTATCGAAATCTGCAATAAAAATTTTTAGTCGGTCGATCGCCTTTTTTCAAGATCCTGACTCGGCCAACTAATGAAGTCGGGCTCCTAGACCCCCCTTCCGACCTCTCTTTGAAAAGGTCTTGCCGGGACCTATCGAAATCTGCAATAGTTTTTTTTAAGTCGGCCGACCCCCTTTCTTCAAGATTAGGGGCGAAGTTGATTATGTTCGTAAATTCGGGTCGAGGTAGCCAATTCGCAGTTAAAACTTTAGTCAGGGGTCCAAATTGATTTCATTTTCGTCATTAGCACCTTCAAAAACATACGAAACCAGGTAAAAATGTCTCTTAAATATAACGTCACTGAAAAGTTGCACTTTTTCTGCCGTTTTTTCGTGTTTTTTCGTTGGTACGACTGAATTAAGTGAGATAGAGGGCTGAATTTCAGCGTGTGGTGATCCAAGGATATACCTTACAATCCTGCAAAATCTCAGTCAGATCGACAGAGTTGTTCGTTTGGAATGATATAAAATCACTAAAAAAGTCAATTTTTCTGCCATTTTTTTGGTGTTTTTACGTTAGTACGACTAAATGGAATGAGATAGAAAGCTGAAAATTTTTGTGTGGCGAGCCAAGGACATACCTAGAAACCCTTCAAAGTCTCAGACAGATCGGCTGAGCCGTTCAGGAGTAGAAGTGCTGACACACACACACACACACACACACACACACACACACTGACAGGCAGACCAAACTTTCCCACCCCAGTGAAGTAACTGGCTTCGCTAATCGCTCAGCCAATTATATTGTACAGCGGACGCCCGACGGTTAGCAGACTACAATCCTTTCTTCTTCTCACCACTAAAAGTATCAGTACCGCGGTACTTTACTTTACTTTACTGCCCATGCCTGGCCGTCGGCTACCTCGCGGGGGCCGAGACCTAGGGGATACGACACACGACAGGTTGCTGCACTGCCTCGCTGTCCCCGATATGACCGTCGCGCCGTTTCCTTTTTCTTGTACCCCTTGCTCTTGCCCGCACCGTGCCGCGACTTGACCTCACGGTTAGGAAAACGTCCGTAATTTTACAGAAAATAATCTAGTTAATTTATACTTATCGACCGTTATTTGAAAAAACGTTAACGCTAACGTTAACGTGAAAGCAGATGATACTAATGTTTATTTCAATGTATGTTTGTACATCATTTAATTAAGGAAAATAATTTATTTTTTATTTTCTAATTTTGTTTGATGTATTCATGTCTACGCATGTGCGTCCACAATGATATGCCTTATACCACTTGTGTTGGGTATCATTCTCTTTGTTTCGACGCGAGGATGCACAATATGATGGCCAATCACATGAATACTCAATACCCGTAAAAGTTGTTTTCTGTACTAGCGGTACTAGCAACGTGTGCGCCGCCGCCGACTCAATCCACCACGCCACCGCCGCCGATAAAATACTCGGCTGCGGCGCGGCGGCGCGGCACAAAATGCGCGCATATTTTTGCACTTGACTGCGCGCCGAATTTGTAGGGAACTCTAATGCACTCCGCCCTTCCTTGCCATCCCTCGCGATCCGGCCGCCAGCAGCGCAAGTGCACTCTGTTATCCGTTTGCCACACCATCACACCGCTTTGTTTTAATATCCGACGCCCACCGGCCGAGACTGGGCAAGCATGTTGAGACAGGTTGACAGAGACGACGTGCGGCAGCCTAGGCCAGCTCTGCTGAAGTCCGAGGTTTAGAGATAATTACCATACACAATGGCCAATGCGGCTGACCTAAAGCATGTACTGTATTATCTATTTATTTTTATGTATTAAATATTTTTATACTCTGCGATATTTCCTTTATCTTTTGACTCCAAAAGGCCCTTTCCCGCACAAGCCGCTCGTAACGCCGCCGCTGCAACCCCCGATGATTGCCCCCGCGTCGACGCCGGCGGCGCCACCGCCGCCGGCCAGATTTGGCCCTGACGCCGCCGCCAACAAAAATGTAATCGGCGCACACGTCTACCAGGTGCGTCCCAGTTCAGTCCCACCGGGTCCCAAAGACGTCCCAGTCAGGTCCCGGTTAGGTCCCACCTGGTCCCAGGGACGTCCCAGTTCGGTTTCTGAAATTGACCAGAGCATGCGTCGCCGCTGTCGTATCAAGTTAGTTTAGTGCATCCACTTCTTGACACTAGACAAAGGATCCTGTAGACGGGAAACGCCTTATTCCGTGGGGAAATCTTAGAGAAGCAAGTTTTGGCAGATGATAAAGGGACGTCCATAAAAAACGTAATTCTTTTTGAGGCCATTTTGACCGCCCTGCCTCCTATGAAACGCATCGTGACACTGTTTCGGACCCTTTCCCCTCTCTTGGTGCGTCACGTAACGAATTCCTATAATATAAAAATGCGCAGAAACCGCCAAAACGTTCGAGGAAACCGCCATTTCACGCATTGAAGTAAAGGTGTGTGCAGGCCGATTATCGTCGCTCTTCCGTGACATTACGCCACGTCACCGCCCCCCCCCCCTAATAAGTCGTATCGTTACTGCAGCTCTGACCCCCGTTCGAAAACGAATTGTTCCGAAATCCTGCCGTTAGCCGTCCGAGGGGGCCCCCGCCGTCCCAAACTGTCCCTAAAAGTGTCTGAAAGCCTTCGCGTTGTTCCGCCATTGGTCCGCAAGCTAACCGGTGTATGGACAGGCTAGCCTGACATGTGCCCGGGACGCGCTGTTATTTTGCTTCAGTCCGGCATTTGTAGGTGCCAGCGTATCCGCTGTAAGGCTTTGAACGCTTAGTTCCTTTCACAGAAAGCTACGGAATGGAATTGCGAGAAAGCTGTGAAGGAAAAACCTGGTTGTAGAGCATGTCAATTTCTACCAAGCTCACTAATCAAATCCCTTAATAAAAAATGTTTGGTTACTAAAACTTTAAAGTTTGATTTGCGCATCGTAACATCTGAGCCGGCCACTGTGCCGGGCTTTGAAAAAGCTGGCATGCCGAACTGTTCTCGCACTCTTGCGTGCACAAAGAGAGCGAAGCAGACAACTTCCTGCTTCCAGATGCTGCTGAGGCCGAGAATTGGGGGGAAAGCGGTGCGGCGGCGTGCAGGGGATTTCAGCGGTTTTTTTCAGGGCCATTTGACAGGCACAGGGAAGTTAAACAGAGAAGGAGAAACCGGTGACATGAAAAGAAAGGATAGCCGCGCAGCGTTCATAAGGGTTAATTTTTGCTATGACGGTTTCCCAAAACACGCGGCCGAGGTGATTAAAAACTGAACGCCCTTCGTGCTCAACTTGCCTAAAAGTCTCAAGGGCTAGAACTTGGGGGAAAAAATTACGTTTATCAGCGCATCGAGCTTTCCAACGCCGTTTCGATCACTCCTGAATTCCAAATAGCCTCGGAGATATGTGCGGTGAAGTGATATGGGCGACCGAGGTGGCCGCTCCGGCCGTGCGCGCCTTACGGAACCACCGGCCGCGCCGCGCCGCGCCGGAACACGCTCGGCGCGCACTTCACCGCACATATCTCAGAGGCTATTTGGAATTCAGGAGTGATCGAATCGGCGTTGGAAAGCTAAGAGACCAGACTACCACATTTACTTTAGACATTTTGCCAGGTTCCTATTAAATCATGGAGTTTTTGTAATATTTCCGTAAAAAAATCATCGAATTTTCAGAAAAGAGGCCTGCAGAGGAGCGGTTTGAAACTTTTCGAACCGGGACTCAAAGAGGTTCAATGTAGTGGTTCCTCACGGTCAGTTTTAGCCCACTTCCAGCTCTCTGCGACAGATTGAACCGGCGCAGTGAGCCAAAATGGGCGGCGCGTCACTTAAGCCTTTCCCGTTCGAAAAAAAAGGGTTCCCGGTCGATTTCGATGGCAATCTTTTTTCATGGGGTTTACAACGAAGCATTCTACCACATTCCGAAAAAAAAAATTCAAAAATAATTAGTTCTAGGTTAAAATTTCGTTGACTGGACTATACACGCAAATTATGATAACACTCGAGGACAAGGGTGAAAGAGGGGATGCGAAAAAAAGAATACACCTCCCACCCGCTCACCGCCCGTCTTTCAAGAAAGAGAGACGCACACACTTGCAGTAGCCAGCAGCCAGCGGAGTTGCTTGCAACACTTAGTACAGCAACGCATTTAGGGACGAAATTCAATGCATGATAGGAAAAACACCGTACTCTACATTTCACAGAAACGCAATCGCCGGCACGTCGCTGCGAGGAAGTAACAAGTGTAGTAGATGTGGCGTTATACTGGTAAAACAAAGGCATAAAAATTACGCCCTTTAGGGCATAAATACTCTTTTACGCCCTTGCAAGGGCATAATTCATTTTATGCCCTTGGAAAGTGCGTAAATGGTATAGGAATTTCAAGCAAAATTTTAATGCCCTTCCCAAAGGCATTAACGATTTATGCCCTTTAAGGGCTTAAATCGTTAACGCCCTTTGAGGGCATAATTTTAATGCCTTTGTTTCACCAGTGTAGTGGTGGAAACTTGTGCGCGTCTTGTGACTTTACTCTGACCACGGATGCTGTGCTGTGCGATGTGAGTCGCTCTACTGCGCGCCGATTACTGGCGAAAACTGCATCTGACCGCGTCCGTCAGGTAATTCCGGCGACCCTTCGGCCTGCCGGCGAGCGGCATTTTCCGCGTACCCAGCGTCCGGGACGCCCGGGCGCCCTGGCTCGGCTCAGGTACATGGTCCGGCTGGGCCTTGCCTCGTTTCTGCTCGGCTCGAGCCCCGCATGGGGCTGACATTGCTGCTCCGCTACAGCCCTGCGTGGGGCTGGCCCTGGCTCCACCGTGCCCCGGCTGGAGCCCCGGCGCGGCGCTATCCAGGCAGGACTCTTTCGGGTAGTGCGTGACTTGCAGTGGGGCAGAAACCAAGAATTGGAACTGTCCGGTCCGGACTTCTTCTCGGCCGGGACTCAATTCGGACTAAATCAGGCGAAAAGCAGAACTGTCCGGGGCGGTTGGACAAGTTTGGAAGTGTCCTTGGCAGGATCTTGGAACTCTTCGGTTTCACAAGGGTCTCTAAATCTCTGTCCCTCTCTCGCAAGCGCTTTCATCCGGCCAGGCAATATATGTTAATGCTGGTGAGCGACAACAATGCCAAATCGCTAGGGGCAGGCAGGACTCTATTCCGAGGACAAACGTGGTGCTGTCATTCGCAAACAAAAACCCATGTCTATGCATAGTGCTCGCTCTGCGCTTCGAATCGAACCCGCACACCATGGCCACGTCCCGGCCTGACGTTGACGTTCTATTTCAACACCTGCAGCTGCCTCGACAATGGAGCCTTTATGAGCTAGGAAGCGAAGCGTGACCGATGAAGTGAAGTCGCGAATTGTCCAGCCAGCCTAGGGAAGGGATTGGCCCGGCGGGGGGCTCGGCGGAGGCAAGGGCCAAGGGGGTGGTGGAGGTGGTGAGCGGGGACGGGTAGGTAGGGCCTAAAAGGCTGTGTCCGAGGAGCTTTCATTCCCACCATTACAAATGCACGTGAGCAACAAGGCATTAGCCTGCACAACAAACAGCAGCTGGTGGCCACCGGCTCCGCTCCGCGCACTACTCCCCCCCCCCTCTCTCTCTCTTTCTCGCTAGCGCCGAGGCTAGCGCGCACCGGGTCGCTGGGCCTTTCCGAAACCCCGAGGCTGCACGACCTCCTAGGAAACAATAAAGACGGACGGACAAACATGCAGGCAAAATGGGACAAGGACCGATGGACAAGGCCACGGCCAGGGCCACAGCTAATCCATTTTTCTCGCCTTATTCCCTTCTCTCCAAAGGAAAAAAAAAAGGACCGACTCGGTACTTTTCGTTACTTTACTCGCAAATCGGTACCGTGGTACTTAACCGGTCCTTTTCCCGTCTGCAGTACCGCGGTACCGGTACTTTACCCAAAAAAGTACCGCGGTACCAGTACCGCGGTACTTTACTTTACCGCCCATGCCTGGCCGTCGGCTACCTCGCGGGGGCCGAGACCTAGGGGATACGACACACGACAGGTTGCTGCACTGCCTCGCTGTCCCCGATATGACCGTCGCGCCGTTTCCTTTTTGGCCCGTCCCGTATTATTTATAAAATAAATACGGAGGACGGGCATATAGTCTGATGCTTGCTGTGCGTCCGTCCGTTCGTTCGTTCGTCCGTCCGTGGACTTCCCGTTGTCCGATCTTCACCAAATTTGGTATGCAGCCTCCTTGGGTGACCCTAAGAACCGCTCGGTGGCAGCAAATCCGATCCGAGCCCCGGTGGCTCCTGCTGCAGGTGCATCATGGTCTACATGGGGTGCAGGAGGATTTCGGCAACGGGTACAGCTAGAAGGGCATGTAGGGGTATTTTTGGAATCGAGGCGACGAGACAAAGCCAACGGTGCTGGTTTTGAGCAAATCTGAGAAGTTCGAACCCACGTTAAAATCCCGGGGGGACCAATTTCTTTGGAGTTTAACGTTGTTTCTTATGTTTTTAAGGATGCTGATGACGAAAATGATATCCATTTTGACCTAAGACGCCGCGAAGGCGACGCTGCAGGTGCATCATGGTTTATATGGGATAGATGAGGATTTTGGCAATGGGTGCAGCTAGAAGGGCATGTAGGGGAATTTTTGGCCCGTCTCGTTTTATTTATGAAAATAAATATCGAAGGACGGGCATATAGTATGAGCGAAACAGAGAATTTCCTGCTTCCAGATGCTTCTGAGGCCGAGAATTGGGGGGAAAGCGGTGCGGCGGCGTGCAGGGGATTTCAGCGGTTTTTTTTAGGGCGATTTGACAGGCCCAGGGAAATTAAACGGAGAAGGAGAAACCGGTGACATGAAGAGAAAGGATAGCCGCACAGCGTTCAAAGGGGTTAATTTTTGCTTCGATGGATTCCCAAAAAACACGGCCGAGGTGATAAAAAACTAAACGCGGACGCGATCAAAAATTTGGCTTTAACCCCTGAGGTTAAGCAGAAGGAAACGATTTTTCGAAAATGTGCAGCTGTTTTTTTTTTATCCCGGGTGCTTTTCTGGTCAATTAGCGTCTTCGTCCGCGACAATCGGATTAAAACTGCGGTCACTGCACCTTGGAAACTGAAACATTACACTTACGCCCTTCGTGCTCAATTGGCCAAAAAGTCTAAAGGGCTAGAACGAGGGAAAAAATATACCTTAAAAAGCGCATCGAGCTCTACCAGCACAGATTCACACGGAAAGTGGCGATACGAATCTGTTACTTTGTCCCGTCCCGTCGTTTTAAACACTCGCAATTGCTGTCGTATTCTGGCCCATAGTGATGCGAATCTCTGTCGGAAACTAAATAGATGTTACTTTCGTCATCAGTTTCGTATCTCGGTGGGGCAAAATACGACCAAAATTTTTGACCCGAGTTTGACAATGTATCATATGTTTTCGGGGGTGCCGAAAACGAAAACTAGATCCATTTTCACCCTAAACCCATGTTTGAACCCCAGTGGTGTAAAATGCGGCCAAAAACCGGCACCTTATATCCTTACTTTTCCGCGTTGATCACGCGGCGTACCTGGGTCGACAGGGTTGGCCAGTGACCCAGTGGTCCCGGAAGACGCCGAGATCTGCATTTCCACGAAGGAGGCCCAAGAGTTGTTTGTCTCTGCCCCGGCAATAGGATCCTTCTCAAGAAATGCTAATGTTGGAGAACAGGGGCGGACTGGCCCGGTCGGGCGGTCGGGGATCCCCGACGGGGCCTCCGGCCGGCCGGGGCCCCGGGGTGGAAGGCCCCGGCCGGCATGGGGCCTGGGCCCACCGTGGGGCCCAGGCGGCTTGGCTTCGAATGTACATGAATAAATAGATAAAATAAATAGTGACGCTATAATAATACCGTATTTTTCGAGAACTATGAGTCTGGGGGCCTCACTTAACTAACATTCGTAAAGTTACACTTGTAAGCAAAACCACGCGTGCGGAGCTTCCACCGTTATCTTCGATGGATTGTTGAGACTTGACAGTCCCTATATATTTGAAAAAAAAAAATCCTTCTTTTTACCCTTTAGGGGGCCCTTTGCTAGACCACGCCGACGGGGCCCCAAGGTACCCAGTCCGCCCCTGTTGGAGAACCCCGAGCAGTCTGGAGTTTGACGGCAAAGAACCGGGCAAAGATTTCAAAACAAAATTGAAGTTATTTTTTGCGGGAGTCAGTAGATTTTAACCTTTAAAGTTTAAGCTTTTTGCTGTTCAGTTTTTAGCCTACAGGGATGATTAAGTTATTGAACTCCGCCGTCTAAAACAAGAAAACTGCAATTAACCCGAAATTTTTAAAGTCGTTTGTATGGAATGATTGGAACCAACGGACGCGCGCTTTCATTTGCATTCACAGCAGTGTTTAAAATTTGTGGTTCGTCGCTTTAGATTTTGAACATCAGCCGCTTGAACACTACCAGGCCGGGGAGCGCACAGCAACAAGCGGCTCGTACTACAGGGTGCCCTCGCGGTGTCCCCGCAAAAGTCCAGGATTCCTAGCATTTTACGTGTGGCAACCTCAAAATAAATTGTAGTAAGCTTAATTTTTCTGCACTCGAGGCAAAGGCCGGCGTCGCAGCGCAGCAGTGCGGCGTGCGGAACGCCATACACTGCAAGAAAAGACCACAACGAAAGTACACAAATTACTGGCAAATTTTTTATCAGGAATTTATTGTACTTTCAAAGTACAACAATTGTTGTACAATTGTTGTACAAAGTACAACGGAACCGTCATGACGAGTGCTGTGCAGTCCAGGCCTCGTTGTGGTTTGTACAATTCTCGTTGTACTTTCTACAATCCCTGTTGTACTTTTATTGTACAGTTTTTGTTGTACTTTTGTTGTACTATCTACACTTTTTCTTGCAGTGTAGCCGCGGCATTGCCGGCCCCGGAATACAAGAAATTTCTATCACGGCCGTTTGACCTAGCTCAAATCTGAGAGCACCTACGTGTAGGTAAGAGACCAGTGCTTGACGTTCCCTTGGGGCCCATTTTCCGATTTCCTCCCTGTTCGGACGTAGCGATGGATCGTCTGCCGCGAAACCGCCACTTCGCCTGGCTTCGCAACGCAGCGCGGCGGAGCGCTCCGCAGCGCCGTTGCCTTTTGACTGGCTTTACTCGATTTCGGTTACACTCAGCGAAATTCTGAAAACACGTACAGGCAGCTGAAACATTAGCGCTTCGCGATACCTCGGGACACATTTTGTGGTTTCAGCTCCATTTACAAGCAGTAGTGCGGTAGGAATAAGAAAGAGACCAGTGAAATAAAACAGCAAAATTAAGTTTACTGCTTGATTATTTCAAATAATCAAATCGGTGGATGCTCAAACGATTCCTTGTTGCATTTCTGTCATTTTTGTTCAGTCCGGTATTTATAGGTGCTACCGTTTCCGGTGTACGGCTTTGAACGCGTGTAGGCCCTTATGCTCTAAGCAAAGGGAATAAATCGTGGGAGAACTGTGATCGAAAAACCAGGTTGTAGAGCGCGTCGCGTTCTACCAAACTCGCCTATCCAATCCTTTAATAATTTTTTTTTTGGTTACTAAAGCTTCGAAGTAAGAATTGCGCCTTGTGAACATCTGAGCCGGCCTCTCTGCCGGGCTCCGAAAGAGCAGGTATGCCGTACCGTTCTCGGACTAATGCGTTTACAAAGGGAGCGAGAGAGACAACACCCTGCCTCCAGATGCGGCGGAGGCCGGGAGTGGTGGGGAGAGCAGCGGAGCGGCGCGGCGTTGCGCGGCGCGCAGGGCTGCAGGGTGCTGCAGCGGTTCATTCCAGGACCATTTGACAGGCTCAGAGTGGTCGCACAGAGAAGGAGAAAACAGTGACTAGCAGGGGAAGGATGGCCGCATAGCGTTTATAAGAGGCTAATTTTCGCTAGGACGGTTTTCCAATAAACGCGGCCGAGTTGATTGAAAATTGTACGCAGGCGCGATTCAAAAATTTGCCTTTAACGCCCTTGATTGAGCAGAGGGAAACGATTTTTGGAAAATGAGCAACTGCTATTTTGTTCCGCGTTCTTTTCTGCTTATTTAGATTCCTTGTTCGCGACGATCGGATGAAAACTGCGGTCGCCGCGACTCCGAAACCGAAACAGTGCACTTACGCCCTTTGATTTTAATTTGCAAAAAAGTCTCATGGTTTAGAACGAGGAAAAACAAAGTTCGTTACTCAGCGCACTGAACTCTACCAGTGCAGAAAAGTAAAGCTTACTACAATTTATTTTGAGGTTGCCACACGTAAAATGCTAGGAATCCTGGACTACTCGGGGATACCCTGGATTTGCCTTCGGACGGCAAAGGTTCGGGTCGGTGTCGGAGGGGGGAAGAGGAATGGGTGGGGAGTGCCCGCCAGTGCAGCCAGTGCGACAAGGATGGCGACGTCATGCGATTTCGGGTGGGAGAGAGATAGGTGACTTGAGGCCAATTTCCGCGCGCTCTGGTGGTGACTTGGTGTACTCGGCGGTGCGGTGCGGTGGCGGCGCGGCGATCATCGATCCGATCAGTTGAGTGCCGGTCTTTGAGCTCTGCGGACGTCGAAGGTTTTCCGTCCAATCCAAGCCTCGTGCTGCGTCTTGCCCTGCGTGCTGTCCCAGCCTGTTCTGCAGACTGGTTTTTAGAGGCGACTTCGTCGCTCGGTCTCTCGCGTACTCACACGAGACGCATTTCTGTCCCGCCTGGCAGGCTGCCGTCGGTTAGGCTGTTTCGTCTTGGAGGTTCAGGTCGGCGATTGCCCCGACCCCCCTCAGATGAAAGTGCACGTCATTGCGATCACAACGCACTTGGTCCGACCTCTCTGCGACGAGTGGAACCATAGACGGATCGCATTTATAGTTTTGAGTCACTCGTCGTGCGTTTCATGGTAGATATTTTCTCAGCCGCGCTGCGCGCAGGCCAGGATACCGGCGACGGCGCCTTAATGTGTGGTGACTACCTAAGGTAAGTACTCGCCATCGCACGTGGAACCGCCACCCTCCCTCCACCCCACTATGATGTAGGGCCTAAGTACTTGGTTTGAGGTTTTGCCCCTGTAGCAAGAGTACCGTTGGTCCTGGCCGGATCGCGACTGCGCGGAAATGTAGCGAAGTCGCAGGGCTTTTGAGCCCCATGCACCGTACTTTTAACGTTTTCCTGCATCACGTCGAAAATGCGAGCAGAAACGCGCGCGCGAAACAATAGCACTGGCCTGGCGGAACCAAGTGTAGTCCGCTCCCAGTGCTGGCGCCCTGCCCGAGCGGAGAGCGTGAGAGAGAGACAGGGGCAGCGAGGTGCGTCTAACTGGCCGGCGCTGGCAGGCTGCTGCAGTTCGCTTTGCTCGGTGACAGGAGCAGATTTGAGCTGGACGGCTGGCCAGCCAGCGGCCATTTACAGGAAAGGCTTGCGCGGCGCGCTGGGAGCGTACTATACTCGGTTCCGCCAGGCCAGTGCCACTGTTTCGCGCGCTCGGTTAGAATGCGTCAGCCGCTGCCCGCGCGCTACTGCTCGCATTTTCGACGTGATGCAGGAAAACGTTCAGAGTACGGTGCGTGGCGCTCGAAGGCCCTGCGAGCCTGCAACTGTTCCGCGCAGTCACGATCCGGCCAGGACCAACGGTACTCTTGCTACAGGGGCAAAACCTCAAACCAAGTACTTAGGCCCAACATCACAGTGGGTGTGGGGGGAGGCATTACCACGTGCGATGGCGAGTACTTACCCTACGTAGTCACCACACTTTGAGGCGCTGTCGCCGGCAACGCGGCCTGCGCTACCATAAAACGCGCGACGAGTGACTCAAAACTTTAAATTGCAATCCACCCATGGTTCCACTCGTCGCAGAGAGGTCAACTGCTGATTTTTAGCATTAAAACCACTATAGGGCAAATGTTGCAAGGGTTTGAACATGACGACCTGTTTACGAATTGAGAACATTCTGGAAACCGTTCCACGGCCGGATTCGTGGTTTTAATTCTGAGATCTTGGCGAGGTTCTCTTTTCTGGAGAACCGGTTAGGCCGCCAATTCTCGGAATAAAAAACACGATAGAAAGAATGTTGCAATACGGCTTGATCATGACGACCTGTTTGCGAATTGACATCTTATTGAAAACGGTTTCACGGCTGGATTCGTGGTGTTAATTCTGAGATTTTGGCAAGGTTCTTTTTACCGAAGAACCTCTTAGGCTGCTGATTTTTAGAATTAAAACCACCAAAACGCACGGCGATGGCGCAGACACTCATAAGGTGCTCAACACTGATTGCCGAAGTGAGGTCTGCTGGCTGGCCCCTGCCCTGCATCACCCTGTGATTTTCCATTGTTGGACATCTGAGGCTGCAACGTTGGCTTAGGGGTTTTTCAGGCTTTTCGCTTCAGTCTCGCTAAATAGGACTTTAACAGATCGTTTGAACCCACCAATGTTTTTCTCGTGCTGACTTCAATGCATTAGCCGTTCCACAAATTCCGTTCTTGTCCTGTTAAGCGATTCTGAACTTTAATACAATCCTAGACACCTCGCCTGCAACGCCTGTCTTTTGGCGACTCCTTATCCTTGTCTTCTTTTGTGCACAACCTTTGCACAAGGTTGTGTATGCGTTTCAAAATGCATGAATTTTATGCGCTACAACGCACCCTTTCGGGCTAAGCTACGCACAAATACTTGCATATTCAAACGCTTCCCAATTTTGTGCAAATCTTGCGTACAAAATAGTCCACACAGCCCTGTGCAAACAACCTTTTTGCAACCTACCTCGGCTGAATCCGCGGTTTTAATTCTGAGATCTTGGCGAGGTACTCTTTACTGGAGAACCTATAAGGCCGCCAATTCTCGGAAAAAAAAACCACGATACAGAGAATGTTGCAATACGGCTTGATCATGACGACCTGTTTGCGAATTGACATCTCATTGAAACCGGTTTCACGGCTGGATTCGTGGTGTTAATTCTGAGATTTTGGCAAGGTTCTTTTTACCGAAGAACCTTTTAGGCTGCTGATTTTTAGAATTAAAACCAACATGGGGCACGGCGCACGGCGCACGGCGATGGCGCAGACACTCATAAGGTGCTCAACACTGATTGCCGAAGTGAGGTCTGCTGGCTGGCCCCTGCCCTGCATCACCCTGTGATTTTCCAATGTTGGGCATCTGAGGCTGCACCGTTGGCTTAGGGGTTTTTCAGGCTTTTAGCTTCTGTCTCGCTAAATAAGACTTTAACCGATCGTTTGAACCCACCAATGTTTTTCTCGTGCTGACTTCAAAGCATTAGCCGTTCCACAAATTCGGTTCTTGTCCTGTTAAGCGATTCTGAACTTAAATACAGTCCTAGACACCTCGCCTGCAACACCTGTCTTTTGGCGACTCCTTATCCTTGTCTTCTTTTGTGCACAACCTTTGCACAAGGTTGTGTATGCGTTTCAAAATGCATGAATTTTATGCGCTACAACGCACCCTTTCGGGCTAAGCTACGCACAAATACTTGCATATTCAAACGCATTCCCAATTTTGTGCAAATCTTGCGCACAAAATAGTCCACACAGCCTAATGCAAAAAACCCTTTTGCAACCGTACCTCGGCTGAATTCGTGGTTTTAATTCTGCGGTTTTGGCGAGTTACTCTTTACACACTACACACGGCCTGGCATGTAAATGGTGACGAAGTTCTTTTCAACAATAATTCATCGCGGGAATGCCGAGACACTCGCAGATACAAGGTTCAGTGTAGCGAGCCGACCAGGATGTCAAGGACTGCCTGACCACCTGAATGATTACCAATAAAACCAACAAATGGTCTGAAGGTCTCAAGTTCGTGGCAAGCCAAAAAAAATAACTTACTCCATGGGGGGATAAGCCATGCAATGGCTGCATCAGGTCGAGGCTCTGAATGCACTCCTGGACAGGCACCATTGTTTCCACCGCGGCCTGAGGATCCTGCAAAAGGGACACTTCCTTGTGAAGCACTGGGTTCAAAAACTGCGAAGAGGTTGTCTGATAGCCGGTTTACACTTAGTATTCCTAGAGTAGACCAAATTTTAAGGCATATTTTTTTCAGGGTTAGTTCCAGCGTTTGAACAGGAAGTAGATTTTAAACCAACATGTCTCATACTCTGAAACCGATCATTTCTCTATCGTGACAGGATTCAATGTTGCATTACATCAAAGTGGTTACGGAAAAGTGCACCAATTTCATCTTGTGGTGTGTTGAATGGAAACAACTGGGACCCAACAAAGCAGTACACCATTAATATTCTACAATGGATACAATTCACAATATGACATTCAGGTTCTCAGAAATTAATCTTCTACATGGATAAAATTCACAATACGACATTCACATTTCCAGTCTTAAACAAGGAAACATATTGCACAATGAGCGGTAGATGATTGAAGTCTGGCTCTAAAAGCGCTTTCACAGTGCAGCGCTGTGGCGAGTTCTCTCTCACGTGCGACTTTTTATTAATGTATTCATCAAACGCATAACATCTGAAATGAATAACCTTCAATTGATTCTAAATGAAGCGCAACTGCTTGCTGCGGAACATGACTTAGCTGCAGCTTACTCTTACTTGGCTTTACTATTCCAAGATAGTTTGAAGGCGTGCAAGGAATGCGTTCTAACAGCCTATTCAATAGAACCTACTGTAGAACGTCTCCAAAAACTAGAACAAATGGCACAAAAGGTGCAAAGTGGCGAGGGCTGTTTAGTTGATCAATCTTGAAAGGATGATTTTCACACCATAATTATCACGCCTCGGAATCGGTCTTTAAGTTGGACATAAGAATGGCCACCCCTAGCGTTACCAAAACGTTCTTCACTAGAAACACTATCACCAACTCTACAACAAACATTTTCACTATCAACGCAACAGCCCACAGTAAAAAAAAAATCGAAAAAAAGGAGAAAGACAAAACCAAAAAAGAAAAACAGACCACTATTAGCGTTACAACGAAAAGAAATCTTGCAAAACTTAACAGTACATTGCTTAGCGTGCGACCAGACGTACAAGCAATATAAAGTAGAGAGGCTTAAAACACACATTTACACAAAATACATTGACAATGCAAAATTGCTAGTTGACGAAACCGAAAAGTTGTTTTCTCCTTTTCAGCCAAAAGGTGGAAGATCAAACACATGTCCTTTTTGTTTTAAAAAAATAATTGGTACTATTACAAATTTATAAAAAAATAATTGGTACTATTACAAATTTACAAGAAAATATAGCAAGCAAGCATTCTTAGTGAGTAATTTTCGCTCGGTGTTTAGTTAACAATATTTGTTTGTCACATTCACGTAACGAGTTTATAAAAATTCTTGTTTTTTAGTTCTTGAATGTGTTGACTCTTAAAGGTATAGTTTAAGAAAACGCAGAAATGTTTAGATATGCTAGAACTTGCATCAGATGTCCTCAAAATCATGCTGGTCTTCGGTGCCCTTGATGTACGCCAGTCAGATATCGGCCGGGAATTTCGCAACCACTTCCTGAAGGTGCTATTTTTAGCCAAAAAAAAATCGTGCATGGTGGGTACTACTTGGGCACTACTTGTGTACGTGTGTTCTACTTGTGATGGCATGTAAATGGTGACGAAGTTCTTTTCAACAATAATTCATCGCGGGAAGGCCGAGACACTCGCAGAGCCAAGGTTCAGTGTAGTGAGCCAACCAGGATGTCAGGACTGCCTGACCACCTGAATGATTACCAACAAAACCAACAAAGGGTCGGAAGGTCTCAAGTTTGTGGCAAGCCAAGAAAAAATGACTAACTCCATGGGGGGATAAGCCATGCAATGGCTGCACCAGGTCGAGGCTCTGAATGCACTCCTGGACAGGCACCATTGTTTCCACCGCGGCCTGAGGATCCTGCAAAAGGGACACTTCCTTGTGAAGCACTGGGTTCAAAAACTGCGAAGAGGTTGTCTGATAGCCTGTTTACACTTAGTATTCCTAGAGTAGACCAAATTTTAAGGCATATTTTTTTCAGGGTTAGTTCCAGCGTTTGAACAGGAAGTAGATTTTGAACCAACATGTCTCATACTCTGAAACCGATCATTTCTCTATCGTGACAGGATTCAATGTTGCATTACATCAAAGTGGTTACGGAAAAGTGCACCAATTTCATCTTGTGGTGTGTTGAATGGAAACAACTGGCACCCAACAAAGCAGTACACCATTAATATTCTACAATGGATACAATTCACAATATGACATTCAGGTTCTCAGAAATTAATCTTCTACATGGATAAAATTCACAATACGACATTCACATTTCCAGTCTTAAACAAGGAAACATATTGCACAATGAGCGGTAGATGATTGAAGTCTGGCTCTAAAAGCGCTTTCACAGTGCAGCGCTGTGGCGAGTTCTCTCTCACGTGCGACTTTTTATTAATGTATTCATAAAACGCATAACATCTGAAATGAATAACCTTCAATTGCTTCTAAATGAAGCGCAACTGCTTGCTGCGGAACATGACTTAGCTGCTGCTTACTCTTACTTGGCTTTACTATTCCAAGATAGTTTGAAGGCGTGCAAGGAATGCGTTCTAACAGCCTATTCAATAGAACCTACTGTAGAACGTCTCCAAAAACTAGAACAATTAGCACAAAAGGTGCAAAGTGGCGAGGGCTGTTTAGTTGATCAATCTTGAAAGGATGATTTTCACACCATAATTATCACGCCTCGGAATCGGTCTTTAAGTTGGACATTAGAATTGCCACATCTAAAGCAGCGATGTGAGAAGCATTCTCTTGAGATGAAAACATGCCGACATGCAGAAAAGGAACTGAAGTATTTGGAGTTGGACTACACTCAGTTTATGCACCTTCCACCAAATGAAACCTTTCTTGGAATTGAGAAAGGCTATGAAGAGAGCACCCAAGAACTCACGCAAGAAACTGAAGAGAAACCACGGAAAAAGAGAAAGAGAACGGCGTGGAAGGGAGGAAGAAGGCGAAAGAAAATGCACCGCAACCAGACAACACATTCGGCACCTACACCAATACCTACACGAACACCTACACCTATATCAGCACCTGCCCTTTCGAATGCCACAGGAAGATCAATCCAACAGGTACTGGAGACATTTATCACATGTGCACATAGAAAAGTAAGATTTTTCGCCTCTCAAAAAGTAGTCCGTTGAAGTTCAAAAAGATCTCGACGGTGACCTTAAGTTTTAAGTTTTCGAACTCTAGAAGATTGGTGGTTATCCTTTTTTAGTGGACTGTTGTTCATGCGCCCCGAAACAATAGTAAAAAAATATAGTTTTTATTGCTAGATACGAATGTATAGGTATATAATACGAATATAAAAAAACTCTAGAGGCGTTTTGAGCTCCAGAGTCGAACCGAACGTGTAATCCCATCAATGGATTGCTCTCCGAACGAGGAATTCATTGGTGGGGTCACAAGTCTGGTTCAAGTCCCTTTTAGTGACAAGGGAGCTCACAAAACGCGCCCAGAATTTTGACCGGCTGTGCCCGGTCTTCTGGCCCACTCCGCGACATGTCAGGAACTAGCGCAGCCAATAAATACCTGTGGCCTTGCTGTCAGTGGCGGCGGGGACGTCGTCTACACCAGGAACAGGCGGCAGGTCGCAGGGTTTGGCCTGGTCCGCGCCGCGCTTCGTCGTCGAGGCCGCGGGGCCGCGTCTGGCCGCCTCCTCGCGAGCGGGTGGGACGATCTTCCTGTAGAAGCCAATCTCGTCCGGGACCCTCGCCGACGACGCGCGGTCGTCCTTCTTGCCGCCGTCCCTAACCATCTCACGGGCTTGCTTCAGAAGGTCCTGGCGGGGGAGAGAGAGAATTAGGACTGAAGAGCTCCTGCACTGGCACACTGTGCACTGTCCGCTGTTGCCGCCGAGAGAGGAACGCCGGATGCCGCCTGAGTTTATTTTTGGTGGGCTGTTGTTGATGCGCCCCGAAATACCACACACAAACACCGTTGAGTTTATTTTTGGTGGGCTGTTGTTGATGCGCCCCGAAACACCACACAATCTTCCAGGAGATGACTTGCCTTCCTTTACAATTCCCCATCAATGTTTATTTAAGTACCCCACCTTAACCTCCAACCATGCAGCGATATCGTGAAATGCGCTCGTACCGTCAACTTTCCACGCATTTGGTATAAGGGTGAATGATAGGGGGATGTAAGATCTACCTCGCAGACAATTTACTACAATATATCACAATATACCACAATATACCCCTTAAAATTTTCCCTTCTTTTAATTCGGGAAAACTGGACGGGGCCGACGAATCGCAGAGGCCGTTCAAAGATGGCGCCACCTGTCGCTTCAGCAGATGGCCGAGTCAACTTTCTCGAATGAATAGAAATGAAAATATTTGGGGGTATACTGTAGGTCCGCGAGCTAGTTCTAACATCCCCTTAACATTCACCCTTCTACATAATGCGTGGTAAGTTCACGGTACGAGCGCATTTCACGCTATCGCTTTTGCGCTCTGGCGCAACGGGGCGTTGCCCGTACCCGCCACATTCAAAATTGTCTAAGTCAGCAAGAATGCACCGAGCAACTGCGCCGCGAGCCCGCCTGACCGAGCCAAGCTCGGCAGTCGGTAAGTGCCAGCTGAGGGGCGCAGAGCGGTCCGAGGGAGATCTGGGAGATACCGGAGCAACCCCCATTACATCAGGTAACCCAGGCCTTTTATTCCACATTACCTTCAACCCTAAAGGTCCCCCAGACCAGAACTGGGCAAATCCCCGCAAGCCCAAGCACCCTCTTCTAAAAAGCCTGAGGGCGGTGCCTGGACTTGCACATCGCTGAATGGTTCGAGGTTAGAGTGGGGTACTTAAATAAACATTTACAGCAATATGCTTCAAGTGCGCCGCATATCGTTTGAACCCACCAATGGTTTTCTCGTGCTGAGTGCAATGCATGAGCCGGTTCACAAGTTCGGTTCTAGTCCTGATGAGCGATTCTGAACTTTAATACAGTCCTAGACTCACTTAATTGCTATGTAGTTTTTTGTGCAAAGCTTTGAACGATATTGAGCATACGCGTGGAATGCACAGATTTGTGCGCAACAACGCACGTGCTGCTGCATAACAATGCACATTTTTATGCTTGGCTACGCACGAATTCGTGCATTTCCAAACGTATGCTCATTTTTTTTCGAAGCTTTGCACAAAAAACTACATAGCAATTAAGTGAGTACTGGAGAACCTTTAATGCTGCCACTTTTCAGAATAAGAACCACGAAATCGCCTAGAGGTGGAACTTCTGAGTGCTTAGCCGGTCTGCTGAGCCGAGCGCTAAAAATCGGCGTAACCACTGCGCTCCCGTACTGAGTTGTCGTCACTCGCGAGCGTTATTATGACTGACGCCATTGTTATTGAGACACTAAACCGCATCGTGGTTCAAACAACCATATTTGGATGCTCATTTTTGAGATTCGTATGTTTGGTGGTATGACGTTGATGCCCTTTCGAATGCCACAGGAAGATCAATCCAACAGGTACTGGAGACATTTATCACATGTGCACATAGAAAAGTAAGATTTTTCGCCTTTCAAAAAGTAGTCCGTTGAAGTTCAAAAAGATCTCGACGGTGACCTTAAGTTCGAGGCTCTGAATGCACTCCTGGACAGGCACCATTGTTTCCACCGCGGCCTGAGGATCCTGCAAAAGGGACACTTCCTTGTGAAGCACTGGGTTCAAAAACTGCGAAGAGGTTGTCTGATAGCCTGTTTACACTTAGTATTCCTAGAGTAGACCAAATTTTAAGGCATATTTTTTTCAGGGTTAGTTCCAGCGTTTGAACAGGAAGTAGATTTTGAACCAACATGTCTCATACTCTGAAACCGATCATTTCTCTATCGTGACAGGATTCAATGTTGCATTACATCAAAGTGGTTACGGAAAAGTGCACCAATTTCATCTTGTGGTGTGTTGAATGGAAACAACTGGCACCCAACAAAGCAGTACACCATTAATATTCTACAATGGATACAATTCACAATATGACATTCAGGTTCTCAGAAATTAATCTTCTACATGGATAAAATTCACAATACGACATTCACATTTCCAGTCTTAAACAAGGAAACATATTGCACAATGAGCGGTAGATGATTGAAGTCTGGCTCTAAAAGCGCTTTCACAGTGCAGCGCTGTGGCGAGTTCTCTCTCACGTGCGACTTTTTATTAATGTATTCATAAAACGCATAACATCTGAAATGAATAACCTTCAATTGATTCTAAATGAAGCGCAACTGCTTGCTGCGGAACATGACTTAGCTGCTGCTTACTCTTACTTGGCTTTACTATTCCAAGATAGTTTGAAGGCGTGCAAGGAATGCGTTCTAACAGCCTATTCAATAGAACCTACTGTAGAACGTCTCCAAAAACTAGAACAATTAGCACAAAAGGTGCAAAGTGGCGAGGGCTGTTTAGTTGATCAATCTTGAAAGGATGATTTTCACACCATAATTATCACGCCTCGGAATCGGTCTTTAAGTTGGACATTAGAATTGCCACATCTAAAGCAGCGATGTGAGAAGCATTCTCTTGAGATGAAAACATGCCGACATGCAGAAAAGGAACTGAAGTATTTGGAGTTGGACTACACTCAGTTTATGCACCTTCCACCAAATGAAACCTTTCTTGGAATTGAGAAAGGCTATGAAGAGAGCACCCAAGAACTCACGCAAGAAACTGAAGAGAAACCACGGAAAAAGAGAAAGAGAACGGCGTGGAAGGGAGGAAGAAGGCGAAAGAAAATGCACCGCAACCAGACAACACATTCGGCACCTACACCAATACCTACACGAACACCTACACCTATATCAGCACCTGCCCTTTCGAATGCCACAGGAAGATCAATCCAACAGGTACTGGAGACATTTATCACATGTGCACATAGAAAAGTAAGATTTTTCGCCTCTCAAAAAGTAGTCCGTTGAAGTTCAAAAAGATCTCGACGGTGACCTTAAGTTTTAAGTTTTCGAACTCTAGAAGATTGGTGGTTATCCTTTTTTAGTGGACTGTTGTTCATGCGCCCCGAAACAATAGTA
Organism: Stenchaetothrips biformis; assembly: GCA_030522485.1. Classification (NCBI taxonomy): domain Eukaryota; kingdom Metazoa; phylum Arthropoda; class Insecta; order Thysanoptera; family Thripidae; genus Stenchaetothrips; species Stenchaetothrips biformis. Next base: position 429,676 of record CM060097.1, on the reverse strand, counting down.
AAAAAATATAGTTTTTATTGCTAGATACGAATGTATAGGTATATAATACGAATATAAAAAAACTCTAGAGGCGTTTTGAGCTCCAGAGTCGAACCGAACGTGTAATCCCATCAATGGATTGCTCTCCGAACGAGGAATTCATTGGTGGGGTCACAAGTCTGGTTCAAGTCCCTTTTAGTGACAAGGGAGCTCACAAAACGCGCCCAGAATTTTGACCGGCTGTGCCCGGTCTTCTGGCCCACTCCGCGACATGTCAGGAACTAGCGCAGCCAATAAATACCTGTGGCCTTGCTGTCAGTGGCGGCGGGGACGTCGTCTACACCAGGAACAGGCGGCAGGTCGCAGGGTTTGGCCTGGTCCGCGCCGCGCTTCGTCGTCGAGGCCGCGGGGCCGCGTCTGGCCGCCTCCTCGCGAGCGGGTGGGACGATCTTCCTGTAGAAGCCAATCTCGTCCGGGACCCTCGCCGACGACGCGCGGTCGTCCTTCTTGCCGCCGTCCCTAACCATCTCACGGGCTTGCTTCAGAAGGTCCTGGCGGGGGAGAGAGAGAATTAGGACTGAAGAGCTCCTGCACTGGCACACTGTGCACTGTCCGCTGTTGCCGCCGAGAGAGGAACGCCGGATGCCGCCTGAGTTTATTTTTGGTGGGCTGTTGTTGATGCGCCCCGAAATACCACACACAAACACCGTTGAGTTTATTTTTGGTGGGCTGTTGTTGATGCGCCCCGAAACACCACACAATCTTCCAGGAGATGACTTGCCTTCCTTTACAATTCCCCATCAATGTTTATTTAAGTACCCCACCTTAACCTCCAACCATGCAGCGATATCGTGAAATGCGCTCGTACCGTCAACTTTCCACGCATTTGGTATAAGGGTGAATGATAGGGGGATGTAAGATCTACCTCGCAGACAATTTACTACAATATATCACAATATACCACAATATACCCCTTAAAATTTTCCCTTCTTTTAATTCGGGAAAACTGGACGGGGCCGACGAATCGCAGAGGCCGTTCAAAGATGGCGCCACCTGTCGCTTCAGCAGATGGCCGAGTCAACTTTCTCGAATGAATAGAAATGAAAATATTTGGGGGTATACTGTAGGTCCGCGAGCTAGTTCTAACATCCCCTTAACATTCACCCTTCTACATAATGCGTGGTAAGTTCACGGTACGAGCGCATTTCACGCTATCGCTTTTGCGCTCTGGCGCAACGGGGCGTTGCCCGTACCCGCCACATTCAAAATTGTCTAAGTCAGCAAGAATGCACCGAGCAACTGCGCCGCGAGCCCGCCTGACCGAGCCAAGCTCGGCAGTCGGTAAGTGCCAGCTGAGGGGCGCAGAGCGGTCCGAGGGAGATCTGGGAGATACCGGAGCAACCCCCATTACATCAGGTAACCCAGGCCTTTTATTCCACATTACCTTCAACCCTAAAGGTCCCCCAGACCAGAACTGGGCAAATCCCCGCAAGCCCAAGCACCCTCTTCTAAAAAGCCTGAGGGCGGTGCCTGGACTTGCACATCGCTGAATGGTTCGAGGTTAGAGTGGGGTACTTAAATAAACATTTACAGCAATATGCTTCAAGTGCGCCGCATATCGTTTGAACCCACCAATGGTTTTCTCGTGCTGAGTGCAATGCATGAGCCGGTTCACAAGTTCGGTTCTAGTCCTGATGAGCGATTCTGAACTTTAATACAGTCCTAGACTCACTTAATTGCTATGTAGTTTTTTGTGCAAAGCTTTGAACGATATTGAGCATACGCGTGGAATGCACAGATTTGTGCGCAACAACGCACGTGCTGCTGCATAACAATGCACATTTTTATGCTTGGCTACGCACGAATTCGTGCATTTCCAAACGTATGCTCAATTTTTTTCGAAGCTTTGCACAAAAAACTACATAGCAATTAAGTGAGTACTGGAGAACCTTTAATGCTGCCACTTTTCAGAATAAGAACCACGAAATCGCCTAGAGGTGGAACTTCTGAGTGCTTAGCCGGTCTGCTGAGCCGAGCGCTAAAAATCGGCGTAACCACTGCGCTCCCGTACTGAGTTGTCGTCACTCGCGAGCGTTATTATGACTGACGCCATTGTTATTGAGACACTAAACCGCATCGTGGTTCAAACAACCATATTTGGATGCTCATTTTTGAGATTCGTATGTTTGGTGGTATGACGTTGATGCCCTTTCGAATGCCACAGGAAGATCAATCCAACAGGTACTGGAGACATTTATCACATGTGCACATAGAAAAGTAAGATTTTTCGCCTCTCAAAAAGTAGTCCGTTGAAGTTCAAAAAGATCTCGACGGTGACCTTAAGTTTTAAGTTTTCGAACTCTAGAAGATTGGTGGTTATCCTTTTTTAGTGGACTGTTGTTCATGCGCCCCGAAACAATAGTAAAAAAATATAGTTTTTATTGCTAGATACGAATGTATAGGTATATAATACGAATATAAAAAAACTCTAGAGGCGTTTTGAGCTCCAGAGTCGAACCGAACGTGTAATCCCATCAATGGACTGCTCTCCGAACGAGGAATTCATTGGTGGGGTCACAAGTCTGGTTCAAGTCCCTTTTAGTGACAAGGGAGCTCACAAAACGCGCCCAGAATTTTGACCGGCTGTGCCCGGTCTTCTGGCCCACTCCGCGACATGTCAGGAACTAGCGCAGCCAATAAATACCTGTGGCCTTGCTGTCAGTGGCGGCGGGGACGTCGTCTACACCAGGAACAGGCGGCAGGTCGCAGGGTTTGGCCTGGTCCGCGCCGCGCTTCGTCGTCGAGGCCGCGGGGCCGCGTCTGGCCGCCTCCTCGCGAGCGGGTGGGACGATCTTCCTGTAGAAGCCAATCTCGTCCGGGACCCTCGCCGACGACGCGCGGTCGTCCTTCTTGCCGCCGTCCCTAACCATCTCACGGGCTTGCTTCAGAAGGTCCTGGCGGGGGAGAGAGAGAATTAGGACTGAAGAGCTCCTGCACTGGCACACTGTGCACTGTCCGCTGTTGCCGCCGAGAGAGGAACGCCGGATGCCGCCTGAGTTTATTTTTGGTGGGCTGTTGTTGATGCGCCCCGAAATACCACACACAAACACCGTTGAGTTTATTTTTTGGTGGGCTGTTGTTGATGCGCCCCGAAACACCACACAATCTTCCAGGAGATGACTTGCCTTCCTTTACAATTCCCCATCAATGTTTATTTAAGTACCCCACCTTAACCTCCAACCATGCAGCGATATCGTGAAATGCGCTCGTACCGTCAACTTTCCACGCATTTGGTATAAGGGTGAATGATAGGGGGATGTAAGATCTACCTCGCAGACAATTTACTACAATATATCACAATATACCACAATATACCCCTTAAAATTTTCCCTTCTTTTAATTCGGGAAAACTGGACGGGGCCGACGAATCGCAGAGGCCGTTCAAAGATGGCGCCACCTGTCGCTTCAGCAGATGGCCGAGTCAACTTTCTCGAATGAATAGAAATGAAAATATTTGGGGGTATACTGTAGGTCCGCGAGCTAGTTCTAACATCCCCTTAACATTCACCCTTCTACATAATGCGTGGTAAGTTCACGGTACGAGCGCATTTCACGCTATCGCTTTTGCGCTCTGGCGCAACGGGGCGTTGCCCGTACCCGCCACATTCAAAATTGTCTAAGTCAGCAAGAATGCACCGAGCAACTGCGCCGCGAGCCCGCCTGACCGAGCCAAGCTCGGCAGTCGGTAAGTGCCAGCTGAGGGGCGCAGAGCGGTCCGAGGGAGATCTGGGAGATACCGGAGCAACCCCCATTACATCAGGTAACCCAGGCCTTTTATTCCACATTACCTTCAACCCTAAAGGTCCCCCAGACCAGAACTGGGCAAATCCCCGCAAGCCCAAGCACCCTCTTCTAAAAAGCCTGAGGGCGGTGCCTGGACTTGCACATCGCTGAATGGTTCGAGGTTAGAGTGGGGTACTTAAATAAACATTTACAGCAATATGCTTCAAGTGCGCCGCATATCGTTTGAACCCACCAATGGTTTTCTCGTGCTGAGTGCAATGCATGAGCCGGTTCACAAGTTCGGTTCTAGTCCTGATGAGCGATTCTGAACTTTAATACAGTCCTAGACTCACTTAATTGCTATGTAGTTTTTTGTGCAAAGCTTTGAACGATATTGAGCATACGCGTGGAATGCACAGATTTGTGCGCAACAACGCACGTGCTGCTGCATAACAATGCACATTTTTATGCTTGGCTACGCACGAATTCGTGCATTTCCAAACGTATGCTCAATTTTTTTCGAAGCTTTGCACAAAAAACTACATAGCAATTAAGTGAGTACTGGAGAACCTTTAATGCTGCCACTTTTCAGAATAAGAACCACGAAATCGCCTAGAGGTGGAACTTCTGAGTGCTTAGCCGGTCTGCTGAGCCGAGCGCTAAAAATCGGCGTAACCACTGCGCTCCCGTACTGAGTTGTCGTCACTCGCGAGCGTTATTATGACTGACGCCATTGTTATTGAGACAATAAACCGCATCGTGGTTCAAACAACCATATTTGGATGCTCATTTTTGAGATTCGTATGTTTGGTGGTATGACGTTGATGCCCTTTCGAATGCCACAGGAAGATCAATCCAACAGGTACTGGAGACATTTATCACATGTGCACATAGAAAAGTAAGATTTTTCGCCTCTCAAAAAGTAGTCCGTTGAAGTTCAAAAAGATCTCGACGGTGACCTTAAGTTTTAAGTTTTCGAACTCTAGAAGATTGGTGGTTATCCTTTTTTAGTGGACTGTTGTTCATGCGCCCCGAAACAATAGTAAAAAAATATAGTTTTTATTGCTAGATACGAATGTATAGGTATATAATACGAATATAAAAAAACTCTAGAGGCGTTTTGAGCTCCAGAGTCGAACCGAACGTGTAATCCCATCAATGGACTGCTCTCCGAACGAGGAATTCATTGGTGGGGTCACAAGTCTGGTTCAAGTCCCTTTTAGTGACAAGGGAGCTCACAAAACGCGCCCAGAATTTTGACCGGCTGTGCCCGGTCTTCTGGCCCACTCCGCGACATGTCAGGAACTAGCGCAGCCAATAAATACCTGTGGCCTTGCTGTCAGTGGCGGCGGGGACGTCGTCTACACCAGGAACAGGCGGCAGGTCGCAGGGTTTGGCCTGGTCCGCGCCGCGCTTCGTCGTCGAGGCCGCGGGGCCGCGTCTGGCCGCCTCCTCGCGAGCGGGTGGGACGATCTTCCTGTAGAAGCCAATCTCGTCCGGGACCCTCGCCGACGACGCGCGGTCGTCCTTCTTGCCGCCGTCCCTAACCATCTCACGGGCTTGCTTCAGAAGGTCCTGGCGGGGGAGAGAGAGAATTAGGACTGAAGAGCTCCTGCACTGGCACACTGTGCACTGTCCGCTGTTGCCGCCGAGAGAGGAACGCCGGATGCCGCCTGAGTTTATTTTTGGTGGGCTGTTGTTGATGCGCCCCGAAATACCACACACAAACACCGTTGAGTTTATTTTTGGTGGGCTGTTGTTGATGCGCCCCGAAACACCACACAATCTTCCAGGAGATGACTTGCCTTCCTTTACAATTCCCCATCAATGTTTATTTAAGTACCCCACCTTAACCTCCAACCATGCAGCGATATCGTGAAATGCGCTCGTACCGTCAACTTTCCACGCATTTGGTATAAGGGTGAATGATAGGGGGATGTAAGATCTACCTCGCAGACAATTTACTACAATATATCACAATATACCACAATATACCCCTTAAAATTTTCCCTTCTTTTAATTCGGGAAAACTGGACGGGGCCGACGAATCGCAGAGGCCGTTCAAAGATGGCGCCACCTGTCGCTTCAGCAGATGGCCGAGTCAACTTTCTCGAATGAATAGAAATGAAAATATTTGGGGGTATACTGTAGGTCCGCGAGCTAGTTCTAACATCCCCTTAACATTCACCCTTCTACATAATGCGTGGTAAGTTCACGGTACGAGCGCATTTCACGCTATCGCTTTTGCGCTCTGGCGCAACGGGGCGTTGCCCGTACCCGCCACATTCAAAATTGTCTAAGTCAGCAAGAATGCACCGAGCAACTGCGCCGCGTTCCCGCCTGACCGAGCCAAGCTCGGCAGTCGGTAAGTGCCAGCTGAGGGGCGCAGAGCGGTCCGAGGGAGATCTGGGAGATACCAGAGCAACCCCCATTACATCAGGTAACCCAGGCCTTTTATTCCACATTACCTTCAACCCTAAAGGTCCCCCAGACCAGAACTGGGCAAATCCCCGCAAGCCCAAGCACCCTCTTCTAAAAAGCCTGAGGGCGGTGCCTGGACTTGCACATCGCTGAATGGTTCGAGGTTAGAGTGGGGTACTTAAATAAACATTTACAGCAATATGCTTCAAGTGCGCCGCATATCGTTTGAACCCACCAATGGTTTTCTCGTGCTGAGTGCAATGCATGAGCCGGTTCACAAGTTCGGTTCTAGTCCTGATGAGCGATTCTGAACTTTAATACAGTCCTAGACTCACTTAATTGCTATGTAGTTTTTTGTGCAAAGCTTTGAACGATATTGAGCATACGCGTGGAATGCACAGATTTGTGCGCAACAACGCACGTGCTGCTGCATATCAATGCACATTTTTATGCTTGGCTACGCACGAATTCGTGCATTTCCAAACGTATGCTCATTTTTTTTCGAAGCTTTGCACAAAAAACTACATAGCAATTAAGTGAGTACTGGAGAACCTTTAATGCTGCCACTTTTCAGAATAGGAACCACGAAATCGCCTAGAGGTGGAACTTCTGAGTGCTTAGCCGGTCTGCTGAGCCGAGCGCTAAAAATCGGCGTAACCACTGCGCTCCCGTACTGAGTTGTCGTCACTCGCGAGCGTTATTATGACTGACGCCATTGTTATTAAGACACTAAACCGCATCGTGGTTCAAACAACCATATTTGGATGCTCATTTTTGAGATTCGTATGTTTGGTGGTATGACGTTGATGCCCTTTCGAATGCCACAGGAAGATCAATCCAACAGGTACTGGAGACATTTATCACATGTGCACATAGAAAAGTAAGATTTTTCGCCTCTCAAAAAGTAGTCCGTTGAAGTTCAAAAAGATCTCGACGGTGACCTTAAGTTTTAAGTTTTCGAACTCTAGAAGATTGGTGGTTATCCTTTTTTAGTGGACTGTTGTTCATGCGCCCCGAAACAATAGTAAAAAAAATATAGTTCTTATTGCTAGATACGAATGTATAGGTATATAATACGAATATAAAAATATCTTATGCATATCTAACGCATAACATCTGAAATGAATAACCTTCAATTAATTCTAAATGAAGCGCAACTGCTTGCTGCGGAACATGTATCCACACCTATCCCCTCACCGACAGAAACAGCACCCCTAGCGTTACCAACACGTTCTTCACTAGGAACACCATCACCAACTCTACAACAAACATTTTCACTATCAACACAACAGCCCACAGTAAAAAAAAAATCGAAAAAAAAGGAGTAAGACAAAACGGAAAAAGAAAAACAGACCACTATTAGCGTTACAACGAAAAGAAATCTTGCAAAACTTAACAGTACATTGCTTAGCGTGCGACCAGACGTACAAGCAATATAAAGTAGAGAGGCTTAAAACACACATTCACACAAAATACATTGACAATGCAAAATTTCTAATTGACGAAACCGAAAAGTTGTTTCCTCCTTTTCAGCCAAAAGGTGGAAGATCAAAAACATGTCCTTTTTGTTATAAAGAAATAATTGCTATCATTACAAATTCATAAGAAAATAATTGGTACTATTACAAATTTACAAGATCATATAGCAAGCAAGCATTCTAAGTGAGTAATTTTCGCTCGGTGTTTAGTTAACAATATTTGTTTGTCACATTCATGTAACGAGTTTAAAAAAATCCTTTTTTTTAGTTCTTGAATGTGTTGACTCTTAAAGGTATAGTTTAAGAAAACGCATGTTTAGATATGCTAGAACTTGCATCAGATGTCCTCAAAATCATGCTGGCATGGAACGGGCATGGAAGGCGGCGGGTGGTCAACAACGGCGAAGTTCATGACTGCGTTCACACGTGATTTGTGCACCTGAGGACAGATCGACAGGGCAAACGACAGCGTGCGCTCCGTTCCCTTCTCCTTGGTCGGCGCGTCGTTCGACTTCTTGTCGGTTGTCATCGCAGTCGTCAGCGACAGGGTCCTGGTCCTCGACGTCCTCAGCAGTGGCGTTCAGGGCAGTTCTGCACTTGGTGTCCAGGTCTGCGGCAGGAGTAGCACTTTCTCTCAAACCTGCGCGAACTGCGGGGGCAGTGGCGGTCTCCTGCGCCGCTACGTTGTCCGGATCTCCGGGGCTGGTCGACTGCGGCCACAGCAGCCACGCGACGGGCTTGAACGCCGTCAGCAACACGTCCAGCAGGCTCGGCGGCAGGGCTTGCTGGCGGCGCAGCTGCGGACTCTGGAACAGTCTTACCGGACTCGGCTTGCAACACGGCCTCGGTGCGCAGGGTGGTGAGCATCGCGCCGTGGAGGTCGGCGGGCTGCTGCAGGCGGACTTGGCGGCGGACAGCGTCGTCTCGGATGCCGTTGACGAACAGCCTTCGTGCCTTGGCTTGCAGCGCGTCCTCCAGCCAGGTGGGGAAGGCCGTCCGGACCAGCGTGAGCACAGCGGCGGCGACCTCGTGCAGCGGCTCACCGTCGCGCTGGGCGCGCTCCCAAAGCTGAAATTCGGCCGTGAGGACGCCCTGGGCCGCGGCGTTGTGCTGCTGCAGGCGCTGCCGCAGGCTGGGGAAGTGCAGGTACTGCGACGGAGGAAGCGTCAGCACCACGTCTGCGGCGGCTCCTTCTAGGGCGACGAGCAGCTGGCGGCCTCGCTCGTCCTCGCTCCAGCCATTCACCGTGGCCGCGGCGTCGAACTGGGCCTCGAACACACTCCAAGATCGGGAACCGTCAAAGCGCGGGGGAGTCACATACCGGTCAGGGGCAGTGGACGCCGTCGAGCACATCGCGGCCAGGCGCTCCAGCACGGTGTTGGCGCGCTGCTGCTGCGCGGTGGACGCCTCGGCGAAGAGCTGCAGGCTGGCCTCAAAGGACGTCGTCGTCCTGTCTCGCCGTGATGATCCGGGGCCTTCTTGCTGCTCGGCCATTGCCGACCTTGACGACGAACCGCGGCGAACTCGCAGGATCCAATCGGGGACGTTGCAGAATCCCACAATCCCGAATGCCACTATCCCAGAATCCCCACTACCCCAAAATCCCACTTCTGACACCAATGTTAGGATTTGGGGTTCGAGGGATTGCAGCGGGAATGAGGAGGTACACCGGAGTAGGCAGGCCAAGTGTATTCGGGAACAGGAGAAGTACAGGATGGGGTCGGGCTGAGTCTAGACCGCGAGTAACAGTGAGGGTCGTCCTAGCAACAGAGAGCGCCCCGGCGCTGCCAACAGCGCGGCACCAAAACCCTAACAATACTATTTTGGTGGGCATTTGTCGATGCGCACTGAAATACCCCTCACAAACACCGTTGAGTTTATTTTTGGTGGGCTGTTGTTGATGCGCCCCGAAATACCACACACAAACACCGTTGAGTTTATTTTTGGTGGGCTGTTGTTGATGCGCCCCGAAACACCACACAATCTTCCAGGAGATGACTTGCCTTCCTTTACAATTCCCCATCAATGTTTATTTAAGTACCCCACCTTAACCTCCAACCATGCAGCGATATCGTGAAATGCGCTCGTACCGTCAACTTTCCACGCATTTGGTATAAGGGTGAATGATAGGGGGATGTAAGATCTACCTCGCAGACAATTTACTACAATATATCACAATATACCACAATATACCCCTTAAAATTTTCCCTTCTTTTAATTCGGGAAAACTGGACGGGGCCGACGAATCGCAGAGGCCGTTCAAAGATGGCGCCACCTGTCGCTTCAGCAGATGGCCGAGTCAACTTTCTCGAATAAATAGAAATGAAAATATTTGGGGGTATACTGTAGGTCCGCGAGCTAGTTCTAACATCCCCTTAACATTCACCCTTCTACATAATGCGTGGTAAGTTCACGGTACGAGCGCATTTCACGCTATCGCTGTTGCGCTCTGGCGCAACGGGGCGTTGCCCGTACCCGCCACATTCAAAATTGTCTAAGTCAGCAAGAATGCACCGAGCAACCGCGCCGCGAGCCCGCCTGACCGATCCAAGCTCGGCAGTCGGTAAGTGCCAGCTGAGGGGCGCAGAGCGGTCCGAGGGAGATCTGGGAGATACCGGAGCAACCCCCATTACATCAGGTAACCCAGGCCTTTTATTCCACATTACCTTCAACCCTAAAGGTCCCCCAGACCAGAACTGGGCAAATCCCCGCAAGCCCAAGCACCCTCTTCTAAAAAGCCTGAGGTTTAACTAAAGCTACTTCAATTAAAACAAAAAGGTTACAGCATGAGCCATCAACAGACACAATTCCATGAAAAAAAAAAATAATCAGCGAAGCCGCCGACTTTTCAAGTCGGCCTAGTATAGTATAACTAGGCAGACTTGAAAAGTTGGCGGCTTTGCCGATTATTTTTATTTTTTTCATGGAATTGTGTGTATTGATGGCAAATGCTGTAGCCTTTTTGTTGGGCGGGCCCATAGAACCATACATTGAACTGGGACTAGGACTGGGCTCGACCAGAGTAAGTAGCAGGATTGAAGTTGCTCCGAAATGTGACTTTTCGACTGCCCAGCCAACACTGCGCCGCGAAACGCGGGCACCTGTTGTTGCGCCGTGCTGTGGGCGCGGCTCGGTGTTTGTTCGTGCCTGGTGTTTTTTTGTGTTGTTTGTTGGTGTCGTGTGGTTGTGCGCGCGTTTTAGTTCGGGTTTTGGTTGTTTCAAATTCACTTTTTAACTCGTTCATGTTGGCTCTGCCGGGCGGCCTGGGGCCCCAAAACACGATGGATCACCCGGCCAACCTATGAGCACGAAAATTCTGGGTGTTGTTTTTGCAATGTTCCATGTGCAGGGCTGTCTCTCAGACTCGATACGTCACACTGGCAACGAGAAGCAACCGACGCATGCATCCCACCAACGGCCCGCCCCAGTTATAGGCTGTGCCTAGTGCTAGTTTAAATTGAAGGAGCTTTAGTTTAACCTCAATTGGCTGTACGCGCCATGTGTATCTACCGTGGTCTCTTGGTTACCAACATATGATTTGAAATTTAGACGCAATTTCTATTTGTGTGTTTGTTGTAATGCGTTTATATCAAAGCGAAGTCACTTTTAAATAATTAATTAACATTTTCTGCGCGGGAAAAGTAGTTTCGATCGAAAATAATTGCTTAAACGCAGGTTCTGTTTCATAACTGTAGTTTTGGCCAGCCTTGAATTCCTAAGCAGGGTAAACAACTTGATGTAAAAAATATTCTCAAAAACTTTCACTGTCACCAATAATATTATACATTTAGTACAAAACTCTTTTTTTGAAACACTTAATTATATTTTTTATGGAGAAAAATAATTCAGAATCACAATTTGTCACTTTCTACATTACCCTTAATTTGTGTCTGAGGCAGTGGTGAGCCCGGAATGGATATGCTCGGCTTGGCTCGGCCTCTCACAATCGATTCTTCGGCATCGCCTTATTAGTTGTACTATATTACTAGGCAGATTTGAAAAATCGGCGGCTTCGCCGCCTTGTTCGAATGAAATTTAATTTGACAACTTAAAATATGCACTAGTTGGAAGGACAAGTTGAGTGAAGGAAAGTAATGTAAGTAAATTTTTATTATGCTGTATAACCAACCAAACCGATCAAAATGTGGAACCAAAATTGAAACTTTCAGTGGTAACAAATGTTTTAAAAATTCATTGTAAATAATGATTTGTTAACGTAGTATAAGTTATTTTTTTATTATTAAAAAAACCAATGTTGAATCAGTATATGTACGTTCGCATGTCATCTATTTTATGTTTGAAACAGTGGTCAGCCCGGAGTGGGCCAGCAGGGAAACAACTCACAATGTGAAACCGCAAACATAAACGTTTAATACGTTTAATAATAGGAACTCTTTAATGAAATCTTTAAAAACTTTTTTTTTATAAAGCAGTTTCATTTTTAATTTGTAAGAATTGTTATGTTCAATTACTATGTGTGCTTTCCTGTATGTTATCAATTTTATTTTTGCAATACTGCCCAACCCGGAATGAACGAACTCGCTGGCTGGCCTCTGACACCGAGTTCCTTAGGCCGAGCCTTATTAGTTGTATTATAATAGTATTTGTTTGTTTCGCTTCGGCTCAGCCAATTATTTGTTAGACTAGCTGCGGCTCAGCCAACTATATTATTTTTTGTAAGACCAGCTGCGGCTCAGCCAACAACTTAGTTTGTGATCCTTATAATAAGAGTGAAATAACAGATCCAACACAAACTGCCTTGATAAGTCTTTATTTTTTTAAAATTTGGGCCCGCGTGGTGATGAGGTGGATCAGTTCGTCGAGGAGCAGGGTCGGGTTAACTGACTAAAGCTGGAAGATTTTGTGCACACGCTGGCACTCGCGCAGGTACGGCTACGACGCGCGTGATTTTCATCGGCTAAACCCCATTGTGCATGGCGGCGTATATCTAGTGAATCGACAGCACGTTTCCGGCTATCGTTAATTCACCCTCTTGCTCCTTGTTAGAGTAGCACCTATGGGCTTTCGCCTAGAGTAGCTCGAAATCAGCTTTCCCTTTCAGTGGCACCAATCGGGCTTTCACGTCAAGGAGCACAAAATCGGCTTTCGCTCTATGCAGCACCGGGCTTTCACTCTACCAACCCTTTCGTACTGCCAGTCAATGAGCACTCAAAAAGGCTTTCGATCAACTGAACCAAGTGTTTCAGAGAAGTGTTGATTGCACAGATTGGTAGTAGCTTACGCTCCGTGAAGAAGCAGCACGTCTTAGCCACTAGACAGCTCCTTCCACTCTTTCTACTAGGTCACTAATTGACCTGTCTACTAACGCACACACTACACTCTCGTCCCCCTCAAAAACAAAACTTTGTTCCGCACAATACCGCAACCGTATACCGCTGTCACCACTTGTAGTGTTGGGCACTATGAGTGGGAAGAGGGCGAGAAACGGTGCTGTATGGGAGTTAGCCCGGTTCATTGGGAGGTTCTGTACAGGCTGGGCTTTTGCTGAAGACTGACTGCCGCTCTGAAGCGCACCCCGATTTATAGTTTAGGCAACAGTAACACCTGCTAGAGGGTCCGTTCACCGTACGCTGAACCAGCTCGGCCAGCACGCTGCTGTCCAGAGCACTCAGGAGTTCGTTGTCCGGTGCTCCTCCGAGGTCCAGACTAGTAAGATGGCGGTGGAGGATGGGGTGCAAATGGCGCAGCTGCACCGTCAAGTCAGGGCCGAACGCGTGGCTCTCATCACAAATCAAAAACTTGAGCGAGTGCAGCGTGGCTGGGGTCATCTCGGTGCCCTTGAGACAGTACCAAGTGTAGCACTTCGTTGCTCTCGCCCTCGGTCCAGGAGTCCAACGCAAGGTTTTCGAGCCTCACTACACCGTTACGTAGGTAGTTTCTCAACCCGGGCAAGGACTGTCGGGTCTAGTCGTTTAGGTAAATCGAGAGGTGCGAGGAGGACCTCCATGTTCCCCAGCGGAGTGCACTGCAGCCTGCGAACGCGGGGAATGGAGAAGAGCAGGAGCGCCGCACGGGGGACAATTGGTGCGAGGCTCACATCCTCAAGCGTGGCTGGATGCCACTGCAGGTACCGGTGCAAGTTCGGGTCGAGGAAGGGGTGGTAGTACTTAAGGCGGCGCAGATTTGCCGGCACAGGGAATAATCTATCTTCGGCTGCAGGAGCAAGGGTCGGCAGTTCAGGTTCACAGGAGATGTTCAGGCTAATGTATTCCAATCCTTGAGTGTTGAGAATATGATGCAGCAATGCTCGTAGTTTTTGTTGTAAAGATTTGCTCATGGGTCGAAAATCATCCACAGAGAAACTTATTTCTTTCAAGCGACCAAGTAAAGCTTGCCTGGCCAGCACGAGCGCCACTAAGGGAGCCTCATGCGCTGCGAAGGAGAGTTTCGAGTGGCGCAGTGAGTTCTAGTACGGAGTCGACTGCTTTTATTGTGCTTTTTTGTGGAAACGTCGAGGTGGTCCAAACAGGGCGCTAGACGTAGCGCGGCCGCAGCCAATATGTGGGAATGTATGCGGATGAAAGCAAGATGAAATGACCTTACATCAGGGCATTGTATTTGTCATTGAGTGGTTCCATATCTAGGGAACACAAAACTTTTTGATGTCAGCGATCCGGACCAAAATTTTACCATGTGTGGCCCTAGGGTAGAGGAAGATGCCCACAATTTTTGAAGGTCCAAGGTCGAATTAGTCCCAAACAGTAGGCAAAAGTATGTTTTGCGACCTTTTTTTGGTAAAAGTCAACTTTGAAAGTTCAAATCGATAGGAAGGGCTTGACCTAGGAACTTGAAAATTCATACAGGTCTTGAGGGCAATGAATAGAACATTTAAAAACTTTTTGTAAGAATTTTAAGAAGAAATTGCCTTTTTTAAAAAGCGGAACTTCAATTTTTTTCTCGATCTCAAAAACGTGTTTAAAAAAAAAAAATCCAAAAAAATTGAGAAAGTACCTTACCATGGTCCAAGACTCTGTAAAAAATTTGATCCTGAGCACTCACTTGGATAGGCCTTCACAGCGTTATATATGTCGTGACATTGACAAACGATGAATTTTGTTAAAATTAGTACGAGGCATTACACCAAGTAGATGCAATTAAGGGTTAGGGGGTGGGGGCTTAACTACGAACACGAGAAGAATGGCTTTGCTCGTCACCAGAGGATCACCAACCTCAGCCTCGGTTTCCGTAATTGCCCTTTTCCCATCCATGGCTTGTCCTGCCTCCTTAGCCACTTCCGCTGGAGGCTTATCTCTTGCTGATAACTGAAAGGAGCAACGGGGTCTCCACGCCAAGTCACCGCAGCCCCCGAATTCGATGGTGACGAATTTAGCCCACAGGGGTGTCTATCCACTCAGGGTGGTCTACTGAGTCGCCAGATAATTTTTTTTTTATCTACTCGAAAGGGTTCAGATTCTGGAGCAACTTGAACGTTTTGGAAAATTTTGTTGTATTGGATGTAAAGAATTGCTTGGAGAATGGCTATCTCTGATGGTATCCGGACCCACCAGGAGTCATTTGCACCACTAAGGACTACTCTTCTCATGAAAAAAGATTCTTTTTGAAAAAGAATCTAAAACCTCAAAAATATTAAGAAAATACGATGAAATTTTTAGTAAAATGATGCTACCAAAAATACGTGGTGCCTCAAACTTGACGACTCTTGGCCCAAAACTTGCTTATCCTTGGCCGACAATGCCCACAAAATTTCAAATCCGGCCCAGCTTATTTACACCTAATTGGTCCAACTTTTATGCTTTTTCCCCTAAAACATGAACCGAAACCTTTCCAGCATGAACCAAAGTGCTCGTCTTGGTTCTTAAAACCACTTTTTGCTTTGGCATTGACTACCCAACATCATTTCAAGTTGGACATTTCACTTCTCTTGCAATGCCGGGGCACATTGACCATTATCTAACCTAAAAGCTAATTTTTTGGGACAAAAAGTGGAAATTGTTTCTTGCAATGAGCACCAAACCACTTCCAACTAACCCTTCTGCACAGACTAGGTCCTCTGCTTCATTTTACCAACCTGTTGAAGAATTTGGCACATAGGCAAGTTTATTCTGACTCTCGTTCGTCCGCGACGATTCCCTGACTGATATGAAACTCAGGCAGCAAAGGGCAGACCACAAAACATAATAAAAACCCAGCATTTTTGTACAAAGTTGTTCCTCACTAAGTTTGTTTGGCTTTTCAAATCGTCTGCTGCTCTGTGCTCAACCTCAGGGATGAGAAAGTTGTGATGTTTCCAGCAATCTCTCATCCCTGAGGTCGAGCGCAGAGCAGCAGACAAGTCATGGTAAGTTCACTTCACAACTGGAATCGTAATCAAATCTTGTCTCCACTTTGGCCAATTGCTAATTTGCCTTATTGCAAAAACCATATCATTAACTTTTCACTTGTATTGTCCTTCAAATTTTCATTGGTGAGCCAATGCGCAAGAAGCCACAAACTAAAGGTAATTTTTGCAGGGAGGAAGTTATTTAGAATACAGAACTTCCTGACCTAACTTAGATACTCAAATATAATTTCCTAAAATATTTAAATACAATTGCTTAAATTAATTGTTTTATGCTTGCAGTACGCACCTATAACGCATGCACCTGTAGGTGTGTACTCAGCTAAGTATGCATCTGCAGATGTGTACTCAGCTTAGTATGCATCTGTAGGTGTGTACTCTACCAAGTATGCATCTGTAGATGTGTACTCGTAGGTATGCATCTTTAGATGCATACTGAGTACACACTTCAGTTTGTAGAGTACTTGCCTAAACACGCACCTAGAAGTGTGTACTTGAATGAGTACACGCTTTAAAGTGTGTAGTCAGTGAGTGCGCACATAGAAGTTTATGTCTTAACTGTCAGACCACTTGTTGCTATATCTCAGAAGCATAGAATGCATGTACATGAGCAATTGGAATTCAGTTCTTGTTGAGTGTAGCACACCTAATAGCGCAACTTTACCGAAGCCGTGTGAGGTTCCCAAAACGTGCCTAGTACTCGAATGCAAGGCTCCAGGAGAGGCTGCAATTAACATGAGAACGCAGCTGAGCAGTTGAGCACTTTATAGAAACTCTTTCGACACGATGATTTTACTTTAGGAACAAGGATGAAAGAGGGATGGCAAATTTTTAAGACGCCACCTACTCACTCATCGCCCGTCCCTTCCGTTTTGAAGACGCAAAGTCAGCACAGAGGACAGTGCCACGCCAGTTTCGCAGTCTGCTCGCCGTGCATTTTAGATACAGCCTGATATAGTACAAAGTGGTGGCTGCACCGGGAACAAATTTTGGGACACGGAGAGGCGAAGGCAAAACATCCACACTGTGCTGAGCGCCTCGCGGTGCAGCGAAACAAAAGAGATGACGCGCGCCAGCGCGCGATGCGGACTTGTATTCGGGTGCGACGTGCACTGCTGTGGAGACACGCTTTAACTGACGCAAAGTGTCCAGCAGAAATCCCGAGTGGCCGAGGGATTAAGCGCCCCTCCTCTCCCCTCGCCCCGCGCAGGTAGATTCGGCCGGCCAGCCGGCGAGCGGTGATTTTCCGAAAGCCCCGGCTCGGCTCGCTCAACCTGGCTCGGCATGCCACCGACTGGGCGGCTCCGCTCAGCTCGGATGGCTTGGTGGCACGAGCGTCGGTCCAGGCGGCAGCTAGGGCAAACGTGACGCATCCTGCAGCTTCCAGAGGGGTGCAGGCTGATTTCTAATCTAAAAAAGCCGTTCGCTTGACTAACTTAAGATTTTCAAGTACTGTTCTGGCAAATGTCCATTGTACTCAAAAGGCAGTCTTATTGAGCAAAGATACCAGACTAAAAATCGTTGATTCCAGCCTGAAAACTTAGATTTCGTACCACAAATGATCTTTTTCAGACACCAAAGATGAAACTCTGTTCCACGCCCTCCAACAATTCAGACTCTTGAGTCCTAAAGCGAATTTTCAGACGACGAGGCTAAAAATTCAGACCAATTGTCTGAAAATTCTGCCTCAAGTCTGAATTTAGGATTCACACTGCCTGGTCGAAATTATTTAGTCTGGATTTTCAGATTTTTTTAAACAGTGAGCAATTGTTGATCTCATTTATGCAGTCCCAGTTGTTTAAAAAATATCAGTTTTGCTTGACGTTTGGGAAACATCTCTCCATAGGAGCATCTACACACTAAATGTTCCTATAGAATTTTGCACGTGTCACTTGCGCGATTTTGTGAATGCGAGGAATTCGCCTAATAATATGCGAAAATTGCATAAATTTATGCAAATTTGTGCACAATTTTATGCAAAACGTCACGCAGGTTGAAAATCATGCATCACCATGTACGATATTCTTCATAGACATTGAGATCGTACTGGGAAGAGCCCCCGCGCGACAGCGGGTAGGCAACCCTCCTCGCCCGCCTGCTTGACGGGCCGGCCTATCTTGGACCCTCTCAGACGCTCAACTTGAACTTTAACTGGAGAGACTACACCACAATTAGTCCTCCGCCATTTCGGACCCGGTAATTGCCATACTTCCATTGAACAGCATGACAGACCGTACGTAAGGCGCTGCGCATTCGATTCCAATATTTTTGCATCGTCGTGTTCGGATCGTGTGACACTGGATGCCACGGAATATTGCCAATGTGATGCTGGGATGAGATACAATCCTACAGGGTTAAAATGTTAGGAAAGATTCAAGAAAAAAAAATTGTCAAACTCTGAGACTTTGCCATTTTTACACGGTTCGTCAGAAAAACATGGGGTCGTGCTTATTGGATTCCTTAGTTCATTAACTATTTAAAAGTCCCATGGAAAGCCTCTCAAACGACTTTTTGCCATTTTCCCAAGCTTTGGGACTTTTTCGTTAATATTTGGACGTTTTTAGCTTTACCTCAATTTTGGACACAGATTTGGATTCCTTGGCTTATTTGGCGTCCGAAAAACTATGTCTTGACCAACTGGCTGGGGAACCTAAGGGATAGGGCAAAATACCCATATTCAAGTTGAGAAAGTAGTCTCTTAAGAAACGGAAATAACGTATCATGTTTTTACAAATTCCTTAAATAACTACTGACGAATTCACCAAAAAGTCAGTAGCGCGCAGAGAGTGTACGCTTTGAAGTATCGACTGGGGCCCCTCGCCTGAGAAAGTTCACCAACTGGTTCTGGGTACCTTGCCAAGCTGGTGCACTTTCGGATGGCCTCAAGCACGTCTAGATGATGAATACATATCCTCATGTCAAAGTGTCGCACTGCCATCGATGCTCTATTCTGCACATCCAGGAGAATCCATCCGTGAACAAGAGTTCCGCGCGCTTTTCGTTCGTCACAGTGTACTTTAGTGTGCGTAAAGCCGGAAAAGCTCCGCGAAACTGCCTTAAAGACCTTCAACAAACAGAGGGTTTAAGTCACCGAACGCAAAACAGAACCGGCATGCGTCTGCATTTTTGCTGCCCTTTTTTAGAAACTTAAGTGGTGAAATAAAACTGTCTGTTGTTTCATCGTAACACCTCTTCTTACAGCGAACACTCTCATCCATCAGTCGACAATTACTTGATATTCATTGACGTTTGTGCAAGTTAATAAGATTTTGTTAAGAAGAGTAAGGATTGTCAAGACGAAATTGATAATAAAATAACTCAAACAAATTAAAATGTTAACAATAGCTCAATGTGCACAAACATCAAAACGTTTTAAAGAAACCCTCATTACGAGTCTGAGAGTAAAAATAAAAAATCGTTACACGGTCCACCAAATAAAAAAGCCTACAAAGTCAAACAAATTCTCAAGAATTCACATAACAGGACAACTTTACGGCAAAAGAATCATCATATCATATTGGTGGTTTGCAAAGGGGTATTTTTCAAAGTCGAATCGAATTTTTATTCCCGAATCGAATCGAATGTTAGTTTTTTTACTCGAATCGAATCGGATGTCGTTACTTCGAATCCCATTCGAATCAAAGCAAAAAATGTACTAGAAAGAACTCAGTCGTAGACAAACTTGCAACTTGGGCCAAATAAATGTTCTTAAAATCACAGAATGGTTGGATTATGACTTATTTTGACATGTTTTGCGTAAATTATCAGGGTAAAAGAAAAATATTGACCTGGAGCAGGTTGGGACTACTTTGAGTGGAGCGTGGGTCACGTGGTTTGGCGTGTTCCGCGCGGCGCACTCCTGGCACGCACGCACTTCCCTTGTGACAGCGCGGGCCATTCTAGGGAACGCCCAGTGCCGGCCCACCTCCCTCATTGTTTTTCGGGGCGCGAGGTGGCCTACCTGGTGATGCTGACGGATGACGGCTGGTCGCAGTGCAATAGGCACGAAGGGTCTGGACCTGCGGACGCGTCTATTTCGTGTCGTCCGTTTTTTACCAGGACTCCATTGACTATGTTAAATTCAGGGCATAATTTTATGTTGTTCATTAATTCTTGGCACTCGGGGTCAGTCGCCTGCGCTACTTGGATCGTCGCTCGATCGACGTAGTGCGGCGGAAGGATGGTGCAAACGGCCGGCCGGGCCGGTCGGTCCGTCTGCGCGGCTGTCTTGCTTTTGCGGTGGCGGTGTTGTTTGGCTCCTGTTTCCTTGAAATGGTCGGCAAGGGAAGGCATGCTCCCGTCGGGCACCACTGTGCGCGTGGCGTCGCGTAGCGCTGCTTGATCTGCTAGCGCTGTGCTGATGACACTGTCTTCTTTCGCGGCCTGCAGAGGGCGCGAAAGAATGTCACTCGGCATTTTGTTCCTGGGCAGGTAGTGCAGGGTGATGTCATACGGAATTGTTTTCGCCAGAAGCCGGGTCAGCAGTGCGCTGTGGTCTTGATCGACCTTCAGGTGCAGAAGGGGGCGATGGTCCGTGCGCACTGTCGTGCCGCTGGTTCCCAGTAGGTACAATCGCCAGTGTTCAAGCGCCCAAACAATGCAACCCATCTCTCTTTCAGTCCGCGATCTTTTTGCTTCTCCCTTCGTCAGCTGGGCGCCGGCGTACGCAATGACGCGGTCCTTGCCGTCGACGGTCTGCGCCAGTATTGCCCCTTGGTAGTACCCGGAGCAGTCCGTGATGACATTGAAAGGCTTGAAACGGCCAGGCAGGTGCAGTACCACAGGTTCCTTTGTCAGTTTGTCTTTTAACGCCTGGAACGCGGTGTCTTCTATTTTGGTCCAGATGTGCGGTGTTTTGGGGCGTATTAGTCGATTCAGGGCGCGGGCTTTCGCCGCAAATCTGCGCATGTGACGGCGCATGAAACTAGCCAAGCCCGAGAATGACTTTCAGCCTGTTTTCTCTGTTGGCACCTGGAATGCCTCTACCGCGGCGAGCTTCTGTTAGTCCGGTTAAATCTTGCCGTCAAAAATCTCAAAGCCGAGCAGGTTCAATTTCTCGGGTAGGAATTCGCATTTGTCAATCCTTGCAGCCTTGAAGCCATATCAATTACTTATTTCGTAAGAGGAACAAAGACTTCCTAATAAAAATGAAAGAACATGCAAAGAGATTACTAGCCAGGGGAAGGCCTTCGGCCTCGATGCTGAGCTACTTTTATTTGTTGATCCAATTGCATTTATGGTAAACCTTCTGAATGTTTGAAGCTTCGTGTCTCGGACAGATCTTTCCCTACTCTCAACAGATTATATTCTCAAACTAAATGGTCCAACCAATCCTAACCTAACCTAACGGGTCGTGACAGATCTTACTCTACTCGTGACAGATCTTTCCCTACTCTCAACAGATTATATTCTCAAACTAAATGGTCCAACCAATCCTAACCTAACCTAACGGGCTCGTGACAGATCTTACTCTACTCGCGACAGATCTTTCCCTACTCTCGACAGATTTTATTCTCAAACCAAATGGTCCAACCAATCCTAACCTAACGTAACGGGCTCGTGGCGTGTGGTACTACCACTATGGACTATGGAGCTTAGAGTATGGAGCTTGGACTATGGAGCTTGGACTGTAGAGCTTGGACCGTAGAGTTTGGACTATAGAGCTTGGACTATAGAACTTGGACTATAGAGTTTGGACTATAGAGCTTGGACTATAGAGCTTGGACTATAGAGCTTGGACTATAGAGCTTGGATTATAGAGCTTGGACTATAGAGGTTGGACTATAGAGCTTGGACTATAGAGGTTGGATTATAGAGCTTGGACTATAGAGGTTGGACTATGGAGCTTGGACTATTAAGCTTAAACGATTGAGCTGGGACTATAGAGAATGGACTATAGAGTTTGGACTATAGCGGTTGCACTATGGTGCTTCGACTATGTATACGCATATGAATATAGTAAAAATAAACAGAGGAAGATACCTCTAGTAAACTAAAGGTATCGGGGGGGGGGTCGGACAATTGGGCTATTCAAAATCCCAAACAGGGTGCTTCGCTTCGCTCAGCAAAAAACAACACGAACAGTGGATTTCCATGACACTACGAGAACGCTGAATGAAAATTGTCATTTGTGATACTAAAAGCATGATGTAGTTTAAAAAGCTTAACAAAAGTTGTTATGGCAGGAAAAAGTGGAAGTTCTGCCTACGGACGTCTTGTTACACATACGGCACGCCACATCCGGACGAACGAATGGCTGCAGTACCTGGCGGAAAGCTTTGCTGTGCCTGTCCCACATGTTCCTGCAAAAGAGCAGAACAGTCCCAAATTTGGTAATAAAGAACTAAGAAATCAACTCCGGGACGTATGAAGGCTATTCCGCTGCCTTATGGAAAAGGTGTGGAGAAGTAAGCTTTCTTAAGGTTACGTGCTTAACATGGATCAGGATACTAACCATGGATAATTTTTCTTAGCGAGCCCGTACAGCAAAACGAACCAGCCATTTTTTTGCAATTTTTTTAAAAGGAAGTCAGCACTTTGGAGTGCTAGAGCCACGCGCGGGGGAGCTGATCGATCTCACCAACCAGGGGGCAGCAATGACCAAGACAGCGCCACAGCTTCTAAGGAGGTTGCTAACTCTCTCGGGATAACGCAAACTACTACGCTGTTGATTGGAAAACGCTTTGCACAGATCGGAAGAGCATGCAATTTAGAGTGCATTTTACTCATTTTCCTTCCCAAAACTTCGGAATTCAACTCTTATTACAGACTAAGTGTGTACACGGAGATGGCGGACCCGGGATTTGCTCGCCTTTTTTCTATAAGAACGTAGTGACGTTTGTGCACATTTATGAGCACATTTACATATATATATATTTGTGCTGTAAACTATTTCATCAATTTCGTCTTGACAAATCTGTTAATCATCATCACGTATTACTATGTATATATCTATAAATGTGCACAAACGTTAGTTAATATTGGGATAATTGGTTAAGGGTTTTGATCCAGTGAAACACAAGCACTCAGTTGGATTGCAACAGGTATATATTCTCACACTTCGAAACACCGGACAACCTTCCACACCACAGAGCACACACAGACAGAGATGAGGATGAGACAGATCCGACGATCTGGAAACTAGACAGAGGTCTGGCACTGCCCTCTCATACAACACATAACAGCTCTTAGTTCAGTATGGAAAATTGCATATTACAATATCCCGCCTCAACTTTACACTTATTTGTAACATAGATTTATTTACATCAGCTCACATTACATATACAAGCATTCGTCAGGGACGGACTGGCCCGGGTGGGGATTGTTGGATCCCCACCCGGCCCCCCCCTCAGGATATGGGTTGCGGGCCCCCCTGACGGGCCGGGCCTTCTCACATGAGAAGCAGGAAGATTACACGGGCCCGCTTGCGTCGCTGTGGGTTTGAGGTTTGGTGACTTTAAGGACATCACACAAGTTATAAAAAATAAATATTATGGCGTAAATAGCTTAAATCAAACAAAGAAAAGACACTGTTACAAGGTAGACTTACGCCAGACCGCACTGTAAAACCAAACGTTGTCTAGACCACACCACTGGTGCGGTCTTATGAGTGCCATTTTGACCGCATCAGTTGGTGTGGTCTAGACCACGTTTGGAGTGCTCTGGTGTGGTCTAGACCACGTTTGGAGTGCTCTGGTGTGGTCTAGACCACGTTTGGAGTGCTCTTTTAATGCAATGACCACACCAAACGTGGTCTAGACCACACCAACTGATGCGGTCAAAATTGCACTCATTTGACCGCATCAGTTGGTGTGGCCTAGACAACGTTTGGTTTTTCAGTGCGTGTCTTGTCGTAACAGGCTTTGCGATGCTGCGCCAGTTTCGACAATCCACGCCTGGCGTTTCACCTACCTTGGCCTGCGGCGCTTAATTCTTGCCTTCGGCAAGCTGTTTTAAGGGATCGTTGAGGCAATAAGTAGTGCACTACGTGATGAATGGTCGAAGTATACAAGCTAGGGCGCGCCCTTATTCAGTCAAACCGAGTAGGCAGCTCCGCTTCGCCCCGCAGGTAATTCAGTTCGACAGGGGCCGATACCAGCTTGGCCTGCCGGCGGATTCTTCTCGGGCCTTCTTCGGCCCTCGCACCAGACCTGGCTTGGCCCAATCGGAGGCCATCTCTCAGGCCTTCGGTCCTCGCACCTCATACCCCGTGGAGGTAAAGCGCAAACTTATTGATGTAACATCAGGACTGAGGCCCGGTCTTGTGTTCCCACTGTGCCACAGTTAATGTGCAAAACATGGCCGTTGCACCAATTTTAACAACACATGAAGGCGGGCTCAAAGACCCCCCCTTCCGACCCCTCTTTGAAAAGGTCTTGCCGAGACTTAACGAAATCTGCAATAAAATTTTTTAGTCGGTCGATCGCCTTTTTTCAAGATCCTGACTCGGCCAACTAATGAAGTCGGGCTCCTAGACCTCCCTTCCGACCTCTCTTTGAAAAGGTCTTGCCGGGACCTATCGAAATCTGCAATAATTTTTTTTAAGTCGGCCGACCCCCTTTTTTCAAGATTAGGGGCGAAGTTGATTATGTTCGTAAATTCGGGTCGAGGTAGCCAATTCGCAGTTAAAACTTTGGTCAGGGGTCCAAATTGATTTCATTTTCGTCATAAGCACCTTCAAAAACACACGAAACCATGTAAAAATGTCTCTAAAATATAACGTCACTGAAAAGTTGCACTTTTTCTGCCGTTTTTTCGTGTTTTTTCGTTGGTACGACTGAATAATTTGAGATAGAGGGCAGAATTTCAGCGTGTGGTGATCCAAGGATATACCTTACAATCCTGCAAAATCTCAGTCAGATCGACAGAGTTGTTCGTTTGGAATGATATAAAATCACTAAGAAAGTCAATTTTTCTGCAACTTTTTTGGTGTTTTTACGTTAGTACGACTGAATGGAATGAGATAGATAGCTGAAAATTTTTGTGTGGCGAGCCAAGGACATACCTAATAACCCTTCAAAGTCTCAGACAGATCGGCTGAGCCGTTTAGGAGTAGAAGTGCTGACACACAGACACACACACACACACACACACACACACACACTGACAGGCAGACCAAACTTTCTCACCCCAGTGAAGTAACTGGCTTCGCTAATCGCCCAGCAAATTATATAGTACAGCGGACTCCCGACGGTTAGCAGACTACAATCCTTTCTTCTTCTCACCACTAAAATACCTCATTGGTCACAGATCGAATTTACGGCACTTAAATACATCGAAGCTCTCTTTTGCCCCTGGATGGTAGGCAAATCCGGGCCCCCTATACCAGATTTCCCACCCGACTCGTGGGCCCCCAGTCCGTCCCTGGCATTCGTCACATTATGAGTTATTGCTTCAATCCTTCATTACCATTCCCAGCCCAATCAAATGCTTTTGATACACCTCGAACGCTAATGGTTTGGTCATGACTTCTGCCTTTTGATCAGAAGTTTGTATATACTTTACCGAAACTACTCCAGACTGGTGTATATCTTTGACAAAATTATATTTTGTGTCAAGATGCTGCATTCGTTTCGCGGTCCAATTATCAAGGCAGTTGTCGTAATATCAGGTATTTTGGGGAATAACGGAACTTAATTCTTCGACGCACTTTGATTTTAATTTTACTTGTTCACACACCCGGTACAGTACATGTCCTGGAAAACGGTAGGCACTGGAAGCGGAAACCACCGCTTCTCCAGCATATATATATATATATATATAGTTGCCACATACACTTATAGTTGCCGCTTACGCTATGAGAGTTTTATTCTCCATGTATGAGAAATTGCTCATCTCCCAACACCCCTCCTCAATTTCTACATACATACACAACTTAAAAAAACTTTTTATTTCATTTTATTTACTAGAGCAATTACACAACTCTATGCCTTCTCTATGTTTGGAGAAAGATTCATAGGGCAACCCTTTTGTCATGATGTCGGAAAATGAATATATGGCAAGTCACATTATTTCTGGATATATACTTTGAAAGAAAAAAATACAACAATAAAATAACATCTTACCCTACTTTCCCCTTAAGGCTTTTGTCCTGGCCACTGACGGGCTTCTGTCCTGTGCCATTTTGAGTTGTATTCTTGGCTCTTAAAGATAAAAAAATATTGAATATAAATATATGGAAAGTCACGTCATTGCAGTATTCATACTATTAAAAATACAATTAAAATTAAAATCTTACCTCATTCCTGCATTCCACATATTTGTGGCAAGGTCTGCCAGATATGCAGGTAATTTTTTTAAGTTGTAGTCTATTACCGCATCCTCATATTTTTGCTCTCTGGTGAAGAAGGCATACAATTCTAGGGAGTAAGAAAGCCAAAGGTAAAAAGAGCATCACAGCGTAGTGCAACTTTAACTAAAGAAAGAGCGGTGACGAGGAAAATAAAAACCTTTGGCTTTTTCCAAGAAGGACTTGGGAAAGGGCTTCTTGGTCTCTCCCTCTAAGTTACGGGGAAACACCCTGTAAAGCGGAGCATCCTCCCCAAATACGCCCCGCAGAAGAGCATTTCCCCAGTCTGCATCGCTCTTTGCAGACTGCAGCGTGATGTAACAATGCTGCGTCATCTGTAGGTAAGCGTGCTGGTCGCTTAGATTCACCTGGAAATAAAAAAAAATCAACAACAGTTTCTAAAGACGTTTTGCTTAGTAAATTGGCATGTAAAATTTAGATTGAGTTTGAAACATTACCTTCCGAATGCCTCCTGCTAATGCAGACTGCTCAGAGACTGATGTTGAGCCTGTGCTTTAGCTTGTTGTGGATTCAGGCAGCCTCGTACCTAGCCAAATCAGAACTAGAAAATATCCACTTGCCCGAAAGACGCAAAGCCAAATCTGTCTCTGGCAAGGACGCCATTTCACCTCCTCCCTTGAAATTATGAAGTATATCATGAAATAGACAGTCATCGGTCAATGGCTCCGTCAGAAGGAACAGATGGCAAGAGCGTTTAAGGGGAAATGTCACACCCTACAAATTGTCCGCCATTATTGCACACAATAAAGCTAGGCCCAGTAACCCTTCACCCATTATTTTCTGCTTGGTTAAAACGGCAGAGTATGGTGAAAATTGGCCTACTTATACCTGCAGTGGGTAGCACTATCGACTGTATTGTGATGGCAAATAAATATTTGCTGCAAGTAAACTGAATGACCATAATTACATTGTCATGTAATAATCACATTTTATCACAGATAACTCAATTTAAACAAATCACTTGTGGTTTGTTAAAACAACCGTTGTCATTTGCATAGAGTAGAACTACTCATGACTAGAAATTGAAAGTTACCCAAATCATTTCTGCAGGCTGAACTTTATTATAATAATGCTCCTCACATAAGAGACAGCATGGCACAATTTGACTTACTTAATAGAGTGTTTATCTTTGTCAATTCTTCCTCAACACTCTTTTGATATGACTTCAAATCTTCTAAAACAGAATCTTTGAGTGCCTTATCACGTTCGTCCAACACTTTGTGTATCTGAGTTAAATAATCGTCAAGTGTCTTGTCAGTTTCTTTTGCTGCTGTTCCCTCTTCAATGCCTCCTCTAACTGTTTTATTTTCTGATCCATTGCTGCAATCTTTTGCTTGTCTTGGTTTTCCTTCTCCTTGACTGACGCTTTCCTTAGCGGGTCTTCATTCTCCTTGACTTTCGAGTTTGTTGAGTTCCTTGGCGCTCCTTGATTCTCCTTTAATTGACCTGAGTTGTCAATAAAATTTTTCTCAAAAGCTTTAAATGAGTCGATGTGTTCTTGTTTCTTTAAACGATTCAAATTTTTCTGTGACAGAAAAAGGTTGATTGAATGTTTGACAAAAGCCCAAGGACAACTTACAAGGGAACGTATTTAGGGCGTACACTCAGATTTCGGCCAAACTTTTTTTTTTTTCGTAAGAATAACATATTAGACTAAGAATCCACCCCAAAGTTGGTGCCAAGATACATATCCAAACCCTTCCCGATTTTTTTAAACCTAAAAACGGGCTAAAATGGCCCATGTTTTTACATGCAAACAGCAGATTTTTGATCTTAGTTGGGGAATTATACCAAATATGTACAAAATATGATCTGTAACCAAAAATACATCTCATTTTCGTTATTAAGGGACAAAATAACGTAGAAATTGATCAGAAACTCGACTTCCAACTTTCCGACTCGATGTCCGAAAATGACCTATACACAGCAAAAAGGCCCATTTTACCCCGTTTTTAGGTCTTAAACAAATCGGAAAGGGTGTGGATATGTATCTTGGCACCAACTTTGGGGTGCATTCTTATTCTAATATGTCATTCTACGAAAAAAAAAGTTTGGCTGAAATCTGAGTGTACGCCCTGAATACCTTTCCTTGTTAACCAAAAGGAATACATACGGTCATCTCTTGTTGATTGATGGTGTTTTGAATATATTTCTCTTTCAGCTTCTCCGTCTCTGTAGCTGTACTATCGGGGTCGGTGGAAGGAGGGGGGACGGGAGGAAAACCAACTCTCCTGCTCGGGTTTTGAGCTTCCTCCAGTGTTTCTGGAAAATTGAAATACATAGCACATTTTTTGACTGAAAGCAACTGAGGTCATAACCAACTTCTGCTTTCAAGTCCATCCAAAAACGTACCTGTCAGTAATCCGATGAGAGCCCATCCAGAATGTGCTACTCCGTCTGAATAGGTTTCTTTGTTGCCCTTCACTCTGTACCACAGATTTGGATCGAAATCTGTGAGTGATTTAGGGTGAAACTTTTTGATCTTTGACACCCGACAAGCCTCAACTTTGCCGTCCCACCATTTTATCCTCGCAAACCAAGTCCTGTGTACTTCGTTAGACATTGCACACCACTAGAAGACCACACTTATTACTTTGAAGCGCTTTAAAAGCAACAATTTTAAGTTAATACTCGTGAATTTCTACTTTTCTTACGTCGGCGCGTCGCCTAACACATCAACACAAAGGGAGCGGAGCGTCTGCTGACGACGATTTGGCCACCAGGGGCGCTGGCAACGCATTCGGGACTGCTAAGAACAATAACCCTCATAGGATTTCTAAACGGCATCGATCACGTACGCTTTCCTGTCATAAAAAACAGACTTTTGACCTTTTAAAACTTGGTGATAATGCAAAAAGTCTGTACCTTACTTCCTTCAAACAAACCACACAAACGCCAAGATTTAGTGTTTTGGCTTTCCTGCCAGCAACCGCCACCCGCCAAAGGGTGCTTTCCGTTCGCAACGGGCGTGGTTGACCATAGTCGACCATGGTCGCCGATGGTGCTTTCCTTTCGAAAGTGTAGAGGCCCGGTCATGGTGGTATATATGAGAAGGCCTCGAGTAGCAGACAACGTTCCAAGTTGTTTGAAACTGCTTGACAAAACCGATTAGAAGAGTGATATTGCCCAAGTCTGTTCGACTCGGCGTATCGGCGCGACAAGGCAGTTCAACTGCCCACAGTTGCACCCAGACCGCTCTTCCTGCAAGACCTGCGTACAGCTACTCCCCGCGCTCCACGCTCCCATCTACCAGATTGCTACAACTCGAATTATAACCGACTCTTGTCCTGAACAATCCTCTCTCATTTTCCCTTAAGCCTCCTTGCCGCACTTTAACAGTGGTGGCAGCGGTTTAAATCTGGGAAAGGGAGGAGAGAGTCTTAAACTCTCAAATTTACAATGGTAATAAAATATTCACAATAGAACAACTAAATAAATTAAATATGGCAAGGTAACAATTATATATCTTACTCACGTCAGCACAAGCCTATAGGGACAACCTGGAAGAGAAAGAATTAATCTTCAGGTAAATCAGACATGGGAATGATGGGGCCAGATAAATTACACAAGGCACAACAAACCAATACAACATCATCAATACGAGCTCCATTCTCCTTAGAATACAGTACAAGATATTTGAAGTTCAGTGTTTGCTTGAAGAAAAATACTTATTTCTAAGTAAACTGACAACCCTCTCCACATGAATACGAACATTTGTTGTAATATCAGGTATTTTGGGTGAAAAAGGAACTCAGTTCTTCGATGCACTTTGAATTAATTTCACTTGCTCATACACAACCAGTACTATCAGTCTCTAAAGTTTTGTCTGGGCGATACCCTATGCGCGAGAGACTGCTCATAAGGAGACCGTTGAGAATCTCTCGTGCATGGGGTATCGCCTAGACAAAACTTTAGAGACTGATAGTACAGTACATGTCAAGTAAGACAGAGAGTTCTGAAAGCGGAAACAACCACTTCTCCAGCATATACATAGTTGTCACATACACTTATCAGAGTACATAGTTGCCGCTTACACTATGAGAGTTTTCTTCTCCATGTATGAGAAATTGCTCATATCTCAGCATTAGCTATTCTTCGTGATATTTCAACATCTTCTGCAGATAGCTGGTTTCGCCCAAGCATGAATGAGGGAGTGACAACACGTGCTTGCATTCGGCCAACACATTCATTAATATCAAATCCACGGACAGCAAGTACCACATCACCGGAAAGTAAATTGTTCAAAAAGTCTGGACAATTTACAGTGATAAATTTATCAGATGATCTACCTCCAAATGCTTTGAAAATGTAGGAGATAGTTCCTTGAGGAGTAATTCCTAGGAGAAACTTCACTGTGCTGTGGTGTTTATATTGTGAGTCAATTTGCGCCTCAGTTAGTAATCCTGAAGGATTTTCACAAAATTCTTCAAAGCAGTCGATCACTGCAGCAACAGATCTACCAAACTGGTCTTGAAAACACTGAGGCAACAATCGTCAATAAACCGAGTGAAATAGGAGTGAGTGACCCACGCAGGCCTCTTGCGCTGTCTTCGGACGTAGCCGGGGGGTCGAGCGCACTCACTCAGGGTGAAAGAGGTGGTAAAGGTGCGGAAAGCCGCTACTTGAGTAGCGAGCTCGTCTTTTCCGCGAGCGATTGCGGGGTAAACATGGTCAAAGCTGTTGCTCTTGCGCTGTCTCACGACGTAGCCGAGGCACGCGTGCACAGTAAAAAGTCTACGAAGCATCGCTTCGTAATGCGAAGAAAACAAAGGCATTGTAAAATCTACGAAGAAATGCTTCGTATTATGAAGCAAAATCCTTCGTAAAACGAAACATTTCTTCGTAATGCGAAGCAATTCTACAATGCCATCATCACTGTAAATCAAATGGTGATACATCTCACCATCTGAGGGGTGAGACAGAACTGTTTCACCGAAAAAGGGTGATACTAAAGTGTATCACCGTAAAAAGGTCGCACACGAATGTATCACCGAAAAAAGGTCGTACTCAAATGTATCACCGAAAAAAATGATACTTCCTCAGGAAAACAAGGGCCCACCTCACTGATGTCTGACCATTTTTCGTTGATACATTTGTGTACGACCTTTTTTTCGGTGATACATGCGTTTATGACTTTTTTTTGGTGAGACTTTTTGTATCACCGGAAATGGGTGAGACGTCTCACCCTTTGAATTGCAGTGA
This sequence comes from Stenchaetothrips biformis, assembly GCA_030522485.1. NCBI lineage: Eukaryota > Metazoa > Arthropoda > Insecta > Thysanoptera > Thripidae > Stenchaetothrips > Stenchaetothrips biformis. Next base: position 398,184 of record CM060097.1, on the reverse strand, counting down.
TTTTGTTCGTAGTTACGAAGCAGATTCTTCATAGACTTTTGAGAGTGTGGGGGTGCTTGGGGCTGGCCGATTCGGAAAGCCAACACACGAGGGGTGTCCTGAACACTACTGGGTGTTCAGCTCGTTCGGTCACACGCGTAAAAGGAGTGAAGGAGGGTAAGCGCAGGAAACCAGTGCGCCCGCGTCGTCCTGCGACGTCGCGAGGTGACAGGTTGCCTTACCGCGAGTGAAAGGGAAGGTGAATAACGGAAAGCTGACGGGTTACCGCGTTGAGCTCGTATCCACCCCGAGTGTTCGTAGTGGAATAAACTCAATTACATGGAAAAGAAGTTAGCAGCTAAAAGTTAGAGTTAACACAAATTGTAATTATGACCCGTAGAAAGTAGAGCCTGATAAAGTAAACTTTTCACATTCTAAGTTCATTCCACTATGCAGCAACATGTGTGCCTAATAATAAACCTTAAAACTTAAGCATTTAAACTAGTGAGGCAAAGCCAGTCTAGCAGACAACTTCACGTGAAAATATTCCCCAGACATTAAAATGACTCCGGTGAAACACCACCATTACAAGACAGTAATGTTACCACTCTGCGACACTTCGAATTGCTGTGACTCTGTAAATAACAATCAGCATTTGTTATAATGTTTCCTTTGGAGCAAATTCTATTAAAGAGGATTAAGATTGACTTAATACCTGATGAGTTTACGGGTTGAGGATTCGTCGGGAAATAGGATGGACTTCAATACGAGTGAAACCCTGGTCCAAGTCCTTGCCGAGGATTTCCAAGCGGGTAGCTCACATGCTGTTGGTCACTTGCCTGTTGCTGGAAGTGTTGTTGCTGTTGAACATGTTGTTGCATTTGTTGTAGCCAAGCACCTGCAGGAAGTGCCAAAAGGTTATTTTTCCGTTTTTCAACAATCTGTAAATATTTTTATGCGGATTTTTTATTTATAAAACCTAATTTTAATGTCTGAATGCTTTGTTGTAACTTTATGTAACTTTCTGTAAGATTCTTCTTCGTTCTTATATTTTTATCAAATACAAGAAAAATCATAATTTTTTTACGGACTTTAAACAGCTGTAGAACTTTATACTTCTACGAGTAGTGCTCATGACATGTAGAGACTGTTTTTAGCAACTTTTTCCCCTTGGACCAATGTGCCCCGGCCCGAGGGGGTGTGCACTCTGAAAACGAGTGACCCGACTAATACGCCATTACGCTCTATTACGCCTCAAATTTGTTGAAATTTGCCTGAAAAAAAACTAAAACAACCCCAAAACAGCCTAAAACGATCAAAAACCAGGCAAAATCATGACAATTTCGGCTAATACGCTACTATTACGCGAACTCTTACGGATTGAGCGACCCGACTAATACAAGAGTGCACACCCCCTCGCCCCGGCCCGGGGGCTGGGAAAAGTGTCGCGGCTGGTTTTCTGAGGTAAAGTAAAGATCAAACTAAAATCTGCCTAAAAATATTTTTTTATCTCTTCACATGCGTCGTTGGGAGCTAAAAGAAAAAAAACTCGGACCAATGTGCCCCTCTCTCCCCTAGTTTTCCTTCAGCAGGGATCGAAACATGTCGTTTTCCGTCATAATTTCTAAATATTTTATAGGGGGGAAAAGTGAAAATAAACTTGACGCGGGCCCAAGCTTAGAGGGTTACCTGAGGGGCCCCAAAATGCTACTTGGACCTAAGTTGGTCCCGAAAAGTAAGTTGGATTTTTCAAAATTGTGGCTTTGATAGCATTGCCCATACACACGGAATCACCCGCTTGTCGAATCTCGTCCGTACCTTTTCGGACGATTTTTGGCCCAATATTTATCTCATTTTCTCCTTGCAACTCGACGATTCCATGTAGATAATTTTGACTCATCAAGTGGGACGATACAATCTGAATCATGACGCCCATTCCGGAACATGGGGAACATGACCGCAAAGGAGTCAAACAAAAGGGTAACAAACGACAAAAAGGTTTCCTTCGGCGCTACTTACGGCCGACGTCTTATTCAATGCAAACGAAACAAACACAAATCAGAAATGAAATGTACTGGGCTCTTCAAAAAGCTCAAATCCAAGAGTAGACGGCGTTAAATAAAAAGGTGGCCGAGTCAGGTAGGTGAAAAGAGGAATATTGTCGGCGAAAATGCCGCCAATAAGGAACAAAATGTGTACATCACGCACATTCACACTGTACCCAAAATAACCCGAACCCGCGTCCCCAGGCCGAGGCACGCTCCGGCCTACAGCCGCTGGGGGGAAAACAAGAAGGCTCTGGAAAGGAGCGTTGGACGCGTCATCCTGCAAATAGCGGGTCAAGAGGCCGCAGTCCCTCCGCAGGCTCCCCACCAGCGCGCGAGACTCGTCCGTGAACATGTCCACGCTGAGGACACGCACGCCGGGCAGCAACGGGCCTAGGGCTTCGCCGGCCAGGCGGGCGATCGATTGGACCGTCGTGGTCTCTCCCCCACCGCAGCACCAGGGTGTCCAGGCCCTGCAGCAGCAGCGGCGCCACGCGTAGCAGCTCCTGCAGCACCAGCCGCTCGTCCCCAGACCACACTGTCAGCAGCGACAGTGGCAAAACTCACGTGTTACCACTCCAGAACCCAAGTGTGTGCCTGGTAGGCTCATCCTGGCGTCGTCATGCCGGGAGGTTGACTCCGGGAACAGTCAACCAGACACACACTTGAGTTTCCAGAGTATGCTTTAAAGTGGTTCCGCCGTTATATTGAGTCCAATTATGGCTGATAAAATTATATGGCAACGCCTTTTCTTCAAAAGTTTTCCTGTGAAAAAAAATTGTGTTACTGCAAAAGAATGAACTCACAAGCCGAAAGCCCCTGGCCCGGGGAAAAGGGGGAGGGGGGAGATCACACAGTAGGGTGGAGGTGGCAGGGCAGGGTAGAGAGGGGTAGGGAGCGGCGAGGGCGAGGGATGGTACGGGTACGGCTAGACAGCGTCAGAGGCACGGAAAGCTTGCGCGCGGGATGGGCTGCCGACCTGCGCGGGGCGTAACAGCTGATTTGCGCGCTTAGCCCCAGTAAAGTTGAGAAGTCTTGTATTAAGAGGCCAAACCCCAACTTTTTCTATATACCAATCGAAAACTTATTAAATTTCGAATAAATGAGTGCGCACTTGACAAGTTAAAATGCTGCCGTCCACTTATGGTATCAAATAGAAAAAACGTTAACGCTAACGCTAACGTGAAAGCAGATGATACGAATGAGAATTTTTATGGTAATGCATGGTTGTTTACGATGAACACTTGTCACAAAAATGCGATAATGTCGTATATAAACCAACAAATAGTTTAGTTGGGTATGAAGAATACAGTATGAGAAGGTCAATACAAATCAGTCTGCTGCGGCTGCGCGCCAGCGATGGTTCAAAGCAGCGTAACCGGGTGATCTCACGCTAGGTGCCAAGGGAAAATTTCGACTTTTGAGAATTTCACTGGTGCATTACAAAGAACGGGCGAAGACGATTAAAACGATATACAGGTTGTGTATGTGTAAAATGCATCGTTCGACCGCTAGAAGCGAATAGAGACGAAAAACCGCAAAATCCGACTTGAGAATTTCGAGTTTTGAGAATTTAACTGGTGCATTACAAAGAACGGGCGAAGACGATTAAAACGATATAGAGGTTGTATATGTGTAAAATGCATCGTTCGACCGCTAGAAGCGAAAAACCGCAAAATGCTGGCGACGCGGCGACGCCGCGACGCGACGACGCGACGACGCGGCGACGCGGCGACGCCGCGGCAGCGTCCGCTGTGTAGAGAAGAGTATGGATGCGGGGTGGGGGGGGGGGCTTGGGGCTGAGGACCGAGGCGGATGCTCCTAGCCTGCTCAAGTGCTCAGCGCTGTTTATCGCTGCCCCGGCCCCTGCCACAACTGCTACTCGCTACAACTGACTTCTCGCTACAACTGCTACTGCAACGTGCCAATGCAACGTGCAACTGCAACATTTGCAACTGATTTGGTACATTTAATTGCTAAACTGTCGAGAGTCAAAGCTAGCTGATTAACATCATCTGCTAAATCCTCAATGCATGAAAATACTGTTAGAAGCTTTGGCCTGCGGTAAGAAACCTAGGCTTGCACTTAGAATTGGTCAAAACTTAGTGATGTTAGGAGCTCCTCACTTCGGTGCACTGTCTTTGATGCAGCAAAATGCTATCGAAATTCTTTAAGATTGTGCAGTTAAAAACACTTATGGAAATGTACATTTCTGAAATAGCTTCATGTATAAAAATGTTATGCATCACATAGATGGCTGCCTTAAACTTGAAAAAAGGATCAACTGTGTTGTTCAAATTCTTAACAATAATATAATTTCAATTACCCATGCTTTAAAGATAACTACTTTTAAGAATATTCCAAGAACACTTGCTGTATTTTTAGGATTCAAGTAAGAACCAACAGATGATGCGTTATGTGTAGATAGACAGTTACAGTTGTCGTCAAATTCATTTATGACAGTCGTTTAAATGTATGTGTGGCCATAATGCCGCATAACATTGGCAGAAAAAGTGTTTTAACATTTTTCCCTGGGAACCCTAGGAAGTATTGCTGTTTCCCATTAGTTAATTTAGTTGAAAGAGACTAACTTTGTGCTGTGAATATTTTTTAAATGTACCGCAGATCGTAATTAAGATTTGGTTTGGTTTTTGAGTAATCATTTTTAACTTTTGTGAAATAGTTGCCCAAAAGCCCCTCTAATAATGCTTTAACACTGACACTGACAGCGAATGCTTTAATACTCACTGTCAATGCTAGAACACTGACCGCCAATGCTCAGTCACTCATTGGCCAATGCTGTTTCCTTAGCTCCAATGCTATAGCACTTATCTAGTTTTGGGCACTCAGTACTTTAACATTCAAAGTCAATGTTAAAGTATTGAAGGCCCAATGTTTTTCAATGATTCTCAATGTTACTTTTCTGTAAGGGAGTAGCATGCACCGTGCCTTTTAGAAAATTGTCAGATTCATCTTTTCTGCAACACTATTATTCTCCGGAGTTCCTGGGATAGTGCACTCAAATTCAGTTCCTTTTTTCAAGAAATAGCTTCTAACATTATGATGAAAGAACTCAGTTCCATTGTCACATCGGAACATGAGATCATTTGTTTAAAATCTTTTAGTTACTCTAGCCATGTAAATTTTAATTACTTGAAATACTTCAGATTTAGCTTTAAGTCCAAACATTACAGTGAAGTGACTCCATTCATCTACAAATGTCAGGATATACTTTGTGCCATCATAGGCTGTAGGAGTTATTGGTCCACACAGATCACTTTGCACTCTTTCTAATGGTCTTCTATTTGTGCGAAAAGGAAGATTTGTCATGGTGTCTTGTGGATGCTTGCATTGTTTTTACTTCTTTTGCGCTCCCAAGTTTAGACGTGTTTCATAACTGTGCCACCCAAACATTTTCCCTTCTATTTGTGTGAAAGGAGGATCTGTCATCGTGTGTAGTGGATGCTTGCGCTCCCAAGTTAGGATGTGTTTCATAACTGTCTTTGAGTCATAACTGTTCCACCCAAACATTTTCCCTTCTATTTGTGCAAAAAGGAAGATTTGTCATGGTGTCTTGTGGATAACTGTTCCACACAAACATTTTCCCTTCAATTTGTGCAAAAAGGAAGATTTGTCATGGTGTCTTGTGGATAACTGTTCCACACAAACATTTTCCCTTCTATTTGTGCAAGAAGGAAAATGTGTCATGGTGTCTTGTGGATAACTGTTCCACCCTAACATTTCCCCTTCTATTTGCGCAAAAAGGAAGATTTGTCATGGTGTCTTGTGAATGCTTGCATCTTCCTGTTTTTACTTCTCTTGCGCTCTGAAGTTTGGATGTCTTTCATAACTGTCCCACTCAAACATTTCTGAGTGATAGCCCTTTTTTTTAAATTTTAACTAACTGCTTTTTTGTTGCACGATGCTGATGCTTTCTGATGTTTTGTCACCTCCATGCCTTGTTCACTGTGTTTCCCACATTTCTGTCTAAATTGTTGTGATATCAAAGGTGTAGTTTGTGTAATTGACTTGTGTGTGTTGGCAGGTTTGACCAGCCCTGTTAAGTATGGAGTCCAAACCAGCCAATTTTCTTCGCAATTGATACGCACTGAAGGAGAGCTTTTGTAGAGCTGTGGAGGAGATTGTTGCTGCCATGGACATGGTATGTTAATTGTCTGCTTTACCTTTGTATTATTAAAACATATTTTGTAGTCATCAGTTGGTTTAGAAAGAATTTTTAGTTCGGTTTCAAAGTGTCAAATTGCTGTAGGTGCTTAAATGTTGTTATATTGAAATGTTTTCAAGTTGACATTAGTGTTGTTTGAGAAGACCTCCATGACTGTGTACTTATTAGTTCTTTGGCAAGACTTTTGTCTGTAAGTTTCAAATTGCTTCAAATTCTTAAATGTTGTTATTTTATATTTGAGGTGTGTCTGGGGACCTTTTTACAAGCACTGCAGTGGCCACCAACACAAAAACTTGAAGAAGTAAGTTCTGTTTCTTGTTTTTTTGAATGGTTCAAATTTTAGAGAATTGAGTAATGGGAAATATTTCCAAGTTGACATTACTGTTGACTTGCTGTTCTTGCATGTCTATTAATGTTTTGTGAAGCTATTGTGAGCAAGCTGCGGTCATTCTGCACCGGTGGCAGCTTGGTCTCAAAGATTCAAATCCCTTCGGGCCTTGGATTTGGTATGTTTTTGGTCCTGTTTGTCTCTGTATTAAAAATGAAAGGGCTTCATTAATGTTCATTTGTAGTTTTATTTATTTGTGTCTAAATTGTTGTGATATCATAGGTGTAGTTCGTGTAATTGATTTGTGTGTGTTGGCAGGTTTGCCCAGCCCTATTGCGCATGGAGTCCAAACCAGCCCTGGATTTTCTTCGCACTTGATACGCAGTGAAGGAGAGCCTTTGTCGAGCTGTGGAGAAGATTGTTGCTGTCATGGACATGGTATGTTTATTGTCTGCTTTACCTTTGTTTTATAAAAAGATAACTGCTTTTTATAAGGAGTGCACTGCACAGCAATACAAAAACTTCATAAAGAAATTTGTATATCTTTGTTTTTTGAATGGTTCTAATTCTAGAAAATTGACTTATGGGAAATATTTTCAAGTTGACATTACTGTTGTTTTAGAAGACCTCTATCACTGTCTACTTATCAGTTACTTTGGAAAGACTTTTTTGTTTGGTCTGTAAGTTTCAAATTACTTCAGGTTCTTAAATGTTGTTATTTTATATTTGAGGTGTGTCTGGGGAACTTTTTATAAGCAGTGCAGTGGCCTTGTATACAAAAACTTGAAAAAGAAAGTTTCATTTCCTGTTTTTTTTGAGTGGTTCAAATTTCTGAGAATTGACTAATGGGAAATACTTCCAAGTTGACATTACTGTTGACTTGCTGTACTTGCATGTCTATTAACGTTTTGTGAAGCTATTGTGAGCAAGCTGCGGTCATTCTGCACCGGTGGCGGCTTGGTCTCAAAGATTCAAATCCCTTCGGGCCTTGGATTTGTTATGCTTTTGGTCCTGTTTGTCTCTGTATTAAAAATGAAAGAGCTTCATTAATGTTCATTTGTAGTTTTATTTATTTGTGTCTAAATTGTTGTGATATCATAGGTGTAGTTTGTGTAATTGATTTGTGTGTGTTGGCAGATTTGACCAGCCCTGTTGCGCATGATGTCCAAACCAGCCCTGAATTTTCTTCGCACTTGATACGCAGTGAAGGAGAGCCTTTGTCGAGCTGTGGAGAAGATTGTTGCTGTCATGGACATGGTATGTTTATTGTCTGCTTTACCTTTGTGTTATAAAAACATAAACTGCTTTTTATAAGGAGTGCACTGCACAGCAATACAAAAACTTCATGAAGAAATTTGTATATCTTTGTTTTTTCGAATGGTACTAATTCTAGAAAATTGACATATGGGAAATATTTTCAAGTTGACATTACTGTTGTTTTAGAAGACCTCTATCACTGTCTACTTATCAGTAACTTTGGAAAGACTTTTTAGTTTGGTCTGTAAGTTTCAAATTACTTCAGGCTCTTAAATGTTGTTATTTTATATTTGAGGTGTGTCTGAGGACCTTTTTATAAGCACTGCAGTGGCCTCCAATACAAAAATTTGAAGAAGAAAGTTTTATTTCCTTTTTTTTACTCGTTCTTTTGCTGCACACCAATAAACAAAAAGCTATGTGAAGAGAACGAGTATTGTGTTCAAAAATGTGTTTTGGGGGGACATTCATCATCTCAGAACTTACAGCATGTGGGAAAATAACAGTGGTATCATTTGAAAGATGGCGTGTCAGTCGCTTGATCGTAAATGAAGTTTTTTTTGACTTGCAATGAGAAATATTGAGAAAATGAACATGAAAGAGAGACGTTTTTAATGCATGTTGTGAAACTAACCTCTTTTCAAGTGTTTCTATCTTTTGATGTACAACACCACTGGAATGCAAAATACAACAACAACGACAAGACATACCTGGTCAACAAAAAAGTAAGACGGTTTTTTCCTGCTGACAATGGATAATTTTGAGAAATCTGGTTTTAACGAAACATTGTTTGACTGTAATCATGATACATGTCTCAGAACTGCAAGCTGTGTCATCGTAATGAAATCTTATTTGCAGGTGTCGCATGTCTTATGTTCGAGATGAGTGATGAAATAATAACTTTCATTTGACTGTTTTCTAAAATTAATGTGTGTTTGTGAGGGTTATTGTGATGGAAATGGCAGGTTTTTCGCTCGGACATGGCTTGGACACAAGTGGAAATTCGATTATGCTCGACAAACGATGTCTCGAGATGTCTCGAGTAATCGCGATGTGACGATATTTCTTGCCTGAGCGGGGAACCAACCGGAAGCGTTGTCCTCGCGACACCTTCTACCCACTAGAAGTCACTTCCAAAAATACCCACATCTCCACTCCCTCACCTTGCATAAATAAACCACATTCACAAAATTATTTCAAATCCTTTCCACAATCCCAATGCCACTCACAGATCCAACAAACAACCAGCCCACTTCTACTTTTAAATTAACTTTTTCCAACAGGAAATATCCTTCTATTGATGTTCATTTTCTCATAGCTTTAGTTATCACTTTAAGGATAACATGTTACCTTTCAAAACGATCAGCGACTGACACCTCATGCTACCTTTGTAAAGAACGAGTCCCTCCTGTGCGATATCAATTTATTGATGTCTTTCCTTCTTGTTTTTTTTGAGTGGTTCAAATTACAGAGAATTGACTAATGGGAAATACTTGCAAGTTGACATTACTGTTGTCTTGCTGTACTTGCATGTCTATTAATGTTATGTGAAGCAATTGTGAGAAAGACTCACATATTTTGTACCAAAGGCTTCGGTTCCTGTACAATAGTCCACTTGGCGTTTGGTTGTTATTCGACCTAACCTTTGTCTTTAGCCCGACCTTGTCATTGGCATGTGACTTAAAATGTAGGGCGTCTGTTGTAATGCCATTGAGAACCCGAAGGTTTAAAAAAAAGTATTGTGTGCGTAGGTTCACGAGATGTGAAGTTTTTCTGTTATGGGCTGTAGTCTTTAATTTTGTAGGCTCGTGCATTTTCTGTTTAGGTATCATCACACCAATATTACACAGTGTTGCATTATGTTTACAGAAAGGAGGCAGTTTTTCATGTGTGGTTGCTGAAAGCAAGGTTTTCTCTGATTTCAGGCTCATCGTGAGTGAACTTTATGCGCCATGGGTCTCTTCGCTCTGTGGGAGAAGTACAGTAAAGAAGACAGGAACTGTGCTGCGAAAGAAATAGTCATGTAAGTGGATTTTGAAGTAATTTTTCAAATTGTATGCCACATGCATCATTTCACTTTAGTTCACAGTTTATCACCTGCATGCAATTGACATATCATGCCAGTATTGGTATGTAAGTTCCAAGTGGCTACAATGGTATTTCTGTTATGGGGTGTAGTTTCAAGTTTTGTGGGTTTATTGTCACCTCTACATTACATAGTACCTGAAAATATGATATATGTGCCCATCTTAGAAAGGCAGGTGTGGGCAGTTGTAAATTTTATGCCATTACTACAAGATGCGAAGCAGGAGTGATGTTACTGTGATGTGATGGTATTCTGCGGCTATTGACATTTCATGCTAGCATTTGTGTGTAAGTTTCAACTGTCTGCAATTGTCTTCCTGTTATGGGCTCTAGTCTTAAATTTTGTACGCTATTGCAGTCTTTGATTAGGTAACACCCCAAAAAAAGGCATCTCTACCTATCCTAGAAAGGCAGGCGGGGCCTATTATTTCATCCCAACACTGTAGGACTTGAAGCAGGACCTGCAGTTTGTTATATTGTTCGAGTGGTGTCATTCCTGAAGTATTCTTTGTTGAAAGGAATGTTAATATCTCATTTTAGGCTCACCATTTCGTCTTGGCCATGCTCTGTCTTCACTATCTGCGAGAACTGGAGTGTAGAAGAGTCCATTGAGAAGTTGTGGAGGAATTTTTATGGTACTAGTCTGGCCAATAAGAAGTAATTTTAATTGAAAATGGGTTGGGTTTTACGCAAGAATAAAAGTAACTGCAAGAAATTTATGTATTGAAATTTTGTTCCGTTTCCACTAAAAATGTCCATGCTTATGCAATTAGTGTCATATGTCGTTCTTATTTACATGTTGTCTTTAAGATCTGGTGGTCGATGATCTCTAGCAGACCAACGACAATCACATTGACAATCCACTATTCTATCAATTCAGAAGAAGGATCAAAGTAGTACAACATAAAATTAATATTACATTGTAATACAATTTTAAAGTACTGAATATTTTTCCTGACCCTTTCGCGGGTCTCCATTTAAATCTGCGAAACAGTGTTGGAAAATCTCATATGCAAAATACATGTTTCTTCTCTTAAAGCCTTTTGCCTCATGATTCCAGTAATCATATTACTGTTGTACTTTTTGAATATGTAATTTGTTCATCTTCATTAATTGGAAGAAATCACATGCAATGCATATTGATACACCATTCTGATAACGAAACAAAACAGATGGTAAGTGAATGATTCTCAAATCTCTGGGTTGGGTACGGCCGGAGGGTGTGGGATTTCTTCAAGGGGTGTCTGCAGAAAAGAACATTAAAATGGAGAATTTGTTTTGGTGGGCAATTGAGGAGGGAATGAGGAGGTACATACTGCGAGAAATCTGTTTCAATGGTGACAGATTAGTTCTGCGTACTCTTGGTATGTTATTTCTTTTTTACTATGTACTGTCCTTTGTGGGTAATGCGGGGAGACTGGTTTGTACGGCAATGTGTTGGGCAGTCCGATGTGGGAAAAGCATTTGATGCAGAGCTAAGATACACGAAATCGATTGGACTTAGGTTATTGTCTTGGGAGCAACGAGTTTAGTAAGTAATATGGTAGGGTGAAAATTTGTACACTCACTGGCCATATCGTATTTGATGGTTTGTATGTAGCTGCTATAAATGTCACGAAGGCATTGAACGTCTCCATTGTGGGACTGTGGGTGGCGGTTCGTCAAGGAATGTCATTGTCACGGGTGGATGTGATGTCACATCCGACGGAGCCGCGTTCCAGCCGCGTTCTGACGACCTCCGATTGGCACATGTTCCAAGCCACTGTCGGTATACCGAAGGCACTGAAAATTAAGAACGAATCCATGGCCGTTCTCTGGGGGTCTTCACCGAAGACTGATTGTTGACTCCGTTCGATCCTCGGGTCCGTTTTCCATGGACGCTTATGCTCTTCAGTCTTGGATATTTTTTTGGTCTTAAATTAATGCTTTGTCCGCTACGTTGGTATTGTTACCTTCAGTCACTCTCGACCTCTTCTGGACCGCTACAGTGCGTGTATCAACGCATTACAGTGGCTCTGTGGTAAGGGTCTTGGCTACCATGTGACATATCAGTGGTTCGACTCTGTGTGTTGTTGACAGCTGCTCTATGTTTCGCAGTCTTTGAAAAACCGTGGTATCAATGACCTGACCCTCAGGGTCCTGTAATATTGCTCCTTTTGATCTGTTTATCACGATAGTCAAGTGATTCATAAACTTTCTTCTTCTTCTTATTGTGTAAGTGTGCACAGCAGTCCTGACAGATCTGAAGGTTTCCTGTGACAATGTTCCCTTCTTGTTGGTTCATGGCAGGATCATCAAGCAGCCCTCTGGTCAAAGGTCAACTAGTAAGTGTGACGCTTGCCTACTTTTACGCTTGCGTTGCTCAAATTGGCTGTAATACATGCTTGCCACTGCGCTATGTGACATTACCACTGCCCCTTTTGCACAATTCTCGTCATAGTAATCAGTGGTCCTAACCTTAATCGGTGTTTACTTTCGTTTTGATACTTGTGCTGTCATACTGAAATATTTTCCCTTAAAGGTGTGAAAATTGGAGATATCTGTGGTACCACCCAAACTTTTTCCCTTCTATATGTGCAAAACAAAGATGTTGTTCTCCGTCTATTTGAGCAAATTGAAGACTTGTGGGGTCTTACTCAAATGAATTCTCTTATATTTGTGCACATTTCAGATATGTGTTGTAACAACCAAACATTTTCCCTATTTTTGGTGCAAGACAAAGATTTTTGACCTAATAAAAATGACTGATAGTAATAATTATTGTCAACAATAGCTCTCATGCTGCACTAACATGTGTTACGAGTGTAAAGCTGTTTGCTTTAAATTCATTTATTTGTTGGCAGGTTTGACATGATGTGTCATCAACTCAGACCGCCAGCCTTGCAGTGAACCTGAGTGCCTGCTGCATTCCATAGGAGAGAGGCGCTTCACAGGGAACTGTTCATGTTTTTCAACAGGTATGTTTACAGTTTGGGTTTTCATTGAATTACTTCAAAAAGTGCGTTTTGTTATGATACCTGTGCTCCAACAGGAGAAACAAACTTGCTCACACGAGAAACCACCTCCCAAGAGTCTCCCGGTTGCTTCCGAAGCTTAGGTTCAGTGGCGGACCAGATTATTTGACTGGTCGAAAAGGTGCGGTCAACCTAATCCGCGGGCACCTTCGCATTATTGTTAAGCATTATGTTTTCCCCTGGCAATTTGTTGCCGGTATCTTCAACAAGGCCTTGTGTTTGACTTCGTTGATGCTCACATGCCACAGGAAATGCTGAAGAATACTTACACATGTGGTGGTCTAAGAGGTGAAAATTGTGGCACTTCCGCTTGGATTAAGGGACTCCATTTCCATTTGAAGGTACAACTGAGGTCCAAGAATCAATGTAACAGTAAGTTGCATTTTCTTAAATGTTGTTATTTTATATTTGAGGTGTGTCTGGGGAACTTTTTATAAGCAGTGCAGTGGCCTTCTATACAAAAACTTGAAGAAGAAAGTTGATTTGTGTGTGTTGGCAGGTTTGACCAGCCCTGTTGCGCATGGAGTCCAAACCAGCCCTGGATTTTCTTCGCACTTGATACGCAGTGAAGGAGAGCCTTTGTCGAGCTGTGGAGAAGATTGTTGCTGTCATGGACATGGTATGTTTATTGTCTGCTTTACCTTTGTTTTATAAAAAGATAACTGCTTTTTATAAGGAGTGCACTGCACAGCAATACAAAAACTTCATGAAGAAATTTGTATATCTTTGTTTTTTGAATGGTACTAATTCTAGAAAATTGACTTATGGGAAATATTTTCAAGTTGACATTACTGTTGTTTTAGAAGACCTCTATCACTGTCTACTTATCAGTTACTTTGGAAAGACTTTTTAGTTTGGTCTGTAAGTTTCAAATTACTTCAGGCTCTTAGATGTTGTTATTTTATATATGAGGTGTGTCTGAGGACCTTTTTATAAGCACTGCAGTGGCCTCCAATAGAAAAATTTGAAGAAGAAAGTTTTATTTCCTTTTTTTTTTTGAGTGGTTCAAATTTCAGAGAATTGACTAATGGGAAATTCTTGCAAGTTGACATTACTGTTGTCTTGCTGTACTTGCATGTCTATTAATGTTATGTGAAGCAATTGTGAGAAAGACTCACAAATTTTGTACCAAAGGCTTTGTGGAGCTACTATCATTCTGCACCGGAGCCAGTTTGGTGTCAAAGTTTCAAATCTGTTGGTGCCTAGGATTTGTTATGTTTTGGTCCTGTTCTCTATTTTACAAATGAAATAGGTCTATTAATCTTCATTTGAAGTTTTATTTATTCGTGTCTAAATTGTTGTGATCTCATAGGTGAAGTTTGTGTTATTTATTTCTGTGTATTGGCAGGTTTAAGCAGCCCTGTTGCGCATGGAGTCCAAACCAGCCATGCAGTTTCTTCGCAATTGACACGCAGTGAAGGAGAGCCTTTGTCGAGCTGTGTACATTCGCCATTAAAGGTGTGATATTTTGTGGGATTAATTGCATGTGGACTGACAGTGACCTTACAAAATTTGAGAATATTTTGTTGATAAGAAAGTTATTTGGAGGAAATTGAAACTTACATACCAATGCTTCAATTCAAAATCATATGTGTTTAAGGGTTTCTCGTTTAGGTATAAATATATGTCGTAGCTTAATAGAATAAGTAAAGCACTGGAAAAACATGGGTAGTAATTAGAAACAAAACTATATTGGTGTTGCAGTAGGTACAAATGTTTGACAACAATTTAATTGTATATGTTTACATTTGTCTTTCATTAACATGGGAACAGTAGGTAATACCAAACAGTACATTACATTACATTAACTTTTAGCACACATTTGTACATTGGTGTTTTATTAACATTAAAAGAGAAAGAGTTATTACATTAACTTAAAAATCTGTGCCCAACATGCTGTGATGTAGTAATTAGAAACTGAACTATATTGGTGTTGTAGTAGGCACAAATGTTGCACAAAAATTTAATTACATATATGTACATTGGTCTTTTATTTATATGAGAACAGTGAGAGTCATTATATTAATTGTAAGAACACATTTTGAAGGCATCTAAAGGAGGCTTAAATGAATAGAGGAACTGTGGAAACACTCAACTCCAGAAAGTGAGATATCTATACTTACAACATATTTGTTTACAATGTTCACAAAAATAATAGGTTTTTCAATCATACAATTAGTTCACATAACTGCAAATCACATTTTACTTTTAAGCGCAACTTACTCGCAGCGTCAGAGAACTACCTCAAGGCATCATAAAAGCGTTGTGCAGATCATGTGTGAGTGATGAAGAGATCACCACATTGGCAGTTTCCTCATTAACAATATTGACCCATTATTAATTACAGACTTTATTTTACTGGAATATGTAACTGTTGAGGAACTTTTGTGTCCTGGTGACTGATGAAAATGCAGAATGTGATATGAAAAGAAATGAATGTGTTACGTGCAGCATGCTTTTGGAGTATTGGGTAAAGCTAAACAATGAGGCAATATGTTTGGTCAATTGTGAATGAGATAAGGAAAATAGCTCACTACTCAATAAACATCACATAGAGTGTTAATTGCGGGGTGGGATATTCTCCTTGTCTCGGCTGAAATCAACCCGCCAAAGTGGTTCATTGTTGAGGTTTACCCTGTACCCCAGGGTGATGCTGTGCGTAATTGTGACATTTCTAATCATATCACCTTCTGCCTGGGAATCAAAGTCACTTAGAGCCCTGTTGAATTCCTCCTCAGCATTACCATATCTGAGACTGATTAAGTCAATGAATAATTGCGAGTCAGTGTTGTTGAGATAGGAGAAGGCTGCCAATGCGATGATGTCTTGCTTTGTCGTGTTTTGCCTGCACAATGCTCTTATAATGAATTTAGGCAACTGTGTCATGCTGCAGGGTAGGTTGTGTTTAAAAGTAAACCAATACTCATCAAGGTCAAGTAGGTCATCGGCGTGAAAGTTTCTGCTTAACTTTATAAACATTTTGCGCCCTGCCTCTAGTTCACTCATGTGTTTGTAAGGAAACGTATAGTTTTCCATTGCTGCCAAAGCCATTGCTGTGAGGAATAAAAGATTAAACATAGAAAATACTATTGGAAATTGATGGAAAATTGGTTTGATGGGGGGTGGTTGTTTACTGTATCGTTTGTTAGAGTTATGTGGTTCTGGTAAACAGGTAGGTACTTAAAAAAGCTTTGTTGTTATTGGAGAGATAGATCATTGTTGCATGCTGTTGAATAAATCCAGGGATGATTTTAGATGATTTAAGTATTTATTTTTTGTGTTGAAAGTAGAAATAAATGGACCGGGGGGTCTGACTTACCACAGTGGGGTTTTGGGTACAGGCAACCGTTAGAAATAAGCTGGGCCTCTGGGGATGGGGCTGGGTGGGCGCCGGGATTGATCTGTGGGTGGGGGTGGGGTGGACCTCTGGTTGAAGATCTGGACGATCTGGGAGATTGAAGTGATTCCTAAGTGGCAGGCAGGAGACAGTACCATGAAATGTACGCTGTGAGTACGTCTAGGGATCCTCTCTGTGACAGATGGGCACGCTTGACTGGTGGCGTGAACTGAGCGATTTTCGCTCCATGTGAGAGTAGCACAAGGTAGCACTGCGAGGCTCCTGGCCGAGCGGCGTTCCCCCTCCACCTCCATTCTGGCGTTGCGCCGGGCGGTTTTCCCGCTAGTTTCCTGTCGACCAATCAGAAGGCCGGATTCGCGCCCAGCGTGCACATATCTTACAAAGAGGGTCCCTAAGTACGTCAGGTGCGCATCTAGGGGGGATGGGAGGATCAAGGGGGTCATTAAGCGTCACTAAAGGCGGTAGCGGTTCGAACGATTAGCGTCCGTACTTTCCGTGTTGCTAGATCTTTTAGTGGTTGAGATCAGAAGTCAGTCTTAACAATAAGGGAAGCATGAAGGAACATAAAAAGTTTGTAGCGCCGCCCGGAGTTAGGATGGTCTCGTAGTTCCCGAATTGAACGCACGCGATGCTCACTCAAAACAATAGAAGGGCACACATGTGCATGGGCAGCGTCACTGCCGGGGTTAATTCTGGTAAATTTCGTTTCAGGCGGTTTACGAATTACCCGTATTATATTTAAAAATTTCCCCGATCACCCCGGATTAGCTCTAATTTCCTAGTAATCTGGCTGACGGATTACTAATTTGCTGTCAGCCGGATTACCGAAGTCGTTACCTTGTTGGTCACTGCAGGGGGAAGCGATTCGAGCGTTCAGCGGTCGGTTCTCTTGCTTGGTAGATCCTTTTGTAGACACAATAAAATTTCACCGGTCACCACCACCATCTGCTGTATGCCGCACCACAATGTGTGTGGTAGCGCGCGCTGCGCCCTGTTGCTCGTTAAGTTTCTTACGTCCCGTAACAATGGAAGGGGTTGATGACGTATCGTTTGAAGTGGGTGGCGGTTGGTGCAAGAACCGTAAAATGATAGTATGGAAAATCGGTCGGGCAATTGGTATGGAAGTTTCAAATGCATAAAGGTATCCTTCTTTGATCGGCACAGGTCTCAAAGTTTGTAAAGTACCACTAAATTTTATCATTTTGTTTCGGAAACTCGTGGAACGTTTTCAACTTTCGAGTTCTGCTTAAAAAGTTGCGTTTTAGTGGTGGTAGACTAGCAAACAATTGAGCGGCGGCACCTCGCGCGCAACCCCATCTAGCGCCCGTTGGCAGTACTATGTGGTATCAGAGCTGATGGCGGTAAGGGAGAGTGGGGCAGTCTGTAACAGGGGCAGTGTGTAACATACCCCTATAAGTCGAAAATGGTGCGGGCAAACAACTATCTGAATGTGCGTTTTCTTTCCTCGAAAACACCCATTGGATTTGCAATCAAGATATCGGAGGTCAGATACGGTATTTGGCGAGCGGAAAAAGTTTAAAAACTCCACAGGGCGATTCGAGCCTGGTTGCAACATTTCAGCGTTAATTCTCTTCGGATAGTGCCGTCCAGTGACGAATGTACACTAACGCGATGATTTCCTATGAAAGTATGCTCATTACGAATGTAAAATTCAGGTCAACTTCATTTGCATTATCACGGTTTCCTTCTGAGGGGCATGAACACAAGAACCTACCCTCGGGGCAGTGTGTAACTAAAATCTGCGGGGCAGTTCGTAACAATATAATAAACACCGATGATCAAAATTTTGAACTGACATAAGTGGCTAATGAGGTGCCGCGGTGGATTATACTTAACAAGACGAACAAAAAATGTTAAGTTCGTCTGCGGTTTAAGTCAATATAAACGGAGATATAGGGTGTTATAAGTATTTCGTGACCAGGTTAGGTTATGTTGGCCTTTCGAACTATCTTGACGCCCTATAGTCGTATTTCGTATGCTAGCATATTACATGCTTAAGGTTTTTTATTCGTCTTGATGAAAGGAACTCATTAAAATACCAAATCATCATTTCCACTCTTTTTATTAACCACTTTCTTTACTTGTTACACACTACCCCGGGTCGGGGCAGTGTGTAACAAATGCAGGGTTACGGATAATCGTCTCCACAGCCTACCAAAAGAAGTGTGGCGTGCTAAAGACCATATATTTTTAAAAGTGAAAGTACAAAGTATTTTTTTGCGTTGATTTGGGTCAAATATGATAAAAAATACGGCCCTGAGAAGCAAATTCCCAAATCTGTTACACACTGCCCCACTCTTCCTACGTCTTGACAATGATTTTGGTTCCTGGTGTTAAGTTCCTTCAGAATATTAATAATGCTTATGTGCCCAGCATTGATCTGTAGAAAAAGTGCTCAGGATTTTCTTATACATGTACTTCTAAGCTCCTGGTTGTGTCGTAGAGTCGCAGAAGCCCGTCGTCTGCTATCTTCTGTTGCTTTCTCTTATATTTGTTCACAAAAGATTTGTGCGGTCCCATTCCCAGATATTTTCTCTTATATTAATGCGCAGAAAAATGTGAAACAAATATAGCTCACGTGGATGAGGTGTTTATGTGTTTAACGTCGTTTTGTTGGGGTGCTGTACAATAGTCCACCCGGTGGTTGTTTGTAATTTGACCTAACCTATGTCTTAAGGCGAAGTTTGTTATTGGCCTGTGAGTCAAAATGTTGTGGGGGTGTTGTGATGCCAGTGTGAAGCGGTTTGTTTATTTTTTTTTTTGTTTGTGTGTGGGCAGGTTCACCACGATGTGTCATTCATACAGACCACCAGCGTTGCAGTGAATTCGAGTGTTCGTTGCATTACCTGCAGGAGCTACAGTACTGGAGAGGACTTGTGGAGAAAACTGTTTATGCGTCTGACAAGGAATGTTTATAGTCTTGGTTTACATTAATTTGCATCTAAAACAGAGCTCAGTCACTGGTGGTTGAATCATTTTCTTGCAAAGATTTTGTAGTTTCCTTGTGGTTAAATCGTCTGTTGTCTCGGAGATTTTAACTTTTTAATTGCGGCTTGTGGATTTTAGAACCTATACTGGTTTCTCTTATATTTGTGCACAAAGGATTTGTGCGGTCCCATTCCCAGATATTTTCTCTTATATTAATGCGCAGAAAAATGTGAAGCAAAAATAGGTCACGTTGATAAGGTGTTTATGTGTTTGACGTCGTTTTGTTGGGCTGCTGTAAAATAGTCCACCCGGTGGTTGTTTGTAATTTGACCTAACCTATGTCTTTAGGCGAAGTTTGTTATTGGCTTGTGAGTCCAAATGTTGTTGGGCTGTTGTTATGCCAGTGTGAAGCTGTTTGTTTAATTATTTTTTTGTTGCGTGTGGGCAGGTTCAGCACGATGTGTCATTCATGCAGACCACCAGCGTTGCAGTGAATTCGAGTGTCCGTTGCATTACCTGCAGGAGCTGGAGTACTGGAGAGGACCCCTGGACAAAACTGTTTATGCGTTTGACAAGGTATGTTTATAGTCTTGGTTTACATTAATTTGCATCTAAAACAGAGCTCAGTCACTAGTGGTTGAATCATTTTCTTGCAAATATTTTGTAGTTTCCTTGTGGTTATATTGTCTGTTGTGTTGGAGATATTATATTTTTAATTGCGGCTTGTGTGTTTTAGAACCTTTGTAAGTTATTACCTCCTAATGTAAATTGATTGATGATAATATTATTTTTCATCCTAGAATTATGATGCTTTGCTGTGCCAACATCATTTTTGATGCTCTGTGAGGCAATGATTACAGAGACTGGCATGATATGAAGCAACAACTTTACTTTGGTCAGCAAATTTTATGGTATTTTTGTTTTGGTTTTAAGCACTGTCAATGACACCATTTCTTGTTGCCCATGGAGTGCATCCATGAGTTAATGAATTTCATGTGACTCACAATTTCTTCTTGCTGATGGAGTGCATGTTAGTGAATTTTGTCTGTTGTCTCTGTCTTTACTTCCTGGGAGAAGTTACATTAAATTGTATCTAAAACAGAGCTCTGTCACTGTTGGTTTGATCATTTGTTTTGAAAGGTTTTGTAGTTACCTGTTTTTTTGTAGTTATCTGTTAATAGTGGCCACATTCGATTGGAAAATTTGCAGTAAATGCTCGGTTTTTTTAGTTGGACAACAATCGTTACAATGTGTTCATTATTCATGTTTAATTTGGCTGCAGGCAATGAGAAAATGATGGATCCTTTCTTCAGGTTTTGGATGCACTCTTTTAAATGTGTATTCAGCCAGGTACCCTGCTATATTCTTTTTTTCTTCCAAACCTGTGCACAAAATCACATTTTTTTTTGCCAATTTTTACATTGTTTTCAGGTAATGGTACAAGCCTTGGAGAATAAACTTTTTTACCGTGGGACATGTGTCCTTGCATCTCTCCACAGTCGTTCTATGTTCTGGGTGTGTGCTTTTGTCATTGGATTCACGAAATTTATGCTGTGGTTCACAACCAAGTGTTGGAAACCTTTTTCATTATGTTCTGCGTATGCTTTCCAGCCATCAGACATTATTGTGGTACCAGGAAGAATGCAGCAAACAATTCACACAGTGTTGCATTCTGTTTACAGAAAGGAGACAGTATTGCATGTGTGGTTGCTAAAAGCAAGGTTTTCTTTGATTTCAGGCTCATCGTCAGTGAACTTCATGTGTCATGTGTCTCTTCACTTTGTAGGAGAGGAACAGTGAAGGAGACAGGAACTGCGTTGGGAAAGAAATAGTCTTGTAAGTGGATTTTTAATTAATATTTCAAATTGAATGCCATGAGAATCATTTCTTTTAAGTTCATAATTTATCACCTGCCGGCAATTGACATTTCATGCGAGTATTGGTATGAAAGTTTCAAGTGGCTGCAATCGTATTTCTGTAATGGGTTGAAGTCTCAAGTTTTGTGGGTTTATTGTCACCTCTTGATTAGATAGTACCTGAAAATATAATATATTCACCCATCTCAGGAAGGCAGGGGTGGGCAATTGGAAATTTTAGACCATAACTACAAGATTTGAAGCAGGAGTGATGTTCTATATGATTTGAGTGATGTTATTGTAATGGCATTCTGCGGCTATTGACATTTCATGCGAGCATTGGTATGTAAGTTTCAACTGGCTGCAAGTGGCTTTCTGTTATGGGCTCTTGTCTCAAATTTTGTAGGCTATTACAGTTTTTTTTAGGTAACACGCCAAAAAATGAGATCTCTACCTATCTTAGAAAGGCAGCTGTGGGAAATTACAAATTTCATACCAATACTGTAGGATGTGAAGCAGGAGCTTCAGTTTGTTATAGTCTTCAAGTCATGTCATTGTGGGGGTATTCTTTGGTGAAAGGAATGTTGATCTCTGATTTCAGGCTCACCATTTCCTGTTGGCCATGCTCTGTCTTCACTATCTGCGAAAAGTGCAGTGTAGGACAGTCCATTGAGAAGCTGTGGAGGAAATTTCATGGTACTGGTTTGGCGAAGAAGAAGTCATATTTCAAGTGAAAATGGGTTGGATTTTTACGCAAGAAAATGGAAACTGCAATAATTTAATGTATTGAAATTTTGTTATATTTCCAATGAAAATGTCCATGCTAATGCAATTTATGTGTTGCATAAAAGATCTGGTGTTCGATGATCCCTAGCAGACCAACGACAATCACACTGACAATACAGGAATGTTCGAATCCTTCCATTTCTTGTACAATTTGTGAGTGGATTCTGGCTATTCAGAAGAAGAATCGAAGCAGTACAACAAAATCAATGTAACAATGTCTTTACCTTTTGAAAGTACTGAATATTTTTCCTGACCCTTTCGTGGGACTCCATTTAAATCTGCAAAACAGCTTTGGAACATGTCATATGCAAAATACAAGTTTCTTCTCTCAAAGCCTTTTGTCTCATGATTCCAGTAATCATATAACTGTTGCAGTTTTTGAATATGAAATTTGTTTATCTTCCTTAATTGGAAGAAATCACATGCAATGCATATTGATACACCATTCTGATAACAAAACGATCCAACTAGTAGTCTTTCTTTGTATCCCAATGTACGGGACCAAAAGGCTGAACGATACTGCTGTTTCATTGGACCCCATTCACATATTGGTCCCAGGTGATCCAAATTGTTGAGCCAAGCATAACTCTGAGTACCCTTTTTACACCTATAGTAGGCTGGGAAATGAAACACTGATTCACATTGAGCAGGAGGTTCGGTGGTGATAGTAGAAGGAACATTATTACTAGAATTTTGTGAAGTAGAGCAAGTTGCATTAGAGGAAGCATGCAGAATTTGACTGTTATTAAAGATATCATCTTCAGTTTCTGCCCAGTAATTTTTCAAATCTGGTTTGCACTGTTCTGCAGTAGAAGAGGCTTGTAGAATTTGGGTGTGACAAAAAATTTCGTCTTCAGTTTCTCCCCAGAAGTCTTTCAAATCTGGTTTGAGCTGTGTATCCATGGCTTATCTGAAATCAAACAGAAAACAAAAAGTTGAGAGGTTGCACCAAAAAAAAATAAAAAAAAAAATGCGATACAAAATTTTGTAACACTGTCATACAGTAATGTCCACTTCAAATGTAACAGAATTTTGTATAAGCACTGATACAAAATTTCGTTACCTAATTTTTGAGCTAGGTGGATGAAAATCGGCTCCTTAATGCAGAATTGAATCATTCTGTCTCTTGGGAAGGGCCGAGGGGTCGACAAATATATCTCGAGCCGTGTACGAGGTAATATATATTACCAGTAATATAAGTAATATAGGGTAATATATGGTAATATACGAAGATATAATAACGGTAATATACGATAAAATTAAATGAAAACGTGATATGGAATACTTGATAAAGGCTAAAATCACGACTTCTGGTTAGAATTCTGGTAAGGTGTGGATGTGATCCTTATTTAACGATAGAGCCCTTGTCACATGCAAGGTATGCCACACGATTCAACATGTCCAACGAGTAAACTGGGCGCAGGGTCATGTAAGGTTGAGTGCGGAGAGGTAATATATGGATCTATACGGTAATATTTGGTAATATACGGTAATATTTGGTAATATACGGTAATATAGAGGTAATATAGCTCCGCGTACGAGGTAATATGGGAGTTGTCGACCCCTCGGGAAGGGGCCGGAAGGGTTCTCTTTCGTTTGACTCGATAAGTTAAAAAAACTCGGATTATGAGTTCAGGAGAGTTTTAACTAGTTTTCAGGCTGGTAAGGTGGTGCGAAGTTATGAGGAAGGTTTGATTATGAGAAAGTCGGTGGTGTGTGAAATTGGCGGTGAAATTTGAATGTGGAGTGGGTGGTGAAGTGTGAGGTAATGTGGCGTATGTGGTGAAATGAGTTTGGGGAGTTAGAGAGGAATATTTAAAGAAGTGTAAATTGTCATATTTCGATTTAAGCAGTTACATGAGTGGTTGAAATATACTAGGTTAGGAAAGTTGACCGTTTTTAGTGAGAAACATGTTTATGGTAGTAGCAAGGGGGAACATGGTTTTAGGGAACAGAGAGAGAAAGAGGTTGATTATCAAATTTCTTGGTTGGGTACGGCCGGAGGGTGTGGGATGTCTTCAAGGGGTGTCCGTAGAAAAGAATATTAAAATGAAGAATTTGTTTTTGTTGGTGAAATGGGGAAGGAATGAGGAGGTACGTACTGCGAGGAATCTGTTGCAATGGTGACAGATTAGTTCTGTGTACTCTTGGTATGTTAGCTGGTTTTTTCTATTGACTGTCCTTTGTGGGTAATGCGGAGAGACTGGTTTGTAGGGGAATGTGTTGGGCAGTCCGATGTGGGAATAGCATTTGATGCAGAGCTAAGAAAAATGAATGAGATTGGAGTGAGGTTATTGTGCTTGGAGCAATGAGTATGGTAAGTAAAATGGTAAGATGAAAATTGGTATACTCACTGGCCATATAGTATTTGATGGTTTGTATGTAGCTGCTTTGAATGTCACGAACGCGGTGAACGTCTCCATGTTGGGATTGTGAATGGCGATTCGTCAGGGAATGCCCGGAGAGGACTGAGTCGGGTGATGATAGTGGACTGGTTGGAGGGTGGTGTATTGGAGAAGTGTTGTGTGTTATTTGTCATAGTTGTGGTTGAGTATTTGCAGGATGCAAGAGAGTGTCTGTTGAGTGAAAAACCATGTTGTAATTTCATCCTGAGGCAAATAATTTCAGACTTGTAGCATGTGTATGTAAGTTTCACTTGCCATCTACTTTTATTTTGAAGGGATAAGTCTCAAATTTTGTGGGCTTACTGTCCTCAAAATTTTAGCCCTTTACCTTCACTCAGCGATCGTCCGCGGAGCGCTTGAGTAGTGGCCTTCCGGTCTTCCCCATTGGCCCGCCGCACGTCACGTTACCCATCCATGACGACCGCGCACGCGCATCCCTTTGTTTGTCTCGCGGTCTGTCAACGCATCGGTATCCACGTCTGCCTTGTACCTCTGCTGGTATTAATCTGCTTTCGGATGAAAAAATTGTGTGTGAAAGATATAGTATGTGGAGGCCAAAGCGCAATTGCGCTGTAAGAAAAGCAACATGTATTCTTGAGCCGTTTGGTAGTCCTGCTCTGTCCGATCTCCTGTTACAAGATGCAAGTATGGCATTTAATCTGGTATTCCTTGCTGACTTGTTGTTGGGCTTGGTACATGGTGCAAATCGCAATATATGTGAAGAATTAGTGCTACAGTTGCCCGTTTTGATAGACATGAAAGCATTTAAAGAAGTTTACAAAGCCCTTGGCACTATTTGGGATGAAGGAATGAAAGGGCTTGAAGTTTATGAGGACCACAGAAAAGGGTTTGGCATTCGGATTCAAAACGCGGCGTAAGTACAAGGAACAGCCCGCACTACCATGGAATTTAAAGGTTGAATTGTATGGTTGAATTTTCAAATTTATTTTGCAGTGAGTATGAAAAAAGAAGTGATGCCACCAATATGGGTGTGGCCATTTGTTTGGACCAAATGGAATTGCCTCACTTTACATATTTCAACCAGATTCTGTTGAACAATCCCCCAAGAAAATTTTATATTTGCGGGCCTCTCCGACTATCTAATTACGTGCAGGAAGATCCACACAAAAAGAAAATTTGCGGTGGTCTGGACGGTAATGACGACGTCCTTCTGTTCGAATTTCTACACATGTCAAAGGGAAATTCATGGAAGTCAGGTAAGGCAGTCTTTAGCAGCAGAGGACAATTGTTGCCCATAAATATATGAAACGTGAAAATCCTGTTTGACATGTTGTAGGCGATGCCATTGAATGGAACTACGGGGGGATATCGGAGAAAAACGTGCTGTCGTGGAACGGACCGCATTGCAGAAACTCAAAGACGATAAAAGACCATCTTGGACTCTTCCGCACGATCCTGAGCAAAGACGACAACCCACCAGTTTTACCCAAGGCTTTAGTATGCCCTGAATGTGGGGAAAGAAGAGTTGGTACATTCCACCTCAAGCTGCACGTCCGAGCAAAACATCGGGTTCAGTTTGAATCTTCAAAAACCTGTTCTAATTAAATAATTAAAGTCACATTTTTTTTCTGTTTTAATGAACTAAATGCGCGGTTGCGGTCTCAGGACTTATAATTGCTTCTAACATGAAGAGAACACTGGTAGGCAACGAATGTGACATCACATTTGTTTGCACGTGACAACTGCGACGTCACTTTGAACGTGACAAACAGTGAAAATTCATACTCAAACGAATGTGACACACCGCACCGCTTTGTCACATTACTTCGGGTGTAATACGAAATCAGCAGGCAAAGTGTCACATCAAAACGAATGTGACACATGGTACCCATTGACATGTCACATCCAAATGAATGTGACACCCATATACTGTCACGTTCGGTTGAATGTGACATGCCCGAATTGTCACATTCAAACGAACGTGACACACCTCCGGACACGCCATAAGTGTCAGGTTATGGGGTGTCACGTTTGTTTGAATGAGACAATTCGGACATGTCACATTCAAACGAACGTGACAGTATATGGGTGTCACATTCGTTTGCATGTGAAGACATATGTCAATGAGTACCATGTGTCGTGTCACATTCGTTTTATTGTGACAGTTCGCCTGCTGATTTCGTGACACACCCGAAGTAATGTGATAAAGCGGTGCAGAGTGTCACATTCGTTAGAGTATGAATTTTCACTGCTTGTCACGTTCGAACTAACGTCACAGTTGTCACGTGCAAATGAATGTGATGTCACATTCGTTGCCTACCACTGAAGATAACAATGAAAACTGGAAGTACATAACCAGTAAAGATGCGGCATGGTTTAGTTTTGCCAACTTAAATCTTACAATAAAGAAATTGAAACAAGTAAAAGAATAAAAAAAAAAATAGTTATACAAATTACGTCAATTCTATTTCACTCAAGCCAGGTCTAAGAGCTGAAACCTGTTTTAGAAATACATGCAGGCGAGCTTCGGTCGGAACACATGTCTTGAACTGGAATTCTGCCAAGTACCCTTCAAAGTATTTCTCTCTTCGTCCAAAACGTGGGATTAAACCTCTTGCATTTCTCCATGATCTCTCAATGTTTTGCGTATGAGCACCTGTGTCAGGGTCAACGAAATTGAGTGAGTGATTTACAGTTAGGTGTTGAAATGGATATTCTTCTCCAAGCCTATTGTATGCCTTCCAGCAATCGGATATAACTGTAGTGCCAGGCCTAATCCATTTAACTATAGCTGCGGTGAGGACGGCGGCATTTCTAGCAGGAACTGGGATGTAAAATGATTTGTGAGACTCTCTCTCAATTCCACCAAAAACCCACTGGCCTTCAACCAATCTTCCTCTGTGATATTTTCGCTGACCAAACTTCGCTTCGTCTATCTCTACAATTTTCCCTTCACCCCCGACCATATCGCAATTATCTTCTGCCCAGGAAATGCACACCTGTACGACATTTTAGAAAATTTAGTTTTAAAGAACAATGGATCGGTGTTGGTAAAGTCAAATACAAGCTCTTTTTACCTCTCTGCAGAAATTTGCCAAGGTGGTGTAGGTATTAGGACCCATATGAAATTTTTCCATCAAAAGTTTCGATCTAGGTGGCGACAAGGTCATGTAGTAGTTGAAGAACATGACTAACTTTTTCAGAGGGAGGTGGGATGCTGCAAAGCTTGAAGCACTTTTTACTGACAACTTGAAGTTGCATCGAGCAAAAGCTTTTTTCTTGGGGTTGGTAAATGATCTTCTCTGACACCGCCAAAATCTTTCAGACTTGGTCGCAGCATTGCCACACCGAGAGCATTTCACTTCCTTCTCCTGGAAGAAAAGTACAGAAATGTTATGCTTGTCGTTTTCTTCATAAAGTAGTGGAAATTGAGCTGTTTCTTAAAGTTCCGCAAAATCTGACTTTGCAGTTAAATTTTGCAATTTTGTCATAAGGAAATGAAATATTTTCTTGAAGTCACACGTAGACACGCTGACCATTGAACCTTAAAAAAGAAATTTCACCACAGTTTGAGTTTTTTTTTTTTCAAATTTAAGATATACTGGTGATTTGCATAACATTTCAATTCTCATTTCTTAGAGGTTGTTTTGTGATGATGTTTTTCAAAGCATGAGAAAGCATGCTGGCACAACAAGACAGCAGTTGTTTTAAAGGAGCAGCAATTCCAACTAAGATATGCGACCATTGGTATGTAAGTTTCAATTGCCTAAAGCTGCCTTTCTGTAATAGGTACAAATCTCAAATTTCGTTTGCTTACTGTGAGCCCTAATAGAAACAATCTGACTAAATATAAGACATCTACCTATCTTAGAAAGGCTGCTATAGGTGATAGAAACTTCATACATACCAATGCTCGCATGAAATGTCCATTAACTGCGCATGGGCAGATGATGACCGTAAACTTAAAACAAATGATTCTAATGCCATTCAATTTAAATTACGAATTAAAATACACTTGGATCCTCTAGAGGCATGCTAAGTTGCGCAGACAAAAATCGATCAAAAGGGATAATTGATTCCCCTCAAAGGGGGACGTGTGAAAAAACGTATCTTTTGGAGCGGACAACCTGGATTCTAAGGGTTTCCAAATAATCGGAAAACGGTACAGGCCGGTTTTCCTTAACGTCATCTACAAAACCCCCGGGAACCAGCGGCCGCGGAAGTGGGGTGCAGGGCGCCCCCCCCCCTCCTCCCCCCCCCCGTTTTCACTGACAGGGCGTCACAAATTTGTGTATGTTCAAACTTGAGCCAAAATACGTGAATAATCTCAAAAATTCGCTGACTTTCAGCTCGCTTCGCTCGCATTTTGTTTACCGTTCCCATTGTTCGAAGACTTTTGGCTGTATGTGCTCGCTTATAGTTTGTACTTTCCAAATTTCGATGGCTTTTGGCTCGCTCTGCTCGCGTTTTACCGAATTTTAAGACCTAAAACGGCTTTAAACTACTCTACAAACTGAAGTGTGTACATAGCATGCTTCAGGTTGAAGCATGCTTGAAAGTACACTCCACCTGGAGTCAACCTGGCATGTACACTCCACGTTGGAGCATGCTTGCTAAGTACACGCCACGTTGGAGCATGCTTGTTAAGTACACGCTAGGTGGCGTGTACCTGCAAGTACACTGTTGTTGTGGTTTACATGCTGAAGGTAGGGGACTTCAGCAACAGTGTACTTGCAGGTAAGCGCCACCTGGCGTGTACTTGGCAAGCATGCTCCAACGTGGCGTGTACTTGGCAAGCATGCTCCACCGTGGAGTGTACATGCCAGGTTGGCTCCAGGTGGAGTTTACTTGCAGGCATGCTTCAACCTGAAGCATGCTATGTACACACTTGAGTTTGTAGAGTATTAAAAATTCCAGATTGCGCGCATTTAATTACCCCCCCCCCCCCCCTCTTTTTCGCCTCTGCCTCCTCTTCTTCATAGTCTGCCCCCCCCCCCCCCCCCGGGGTCATGAATCATGAAGTACTTCCGCGTTCCCTGCCGGGAACCCTATAAGACGAACCCACCCCAGGCAACCCCCAACCCCTTTAAAATCCACAATTTTTTGAGAACGGCCGGAAGATTGGGCTGGCGTTGTCCTCTTGGCGTCCTGATCAAGAGGATACCGCCCCCATGTTGTGCACCCCAAAGTCATCCTCGAAGAGGCCGATACAGTTCACTCCCTTTTAACCCCGTGTGTTTTGAGGCACTTCCGCTTATTATGAGGCAGTACAAACTTGACAGGGTTTCCTGAACAGCGTCGAAGTTGTCCCGTGTCGATAGCCACCCTAGGGACCTGCAGCAGCACCCCAGGTGCTCAGATCAGATTTGCTGCCACTGGGCGGTTCTTAGGGTCACCAAAGGAGGCTGCATACCAAATTTGGTAAAGATCGGACCATATGGGAAGTCCTCGGAAGGACGAACGGACGGACGAACGGACGGACGGACGAACGGAACGACGAACGCACAGCAAGCATTATAATACACTTATATGGAAAAAATTGAAGCACCACTTTTTGTTTTCCTCGGAAAATCTGAACGCGTCGGCCGATTTTATTGAAATTTCGCCCAGGGGTGCCCCAAAGGGTTTTCCACACGTACCCCAAACCGCGAGACCAGGGGTCGCAGGCGGTGACGTCAGCGGGGCCTCGACTGCCGCGGGGCCGAAATGGACGCTGGGTCAGAAAAACCGGGTTGCGTATTACGCTCTTTCGGTCAGGGTTTGGGGTCATGCACCTCAGGATACGTTCAGAGGGACGTTCTCGAAGCATCCCCACGAAAAAATTCGCGATCGACAGCTTCATCCCCTTGGGAACCACCCCTTAGCTTAAAGACCGTTACTTAGGCCCCACGGTATGCCCCCGGCCCCGGATGGGCTGCATTTACGTCAGGTAGTCCTTATTGCGTCCCCGATCACTTACAAGAAAGGGCGAGCAATTTTGAACAACCCCTACTCCCTTAAAGGGGTGCAGTCTACCTCAGACGAACACCTAAGCTCCCGACAAACAACGCGCACGTAGCAGTTTCGCCAAAAACCACCCCCACCCCCTCCGCGCACTTAGGCCCCAACGATGCGGTCCCGGCGTGACGCACTGGTCCAGCACGGCAGGGCAGGAATGCAGGCATCATGCCCAGTCCATTCCGCAGTATTGCGACCTTCGGGAACGCCCCTGCCGCCTAAAAATGAACAGGGGTTGATAAATCAACCCCAAGTTCACAGGGTTGCACGGGGTGAACCCGTGGGCGGAATTTTTTGATTCGGGGTGGCAGAGTCACGCAAGACCTTCCACTCGGTGGCCGCGAAGACGCGCGTTCGCAACGCAAGCGGAAAGGGGTCAAAGCGGCATTCGCACAACACCATGTTTCCGCCCTCTCCGTGTGGACAATCCTTTGGGGCACCCCTAGGCGAAATTTCACGAAAATCGGCCGACGCGTTCAGATTTTGCGACAAAATAAAAAGTGTTGCTTCAATTTTGTCCGTTAGTGTAAATGACCGTTCCGTATTTATTTCATAAATAATACGGGACGGATCAAAAATTGTGGATTTTAAAGGGGGCTGGGGTTGCCGGGGGTGCGCTCGTCCCAGAGGGTTCCCGGGGGTCGCATTTTGAAGAGGACGCCTGTACAGGCTGGGGGGTTGCCATGATCCCATCAACGAGAACCGCGCTCTTCTCTCCTTTGTCCCCCTTAAGTGTACTATTAAGTTATGGCACAGTTGTCAAATTTCCCTGTAATATCCCATGGTTGATTGCGACGCTTTGAAGTTGATCTACATCTTCACACATCAGCGTTGCGGAAATAAGGCTCCACGTACATCCTTCACATGCCATTATTGGTTTACTGTAGGTGGCTGCAGCTGCACTGTCGCGTAAGCTCTCCTCTTGCACTTGCACACGAACAGCTGTACAGCGGCTGCAGGAGCAGGCGTAGGTTTGGTCCAACAGAGATTGCAAGCGCATGCGTGGTGGAAGCGCGTACGCTGCACGTGGCTTCTGGCGTTCCCCCGACCCCCACCACCCGCCCGGGCGCAACAGTGTTAGTGCAACAAGTTACAAGCGCATCCGTAGTGGCGGCACGCGCGGCTCCACCGCCCCGCTCCACCTGCGCAGCGCGACCGCAACAATAATGTGCGTCTTCAACTCATCGGATATGTGTGCGTAGTGGCGCAGAAGCAGTAGCAGGGGCAGTGGTCGTCGCTTCGCGTTGTTGCACCGCAGCAGGCAATATTGTACCAGTGTGCTTGAAAACGACTCGTAAAGTGCATCATCAAGTTGCTAGGGAAATTGTGAGGTGCCCTTTATTGTGTTTCACAGCAGTGTTTGTGAGGTTTGTAAACTTTTCATTTTCACATTTTGAGGATAACTACAAGTCAATATAGCTGCAATGATTACCAATCGGTTGCGTGAAACAGGTGTGTCTTTTTGACCTATCCTTTTCCGAAACGCTGCTCTGCTAACTGAAATGTGTGCATGGCACGCTCCTCCCGGAGCGTGCCATGAAGCACGCTCTAAATTAGAGTGTGTCACCCAGGCACGCTCTAAATTAGAGTGTGTCACCAGGCACGCTCTTAATTAGAGTGTGTCAGTAGGCACACTCTAATTTAGAGCGTGCCTTGTGACACACTCTAATTTAGAGCGTGCCTGGGTGACACACTCTAATTTAGAGCGTGCCTAGTGACACACTCTAATTTAGAGCGTGCCTGGGTGACACACTCTAATTTAGAGCGTGCCTGGGTGACACACTCTAATTTAGAGCGTGCTTCATGGCACGGAGGAGCGTGCCATGCGCACATTTCAGTTTGCAGAGTCTGTGGCGTAGGCAATATCAAACGGCGCACAGACCTGCCAAATGGGTTGCCTACACCTTATCTTTTTCGCGGGCTTAACTCTGCGTTTCTTGGAAAGGGCGCGGCCTCACTAGTGCCTGGTGAACGACGAGCAAATTGGACGAATACTGCCAATCATTGTAATATGATGCCACTTTGCACATCGATAGTTGGCGCCAAAAGAAAGGTTTTGACCCCCAGAGGCATTTGATTCGTCCATTAGAAAAAAAAGTTATAGAGGTTTGAAATTAACATGGCGCCTTACTTGGATTCCGGGTAGGCAACCCGCCGCGCACATCGGCAGTTTTCGTGCAGTCCACACTGATTTCGCGGAGCAGGCGTGTCGGGTGACACTTGCACGCACTGAAACTTGAAGTGGGCCACACTTGCTGCCACTTATCAAATTTGGGGCCACGCGGGGCACGGGGACCGTCCTTAAATGGTGGCCCGAAAAGGGCGGATCGGCCGAGCATGCAGCGCGCTGGCCGATGCAGTGCGATGCACACTTCTCGCACGCTAATTTTCGCACGTTGGCCCGGCGGGTCAGAACCTTTCTTTTGGTGCCAACTATCGATGTGCAAAGCGGCATCATAGTAAAATGATTGGCAGTATCATTTGACGTTCACCAGGCTCTATACACGCTTAAGTACATGCTGAGCAAGTAACGCTCAGCGTGTACTTTGGCGAAGGAGTCAAAAGTGTGCAAACTGCGAAGGATCGCGCCTTCAAGCGTGCTGCGAACACATTGAAGTTAGCAGTGCATTTTTAATTTGGTTTTCCAGGTCTGTCCCGCAATAGACAATCTGTGGAATGATGAAGATGATCATGATATACTTTGTGCCATGGATGCTACTTTGTTGTTGGGTAGTGGGAGTTTATCTGATGAACCACCATCGAAAAAAGGCGGCAGATTTGAAATAAGTAGCACAGGTACATCGATTCCCAGCATGGGTTGCGTTAAACAGGTGCGTCTTATTCACCTTTCAGTTTCTTGAGCGAATGAGTCAAAAGCGTGTTATCTGCTAAGGATCACGCTTTCAGGGTGCCCAAAAAAACACGCTGAAGTTTGCAGTGCATTTTTAATTTGGTTTTCCAGGTTTGTCCCGCAATGGAGAATTCGTGGAATGATGGAGATAATCGTGATCTCTTAAGTGCCTTGGATAATGCTTTTTCGTTGGGTAATGGGAGTTGCTCAGATGAACCACCCTCCAAAAAAGGCAAATTTCAAATTAAAAATCGTAAGTGGTTTAGGTGAAGTGTTGCTGAAAATGCGGGGCTGTTAAGGTTTTGATATTTCACTGGTACTTTGACAGAGTGGCGTAAGCCTCTTCATCGCCGAGACTACTATTATTTTGGATGACTTTTGGGTGCGCCCTGCCAAGCAATTAAACTACCTGTGTGAACGATTTTGAGTTTAAGGAGCAGATCAAGACTTACAGAAGAAAATAAATAAATGGTTAGGCACTTTCTTCTGTAAGTCCTGATTTGCTCCTTAAACTCAAAATCGTTCACACAGGTGGTTTTATTTCTTGGCAGGGCGGACCCAAAAGTCTTCAAAAATAATAGCAGTTTCGGTGATTAAGTGGACCTACGCCACTCTGTCAAAGTACCAGTGATTTTCACCTGCAGCTCATCTGAAAGAAAAAAGAAAATAAAGATAGTTGTTTTTTTTCATTCTTTTGTTACATTTTCTATAGTACAGCAATAAATGTGGAGGTTTTTGTTACAGCACCCCCTGTGTTTGGAAATGTCGCTCGACACAAAGTGATGAATTGTTTGGTGACAACATTTGGTGTGCCATCTTTTCGAGGAGACCAGGAGCAGATTGTCAGTGCAGCATTGAACGGTTGTGATTGTTTTGTTGTGATGCCCACTGGGAAAGGCAAGTCACTTTGCTATCAAGTTCCTGCTGCTCTGAGTGATGGAGTTACTGTGGTTATTTCTCCATTAAAATCCATAATGTTTGAGCAGTCTATGAAAATGAACAACATTGGTGTAAGTATTTCATGACTTTAAATATATCTGTTCAGTGATAATTTAATCTGTAATGTGAAATGATAGGTACGAGCTGCAGTGCTTGCCCATGGAAGTGATGTGCAACAAATTTATGGTGACTTACGCAGAGAACATCCAAGTAAGTTTGAATTTTCAATGAAAAAGTGGATAGTAAGACCATTTGTATCTTTTGTTTCATTTTGCAGAGATAAAGCTTTTGTTTACAACACCTGAGATGTTGGTCCATAGTCAGTCATTCAAAACAATGTTGGAATCATTAAAGAATAGAAAAAAGCTGGCTCGCTTTGTTTTTGACGAGGCTCATTGTTTGGCTACTTGGGGGAATGAGTTCAGGTATTTTGTTTTCAGTGCCATTGATTATTCGAATGTTTCCTCCATTATTAATAACAATTATTCACCAACAGACCAGAGTACAGAAAACTTAAGTGGCTTCACAACAGCTACCCCAATGTACCGTTTATGGCTCTTACAGCAACAGCTACTTCATCTGTAAAACTACGTATTGAGCATGTCCTTGGATTACAACATGTTATGAGGTATTAGTGATTCAGAGGAACAGTTTTAAACTGGTAAAATGAAAATAGTGCCTTAACTCAGATGTTCATAGATTTTATTCCAGTGTCAACCGGCCCAACATTAGATTTTCAGTTTTGCCAAAGGATAGTACCGTGTAATTAGAATGGCAGATATTATCAGGGAGAAATTTTCTCAGAATTGTGGCATTATTTATTGCATGACCAGAAAAGATTGTGAGGCTACTGCTTCCAAATTGACATCAGAAAAGATTTCATGCCAAGTCTATC
Source organism: Stenchaetothrips biformis (assembly GCA_030522485.1). Classification (NCBI taxonomy): domain Eukaryota; kingdom Metazoa; phylum Arthropoda; class Insecta; order Thysanoptera; family Thripidae; genus Stenchaetothrips; species Stenchaetothrips biformis. Next base: position 363,296 of record CM060097.1, on the reverse strand, counting down.
ATGCTGGTCTCCCACAGGAAAGTCTTCACTCTAGGCACAAACTATGGTTAAAGGGTGATGTTAAGGTGATAACTGTTATATTGTAACATGTTTCACTTGTAACACAATTTTTTAAAAGTGCTACCACATTGAGCTCACCAGGCGCTCATCCCTAATCACATTTTCACTTACTTGCTTGACACGAGTAATTTTTTTCATGGTATCAGGTTGGGATTTCCTTCATACTCATGACCTGATACCATGAAACAAATTACTTGTCTCAAGCAAATGAGTGAAAATGTGATGAGGGATGACCCTAATGAGCACAGTGTGGTAGCATCTTTAGTCAATTTTAATTATTTGTTTTCAGGTCATGGTTGCAACAAATGCATTTGTTATGGGTGTAGATAAACCTGATGTTCGATTTGTAATCCACTCATATGTGCCAAAATCTGTAGAAGAGTACTTCCAAGAATGTGGACGTGCAGGTCGAGATGGACTGTTCTCAGAATGAATACTATTCTACAAATTTGAAGATGCAATTTCATGGTTGTCTCTTCTTGAAAGTAAGTTTATAATATGTATGTCAAGTTTGAGTTTGTATTTTGTAAGACTGAATGAAGCTTCTATAGTGCTAAAAAAACATTTGCAGGTGGAAGAAACAAGAACATGGGTCTTGCTTGCAACCCTTCAGATGCTGACTTGAAATCCATTGTTAAATATTCCGAGAATGTAATTGAGTGCAGAAAGATTCAACTGCTCTCATATTTTGGTGAGGATTCAGCACCAAATTGCTCTGCATCCTGCTGTGACAACTACCTCGGTCAGGTAATTTTTAATTGATGTATGAAATTATTTAAAAGCAAAATAAGGATGTTTGAGATAAGCTACCCAAATCAATTTGGATTCACTGTTCCTTCATTATTCCCAGGTAAAACACTCTCTGAAAATGGCATCAATGGAGGTTCGTTGTGTTGTGAACATGATTTCTCGGAGCGCCTTAAAATTGACAGTGAAGCAACTTGGGGATGTTTTAAAAGGAAGAAAAAAGAAAGTTCTGTTGGATCGAGGTACTTACAAATAATTTTATACTAGACATAAGACAAGATGATTTTCTGTCTTTACTTAAATAAATGTTAAACATCCTTTTTTAGGATTTGGCACCCTGAGACAATATGGATTGCTGAGCAAATGGAGAAGAGAAGACATATAATGTAGACAAGTTAACCTCATCATCTGCTACCTACCAAACCCCTTGACATTCTCTTTTTTTAAATGTCACCGTCTTCTTCCCTTGTCCTTTACACTTCTTCCTCTCATTTTCCTCAGGTGGTGAAAAACCTGAAGCCATTAATCCGTCAGAGCCAAGGAAGCTTTGTAGGTGGCTTTGAGGTCGTAGACTTGACTGATGAAGAAGATTCTGAGGATGCAGATGTGATTGGCACTGCTGAAGAAGAGTGTAAGAATGTGGGCGCAGGTACTGGTGCTGCAGCCTATCCAGAGGAAGACAAAACCGCACAACCAACTTATGTCAATGAGTGTGTGGCCTCGGGGACTTATAAGTGTCCATCATGTGGGAAAGACACCAAGAGATACGGAGAGAGAGGAATGACAGCTCTTCGCTGCTACATCATATCAGAGCATGAAGAGCATCAAGACATGTTGTTGCAAAAAGTTCTCAATCTATACTCCAGAAACCTTAGAAACTTTACTTCTCCATCACTTATTTGTGACCTTTGTGGCAAAACCGTTAGGGGAACCAGCACTCACGTTACCCGCCATCAACAGTCAAGAAATTGCACTCCACTTCCAGCAAATGCACCAGAGGCCATTCTTCACAAGAAGTAGAAACAAGACTTGTAATCATTCTTAGAATATCAATCTCACAAATGTTTCACTTCTGTCTACAGTGCTGTTTCAAGATATTGCTGGAATATTCACGTGATTGTCACATCTCTGATTTTTTATATCTTGGCCAGCCTGTCTTTCCTCAAGCTTTTTGTTGCTTGAATTTATGATACGTATTCAAACGACAGTACATGTGACTTTATTATTGATGAATGTCACAAAATATCAGCCATCTATATGGGTGTGACAACCTAATAATAATAATAATAATAATAATAATAATAATAATAATAATAATAATAATAATAATAATAATAATAATAATAATAATGTTAATGACTAAACATCAAATTACTTTTTTATAATTTTTCTTTGAAGAACAGTATAGTGGTTGCCAACACTTCCTCCTAATTATAGTTCAGGGTCATTTTAAAGGTGCTACGTACCACAATGAGGTCAACAACTCGTCGCTCATTAACTTGTGTTTTCATTTGGACGGACTTGTCAGCCATATAATTACACTCTGTAATCAAAATGTGATATAGTCTTGTAGAGAACAGTATTTCTTATGGTGTAGGACTATTTTTAGTCTTTTCATCACCACACATATGAATATATAATAAAAATAAAATTGCCTGATGTAACTAAATCAAATTAACAATTTTAATTACATTATAATTTATATTATAAGGTGATGAACAGACTAAAATTAGTCTAAACCCATAAAGAATAATGTTGCCTACAATATTGTATCACATTTCGATTAGAGAGACTAATCATGTGTCTTACAAGTCCGTCCAAATGAAGCAGTTTAAAGACAAGTTGATGAGTGATGAGGTCATTGTAGGAGGACCTTGAAGGTCAATCATACATGAATTGTGAAATTAAAATTGTCTTTCATGAAAGAAAAACACAAGGATTTCTTCCAAAATTGTTACAAGTGACAAGTGTTTTAGTAAGATCATGTGTTCGTTTACAACCAAGCAACAGAGGTAGATGTCAGAATAAACAAGCTGCTGGGTGCAACTGTAAGGAGTTAAACTGAACAAGAACCAAGCGTAGAGGTAATGTCACCTGACTCTAGGAAAAGTTTGTGGTTTTTTTTTAATAACATTGGGTCCCCCATGGGCATGTTGAACATTGCCACTGGAATGCTGCTTCATGGCAGCAGCAAGGCATAGTAGTAGAAGTCAATGTAATTGTATTTTTGGAAAACAGCTGAGCGTATCTTCTTCAAATTGCTGCAAGATCAATTGAGCATGGAACTGCAATAATGTCTATAGGTAGGAATAGTTGATGTTGCTTTTTGACACAAAATTACCTGGTTCTGATTTGGTGATAGTTAGTTGACATGCAACGAGCAGGAAATGGTGTTGTCTGTCATTTTGGATGTTGTAGAATCTTTTAAATGCAAATTCACCCAGATATTGGCTGATGGATTTCTTGTTCATTCCATACCTAACAAAAGGAGGTAGATTTTTATATAATTTTGTGTTGCAGTACTTCTTCTCACAAATAATAAACAAATAGGAAGAGAATGCTAAGGCTAAGCCTATCCAAGCAGTATGTGGAAAATTTATGGATACGAAGCTGTTCTAATCAAATGAAAGCTATAATGAACTTGACAAGTTGAACTGATTACCTGGGAATGTTAGAGCGGGCTTCTCTCCACATCCGTTCACAATTTTGAATGTGGGCCTTGGTCCTTGGGTTCACAAAGTTAAGTTTGTGGTTTACTGTAAGGTGTTTGTATCCCCTTTGACCAAGGCTTTTATACGCAGCCCAACCATCTGACATAATCACACTTCCAGGCTCAATACATCTTTCAATAATCTCAATAAGGGTCGGGGCGTCTCGACGCTCAACCGGTTCGAAGAAGAAACGAGTTGTGGTGGACCAACGTTCGACTCCACCAAACACCCACTGGCGTTCTTGTTCTTGTCCATTCCTGTCAAACTTCTTTCCAAAAACCATTTCGTCGACTTCTACTATTTTCCCTGGACCTCCTACGCAAGCGCTGCGCTGACCATTCCACTTGCAGCACACCTGCCTATAATATAAGAGAAAATTTCAGCTCATAGTTGATAAACCCATGTTATCCAAAAGTGTGATGAATTTAGTTGGAATCCTGCCTGCAGAGGGCGCTCCAGTGATTGAATGTTGCTGGAGCAATGTTCAACTCGCCCATGATTATTTGCTGCCTTGGGGGTTTCAGCGTCAACCAAAATATCACAAATCTCAAAATTTGTGCTGGACTAAGGTGACTTCTTGCAAATAAGGTTCTTGTTCGGTTTGACTGCTTAAAATTGCAGCGGGGGGCTCCTTTATGCCTCCTTTGGCATCTCCAAGTGTTGTTGGTTGCAAGTGAACACGGATTGTGGCAATTTGTGCAAAACACCACATCCTACAAATAGGTCCATTTGAAAAACAACAAGATATAAAAAATAAGAAATGATTGCAAATCTTGTAGGTTTTGCTTACATGAGCCAGGTGGTGCATTTCAAGAAATGTCTTTAATTTCTGACTATCTCGAGCTAGCTCAGTAACTGTTGTCACATTGTTAATACAATTGCTGCAAATCATTTAGAATCTAGAAACTTTAATTTTTTTTCAGAAGTTCGAAATGTTGTAAGATTTTGTTCCAGACCAAAGGCTACCGTCGTCCGTCACCCATGGCAACGTTCCACGGCTATTGGCCCACGCTCCACCCCCGTCTCCCCGCTAGTAGGTTGCGGTAACCGTCATCCACCACATGATTGTATTATTTTATATGGCACAATTGATTGTAAGCATGAACTGGCAATTGAATCAGTTTAGAAGAATTAGCAAATACTTGGTTTGGCATAAGGAGATTATTTTGGAACTACTGCGCCTTGTATGTGCTTCAGAGTGTTTCAAGATTATTAAAACACAGATAGTTAGCCATTTGTTTATTTCCTTATCCATTCACTTCTGTACACCAGAATTCAATTTAAACCAGTAGAAATACAATCACTAAAACACAAAAGAAACAATCAGCAGAATTGGTTCTTTAACATCGATCATCAAACACGCAATTTTTTAAGCAACCAATAAAGATGAAGAACACATTAACACTAACTACCATAATCATCAACTGCAGTCACTGCACTGATAATTGATTAGCATAGACATTTTCATTAGAAATCCCATAACAAAGTAAAAACATCAATTTCTTTTCATTTCCAATATTCTTGTTTAAAACTCAACCCATTTTTGATTAAAATGGGACTCTTTCTGGGCAACAAGAGCAGTAACATGGAATCGTTTTCTCCGCAGCTCCTCTAAGGACTCTCACTGCAATCATACCAGGAAGTAAAGAGACGGAGGGCAGATGAAATTCACTGACAGATTGATGTACTGCAAAGGCGAGAGGAAACCATGAGCCTGAAATCAAAGACTTACTCTTACTCCAAACAGAATACCCTCAAAGTAACATCACTCGAATAATACACTAAACTGCAGTTCCTGCTTCAAATGCTATAGGATTGGTATGAAATTTCCGATTGCCTACAGCTGCCATCCGAAGATAGGTACAGATCTCATATTTTGGGGTCCTATCTTTATAAGAGGTAACAATAAGCCCACAAAATTTGACAATTCAAGCAATAAAAGAAAAACAATTGCAGCCACTAGAAACTTACATACTGCTGCTCACATGAAATGTACATTGCCTATAGGTAATAAACTTAGGACTTAAAAATTGATTATGATGGCATTCTTATAGCAGCTATTTAAGGGGAAAATCTCCCAAACGTAAGACGATTCATCCATTAGAAAAATATGAAAATATTACAAATAAACAAAAAAATTCTACAAGCAGCTGGAGCTCTTTCCCTTATAATTTAGAGAAACCAGACTTAAAACATTCCAGATCAAAGGCATAAAGTTACCTTTATCAGGGCACCCAGATACTTTGCCTCTTCCACAGTTTGGAGCAGTCACTGAAATTCACTGCAAGGCTGCTGGTCTCCATGAATGACACATCATATCAGGCTGAACCTGAACACAAAGGAATTAAAAATGAAACAAACATGTACACACTTGAATCACATAAGGTCAACCACAACTCGATGAACAACATCCTGTCAAAATTTGAAAAAATACTGAAAAGAGAATAAAGCAACTTGTGCTCACAATTGCTTTACATAGCATTAGAAATTATGTTGCTACAGAAACACAGCAGTTATTAAATATGTCACATTCTTCACAAAAACCAAACACAGTGTAAGCACGACTAGTCACTTTAGATTAAGCGTACCTCCAGAGGGGGAGATGCGCGAAGTAAAGAGATTGACACAGGGGAACCAGTAACCTTCAAGAGTTACCCCAACCATAAAAACGAAGACAATGCCCATATAATCAGACTTTCCGAAGAAGTAAAATAATTTTGCCAGAAGATGTTTTACCAACATAAACACGTATTTCCTATCTATGACAACTGTTTTGCTTGCAAATGCTTGGCATCAGTTGTTTACTCCGCGTGTTGCTTTTAGAACTTCTGCACGGGTAACGGGGGTCTTCTGCTACGGAGGCACGAGGAGATGAGAAATACAGTCTAGTAAACAAGCCATTGTTGTTGTCACTGTGTACACAGAACCTAGTTGCTAGCTGTTTCAAATAAAACTTATGATAGACTTGTTGTCAGCAGTTAATATTTCACAAATATGGTAAGTGTAATCATTTTTCAAAATCCATACCAAAAAATACAACCTGAATCATCTGCATACCTTTGAAGGAATCACCTTCTTGGCATATTACAAAAAGCCAGTTTGGTGGACTATTGTACTTACGAGCCACCACAGGTGGATCTGCACTTAATATAAAATATTACAATAGAAGCAGTTGAAACTTTTAGACTATACTGACTGTATGGGCACTCACTTTGTAATCTAATGATTATCCGGCCTCTATTGTCAATCTAAACGAGAACATTCAAACAGACAATATGTCAAGATTTTATTGAATTATTTTCTATCGTGGATAAAGAAAAGAAAGGTTAAACCAAAATCCAGCAACGTTACTTTTTCTTTTCTTGCTAAAATATTTTGAATCATAACTAAAAATGACTTGTTATAGGTAACACGTAACAAGTCATATACAATATATGAAATTCTTCTTAAGAACGAACAGACATGAACATAACATTATGAAACACAGAAGCAACAGCTCTGACATGAAATCTGAAGTTAAGATACTTTCTTTATTTTTCAGGCTGGAACCAAGTTAAAAGAGCTCCAGAAAATTCTACATGATGAATCTGTTGACGAAGCTTCAGGTAATTATACCCTGGTTTTTAAGATAAATAAATTACAATAACATTTTTTCTGAAATAAATGTCCCTTATTTTTTCAGTGCTGAGATTTCTAGTGTCAGCAGGTGGTCCCATGCTGAGAAGACATTTAAATATTCTGTGTCAGGATAAAAAATATGATGCAGCTGAAAAATAAACACGTACTGTTTGGTCATGGTACAGACAGGATAACAATCAATTGTCTTTCTTGACAGAAAGTGATGTTAATTACATAATAGACTTGCACTTTGTCCTGCTACTAAAACAGGGCAAAGAAATATGTATGATAACTGAGGTAAAGTTGCATTTTGTCAATTATTATAATCAAAACATCTCTGAAGATTGACAGTTGAGTGGTTGTTCTAGTTCAATGAGTAATTCATGGACAATCTTTTTCAGACTAAAGACCTGCCCATTCAGCAGGGTGAACAGTTCATTCAAAGGTTCAAGCAGCACCAATCCCGTTGCGACGTAGCGATGGCTCGTCCGTGTGCCGCGCACCCGCCGCTCCGCCCGGCTTTGCAAGGCGGCGCGATCGGCCGCACCCTTGCCTTTCTACTAACTTTACTCGGCAAATGCACTGAGCGAAATTCTGAAAACAGCCACATGCAGCTGAAACATTAGCGATTGGTGATCCTTCGGTACCCATTTTGCGATTCTGGCTCTATTTACAAGCAATAGGGCGGTAGGAATTGGAAAGAAAACAATAAAAGAAATTAGTTACGTGAAGTTTTCTGCTTAATTATTTTAAATAATCAAATCAGTGGGTGCCGAAACGATTCCTTGTTCCATTTTTGTCACTTTCGCTTCAGTTCGGAATTTATAGGTGCCACCGTACCCAGTGTAGGGCTTTGAACGCGCTTAGGTCCTGTCGCACAAAGCAACTGGAAGGAATCGTTAAAAAACTGTGAACGGAAAACCAGGTTGTAGAGCGCGTCGTGTTCTACTAAGCTCGCCAATCAAAACCTTGAATTAAAAATGTTTGTTTATTAAAACTTTGAAGTAGGAATTGCGCGTCGTATTTATCTGAGTCGGCCACTCTGCCGGGCTTCGAAAGAGCAGGCATGCCGTACCGTTCTTGCACTAATGCGTTTACAAAGGGAGCGAGAAAGACAACACCCTGCCTCCAGATTCGGTTGACGCCGGAAGTGGTGGGGAAAGCAGCGGAGTGGCGCGGTGGCGCGCGGTGCGCCGGGCTGAAAAATGCTGCAGCGGTTCGTTCTAGGACCATTTGACAGGCTCAGGGTGGTCATACAGAGAAGGAGAAAACGGCGAATTGTAGGGGAAGGAACGATAGCCGCACAGCGTTAATAAGGGGCAAATTTTCGCTATGACGGTTTCCCAATAAACGTGGCCGAGTTGATTAAAAATTGATCGCGGACGCGATCTAAAATTTGCTTTTAACGACCTTGATCTGGCAGAACAAAACGATTTTTGAAAAATATGCAACTGCTGTTTTGTTCCCCGTGCTTTTCTGGTTAGTTGGAATCCTCGTCTGCGACGATCGGACCAAAACTGCGGTCGCTGCGGCTCGGAAACTGACACAGTGCACTTACGCCCTTCGTGCTCAACTTGCCTAAAAGTCTCAAGGGCTAGAACTTGGGGGAAAAAATTACGTAAATCAGCGCATCGAGCTTTCCAACGCCGTTTCGATAACTCCTGAATTCCAAATAGCCTCGGAGATATGTGCGGTGAAGTGATATGGGCGACCGAGGTGGCCGCTCCGGCCGTGCGCGCCTTACGGAACCACCGGCCGCGCCGCGCCGCGCCGGAACACGCTCGGCGCGCACTTCACCGCACATATCTCAGAGGCTATTTGGAATTCAGGAGTAATCGAATCGGCGTTGGAAAGCTAAGAGACCAGACTACCACATTTACTTTAGACATTTTGCCAGGTTCCTATTAAATCATGGAGTTTTTGTAATATTTCCGTAAAAAAAAAATCGAATTTTCAGAAAAGAGGCCTGCAGAGGAGCGGTTTGAAACTTTTCGAACCGGGACTCAAAGAGGTTCAATTAAGTGGTTCCTCACGGTCAGTTTTAGCTTTCTCCCAGCTCTCTGCGACAGATTGAACCGGCGCAGTGAGCCAAAATGGGCGGCGCGTCACTTAAGCCTTTCCCGTTCGAAAAAAGGGGGTTCCCGGTCGATTTCGATGGCAATCTTTTATGAGGGGGTTCACAACGAAGCATTCTACCACATTCCGAAAAAAAAAATTCAAAAATAATTAGTTCTAGGTTAAAATTTCGTTGACTGGACTATACACGCAAATTATGATAACACTCGGGGACAAGGGTAAAAGAGGGGATGCGAAAAAAACAATACACCTCCCACCCGCTCACCGCCCGTCCTTCAAGAAAGAGAGACGCACACACTTGCAGTAGCCAGCAGCAAGCGGAGTTGCTTGCAACACTTAGTACAGCAACGCATTTAGGGACGAAATTCGATGCATGATAGGAAAAACACCGTACTCTACACTTCACAGAAACGCAATCGCCCGCACGTCGCTGCGAGGAAGTAACGAGTGTAGTAGATGTGGCGTTATACTGGTAAAACAAAGGCATAAAAATTACGCCCTTTAGGGCATAAATACTCTTTTACGCCCTTGCAAGGGCATTATTCATTTTATGCCCTTGGAAAGTGCGTAAATGGTATAGGAATTGCAAGCAAAATTTTAATGCCCTTCCCAAAGGCATTAACGATTTATGCCCTTTCAGGGCTTAAATCGTTAACGCCCTTTGAGGGCATAATTTTAATGCCTTTGTTTCACCAGTGTAGTGGTGGAAACTTGTGCGCGTCTTGTGACTTCACTCTGACCACGGATGCTGTGCTGTGCGATGTGAGTCGCTCTACTGCGCGCCGGTTACTGGCGAAAACTGCATCTGACCGCGTCCGTCAGGTAATTCCGGCGACCCTTCGGCCTGCCGGCGAGCGGCATTTTCCGCGTACCCAGCGTCCGGGACGCCCGGGCGCCCTGGCTCGGCTCAGGTACATGGTCCGGCTGGGCCTTGCCTCGTTTCTGCTCGGCTCGAGCCCCGCATGGGGCTGACATTGCTGCTCCGCTCCAGCCCTGCGTGGGGCTGGCCCTGGCTCCACCGTGCCCCGGCTGGAGCCCCGGCGCGGCGCTATCCAGGCAGGACTCTTTCGGGCAGTGCGTGACTTGCAGTGGGGCAGAAACCAAGAATTGGAACTGTCCGGTCCGGACTTCTACTCGGCCGGGACTCAATTCGGACTAAATCAGGCGAAAAGCAGAACTGTCCGGGGCGGTTGGACAAGTTTGGAAGTGTCCTTGGCAGGATCTTGGAACCCTTCGGTTTCACAAGGGTCTCTAAATCTCTGTCCCTCTCTCGCAAGCGCTTTCATCCGGCCAGGCAATATATGTTAATGCTGGTGAGCGACAACAATGCCAAATCGCTAGGGGCAGGCAGGACTCTATTCCGAGGACAAACGTGGTGCTGTCATTCGCAAACAAAAACCCATGTTTATGCATAGTGCTCGCTCTGCGCTTCGAATCGAACCCGCACACCATGGCCACGTCCCGGCCTGACGTTGACGTTCTATTTCAACACCTGCAGCTGCCTCGACAATGGAGCCTTTATGAGCTAGGAATCAGCGACACGACAGCCGTCGTGGGTGCTATTGGCTCCGCACGTATGAAAAACTTCTTGTATGGTTCCCACGGGGGGTAGTTCGCTTTTGCCTCTGCAACTGCGTGTGCCGATGGCGCCATGACTGCGCGGGTTGCTGAGTGTGCAGTGTGCAGTGTGCAGGGCGCAGGGGTGATTCACAAAAAACGCGGAAAAGTTCTCAAACTTCTCAAACAAGGCACTGGTTGCTGGCAGGCACAGGGCGCAAATCGCTTCTTCGCAAATTCGCAAATTCTGCATCCTCACGTTCCGACGAGAAAAATGATACCAAATAAGACTAGGATAGCGGCGGGGAGCGGGCGCAGGCGGGCTGCGTATGGTACGAGCGAGGGCACGGGCGCGGCGCAACCCGAGCCCCCGCAGGCGCCCCGATTCATGAGCGGCGCACGACCGCAAGGTGCGGTGCGGTGCGGCACGCTGAGAGCCCTCCGCTCATAATCTTCTAGGCAGGCTAGCCAGCCGCTGCCTTGCCAGCGAGGCGCTCGGCGTCAGGCAACGAGGCAGGCAACTGCTGCCTGGCTAGCCGGAAACTCGGTACTCGCTCAGCACGAGAGCACAAGCACGCTGATACGTGAACGTATCATCTGCTAAAAAAACAAAACAGATAAAAATCACAGTTAATGGACGTCGGTCCTCGGTCCCACAAGGTCCCGCGTGCATTGCGTGGCCCCTCGCTGGTCTCAAGGGCGTCCCCATCCGGTCACGCTGGGTCCCAGAAAGACGTGTGCGCTGCCGCCGACTCAATCCACCACGCCACCGCCGCCGATAAAATACTCGGCTGCGGCGCGGCGGCGCGGCACAAAATGCGCGCATATTTTTGCACTTGACTGCGCGCCGTTTTAAACACTCGCAATTGCTGTCGTATTCTGGCCCATAGTGATGCGAATCTCTGTCGGAAACTAAATAGATGTTACTTTCGTCATCAGTTTCGTATCTCGGTGGGGCAAAATACGACCAAAATTTTCGACCCGCGTTTGACAATGTATCATATGTTTTCGGGGGTGCCGAAAACGAAAACTAGATCCATTTTCACCCTAAACCCAGGTTCGAACCCCGGTAGTGTAAAATGCGGCCAAAAACCGGCACCTTATATCCTTACTTTTCCGCGTTGATCACGCGGCGTTCCTGGGTCGACAGGGTTGGCCAGTGACCCAGTGGTCCCGGAAGACGCCGAGATTTACATTTCCACGAAGGAGGCCCAAGAGTTGTTTGTCTCTGCCCCGGCAATAGGATCCTTCTCAAGAAATGCTAATGTTGGAGAACCCCGAGCAGTCTGGAGTTTGACAGCAAAGAACCGCGCAAAGATTTCAAAACAAAATTGAAGTTATTTTTTTGTGGGAGTCAGTAGATTTTAACCTTTAAAGTTTAAGCTTTTTGCTGTTCAGTTTGTAGCCTACAGGGATGATTAAGTTATTGAACTCCGCCGTCCAAAACAAGAAAACTGCAATTTACCCGAAATTTTTAAAGTCGAATGTATGGAATGATTGGAACCAACGGACGCGCGCTTTCATTTGCATTCACAGCAGTGTTTAAAATTTGTGGTTCGTCGCTTTAGATTTTGAACAGCAGCCGCTTGAACACTACCAGGCCGGGGAGCGCGCAGCAACAAGCGGCTCGTACTACAGGGTGCCCTCTCGGTGTCCCCGCAAAAGTCCAGGATTCCTAGCATTTTACGTGTGGCAACCTCAAATTAAATTGTTGTAAGCTTAATTTTTCTGCACTCGTGGCAAAGGCCGGCGTCGCAGCGCAGCAGTGCGGCGTGCGGAACGCCATAGCCGCGGCATTGCCGGCCCCGGAATACAAGAAATTTCCATCACGGCCGTTTGACCTAGCTCAAATCTGAGAGCACCTACGTGTAGGCAAGAGACCAGTGCTTGACGTTCCCTTGGGGCCCATTTTCCGATTTCCTCCCTGTTCGGACGTAGCGATGGATCGTCTGCCGCGCAACCGCCACTTCGCCTGGCTTCGCAACGCAGCGCGGCGGAGCGCTCCGCCGCGCCGTTGCCTTTTGACTGGCTTTACTCGATTTCGGTTACACTTAGCGAAATTCTGAAAACACGTACAGGCAGCTGAAACATTAGCGCTTGGCGATCCCTCGGGACACATTTTGTGGTTTCAGCTCCATTTACAAGCAGTAGTGCGGTAGGAATAAGGAAGAAAGCAGTGAAATAAAACAGCAAAATTAAGTTTACTGCTTGGTTATTTCAAATAATCAAATCGGTGGATGCTCAAACGATTCCTTGTTGCATTCCTGTCATTTTTGTTCAGTCCGGTATTTATAGGTGCTACCGTTTCCGGTGCACGGCTTTGAACGCGTGTAGGCCCTTTTGCTCTAAGCAAAGGGAATAAATCGTGAAAAAACTGTGAACGAAAAACCAGGTTGTAGAGCGCGTCGCGTGCTACCCAGCTCGCCAATCCAATCCTTCAATAAAAATTTTTTTGGTTACTAAAGCTTCGAAGTAAGAATTCCGCCTTGTAAACATCTGAGCCGGCCGCTCTGCCGGGCTCCGAAAGAGCAGGTATGCCGTACCGTTCTCGGACTAATGCGTTTACAAAGGGAGCGAGAGAGACAACACCCTGCCTCCAGATGCGGCTGAGGCCGAGAAAGGTGGGGAGAGTAGCGGAGCGGAGCGGCGCGGCGGCGCGCGGCGCGCAGGGCTGCAGGGTGCTGCAGCGGTTCATTCCAGGACCATTTGACAGGCTCAGGGTGGTCGCACAGAGAAGGAGAAAACGGCGACTTGCAGCGGAAGGATGGCCGCATAGCGTTTATAAGAGGCTAATTTTCGCTAGGACGGTTTTCCAATAAACGCGGCCGAGTTGATTGAAAATTGTACGCAGGCGCGATCCAAAAATTTGCCTTTAACGCCCTTGATTGAGCAGAGGGAAACGATTTTTGGAAAATGTGCAACTGCTATTTTGTTCCGCGTTCTTTTCTGCTTATTTAGAGTCCTTGTTCGCGACGATCGGATGAAAACTGCGGTCGCCGCGGCTCCGAAACCGAAACAGTGCACTTACGCCCTTTGAGTTCAATTTGCAAAAAAGTCTCATGGTTTAGAACGAGGAAAAACAAAGTTCGTTACTCAGCGCACTGAACTCTACCAGTGCAGAAAAGTTAAGCTTACTACAATTTATTTTGAGGTTGCCACACGTAAAATGCTAGGAATCCTGGACTACTCGGGGATACCCTGGATTTGCCTTCGGACGGCAAAGGTTCGGGTCGGTGTCGGAGGGGGGAAGAGGAATGGGTGGGGAGTGCCCGCCAGTGCAGCCAGTGCGACAAGGATGGCGACGTCATGCGATTTCGGGTGGGAGAGAGATAGGCGACTTGAGGCCAATTTCCGCGCGCTCTGGTGGTGACTTGGTGTACTCGGCGGTGCGGTGCGGTGGCGGCGCGGCGATCATCGATCCGATCAGTTGAGTGCCGGTCTTTGAGCTCTGCGGACGTCGAAGGTTTTCCGTCCAATCCAAGCCTCGTGCTGCGTCTTGCCCTGCGTGCTGTCCCAGCCTGTTCTGCAGACTGGTTTTTAGAGGCGACTTCGTCGCTCGGTCTCTCGCGTACTCACACGAGACGCATTTCTGTCCCGCCTGGCAGGCTGCCGTCGGTTAGGCTGTTTCGTCTTGGAGGTTCAGGTCGGCGATTGCCCCGACCCCCCTCAGATGAAAGTGCACGTCATTGCGATCACAACGCACTTGGTCCGACCTCTCTGTGACGAGTGGAACCATAGGCGGATCGCATTTACAGTTTTGAGTCACTCGTCGTGCGTTTCATGGTAGATATTTTCTCAGCCGCACTGCGCGCAGGCCAGGATACCGGCGACGGCGCCTCAATGTGTGGTGACTACCCAGGGTAAGTACTCGCCATCGCACGTGGAACCGCCACCCTCCCTCGACCCCACTATGATGTAGGGCCTAAGTACTTGGTTTGAGGTTTTGCCCCTGTAGCAAGAGTACCGTTGGTCCTGGCCGGATCGCGACTGCGCGGAAATGTAGCGGGGTCGCAGGGCTTTTGAGCCCCATGCACCGTACTTTTAACGTTTTCCTGCATCACGTCGAAAATGCGAGCAGAAACGCGCGCGCGAAACAATAGCACTGGCCTGGCGGAACCAAGTGTAGTCCGCTCCCAGTGCTGGCGCCCTGCCCGAGCGGAGAGCGTGAGAGAGAGACAGGGGCAGCGAGGTGCGTCTAACTGGCCGGCGCTGGCAGGCTGCTGCAGTTCGCTTCGCTCGGTGACAGGAGCAGATTTGAGCTGGACGGCTGGCCAGCCAGCGGCCATTTACAGGAAAGGCTTGCGCGGCGCGCTGGGAGCGTACTATACTCGGTTCCGCCAGGCCAGTGCCACTGTTTCGCGCGCTCGGTTAGAATGCGTCAGACGCTGCCCGCGCGCTACTGCTCGCATTTTCGATGTGATGCAGGAAAACGTTCAAAGTACGGTGCGTGGGGCTCGAAGGCCCTGCGAGCCTGCAAAAGTTCCGCGCAGTCACGATCCGGCCAGGACCAACGGTACTCTTGCTACAGGGGCAAAACCTCAAACCAAGTACTTAGGCCCAACATCACAGTGGGTGTGGGGGGAGGCATTACCACGTGCGATGGCGAGTAATTACCCTACGTAGTCACCACACTTTGAGGCGCTGTCGCCGGCAACGCGGCCTGCGCTACCATAAAACGCGCGAAGAGTGACTCAAAACTTTAAATTGCAATCCACCCATGGTTCCACTCGTCGCAGAGAGGTCAACTGCTGATTTTTAGCATTAAAACCACTATAGGGCGAATGTTGCAAGGGTTTGAACATGACGACCTGTTTACGAATTGAGAACATTCTGGAAACCGTTCCACGGCCGGATTCGTGGTTTTAATTCTGAGATCTTGGCGAGGTTCTCTTTTCTGGAGAACCGGTTAGGCCGCCAATTCTCGGAATAAAAACCACGATAGAAAGAATGTTGCAATACGGCTTGATCATGACGACCTGTTTGCGAATTGACATCTTATTGAAAACGGTTTCACGGCTGGATTCGTGGTGTTAATTCTGAGATTTTGGCAAGGTTCTTTTTACCGAAGAACCTTTTAGGCTGCTGATTTTTAGAATTAAAACCACCATGGGGCACGGCGCACGGCGCACGGCGATGGCGCAGACACTCATAAGGTGCTCAACACTGATTGCCGAAGTGAGGTCTGCTGGCTGGCCCCTGCCCTGCATCACCCTGTGATTTTCCATTGTTGGGCATCTGAGGCTGCATCGTTGGCTTAGGGGTTTTTCAGGCTTTTAGCTTCTGTCTCGCTAAATAAGACTTTAACCGATCGTTTGAACCCACCAATGTTTTTCTCGTGCTGACTTCAATGCATTTGCCGTTCCACAAATTCGGTTCTTGTCCTGTTAAGCGATTCTGAACTTAAATACAGTCCTAGACACCTCGCCTGCAACGCCTGTCTTTTGGCGACTCCTTATCCTTGTCTTCTTTTGTGCACAACCTTTGCACAAGGTTGTGTATGCGTTTCAAAATGCATGAATTTTATGCGCTACAGCGCACCCTTTCGGGCTAAGCTACGCACAAATACTTGCATATTCAAACGCATTCCCAATTTTGTGCAAATCTTGCGCACAAAATAGTCCACACAGCCCAATGCAAACAACCTTTTTGCAACCGTACCTCTGCTGAATTCGTGGTTTTAATTCTGCGGTTTTGGCGAGGTACTCTTTACACACTACACACGGCCTGACATGTAAATGGTGACGAAGTTCTTTTCAACAATAATTCATCGCGGGAATGCCGAGACACTCGCAGAGCCAAGGTTCAGTGTAGCGAGCCGACCAGGATGTCAAGGACTGCCTGACCACCTGAATGATTACCAACAAAACCAACAAATGGTCTGAAGGTCTCAAGTTCGAGGCAAGCCAAAAAAAATAACTTACTCCATGGGGGGATAAGCCATGCAATGGCTGCATCAGGTCGAGGCTCTGAATGCACTCCTGGACAGGCACCATTGTTTCCACCGCGGCCTGAGGATCCTGCAAAAGGGACACTTCCTTGTGAAGCACTGGGTTCAAAAACTGCGAAGAGGTTGTCTGATAGCCTGTTTACACTTAGTATTCCTAGAGTAGACCAAATTTTAAGGCTTTTTTTGCAGGGTTAGTTCCAGCGTTTGAACAGGAAGTAGATTTTGAACCAACATGTCTCATACTCTGAAACCGATCATTTCTCTATCGTGACAGGATTCAATGTTGCATCACATCAAAGTGGTTACGGAGAAGTGCACCAATTTTATCTTGTGGTGTGTTGAATGGAAACAACTGGCACCCAACAAAGCAGTACACCATTAATATTCTACAATGGATACAATTTACATTATGACATTCAGGTTCTCAGAAATTAATATGCTACATGGATACAATTCACAATACGACATTCACAATTCCAGTCTTTAACAAGGAAACATATTGCACAATGAGCGGTAGATGATTGAAGTCTGGCTCTAAAAGCGCTTTCACAGTGCAGCGCTGTGGCGAGTTCTCTCTCACGTGCGACTTTTTATTAATGTATTCATCAAACGCATAACATCTGAAATGAATAACCTTCAATTGATTCTAAATGAAGCGCAACTGCTTGCTGCGGAACATGACTTAGCTGCTGCTTACTCTTACTTGGCTTTACTATTCCAAGATAGTTTGAAAGCGTGCAAGGAATGCGTTCTAACAGCCTATTCAATAGAACCTAGTGTAGAACGTCTCCAAAAACTAGAAAAATTGGCACAACAGGTGCAAAGTGGCGAGGGCTGTTTAGTTGATCAATCTTGAAAGGATGATTTTCACACTATAATTATCACGCCTCGGAATCGGTCTTTAAGTTGGACATTAGAATGGCCACATCTAAAGCAGCGATGTGAGAGGCATTCTCTTGAGATGAAAACATGCCGACCTGCAGAAAAGAAACTGAAGTATTTGGAGTTGGACTACACTCAGTTTATAAACCTTCCACCAAATAAAACCTTCGCTGGAATTGAGAAAGGCTTCGAAGAGAACACCCAAGAAATCACGAAAGAAACATCTATCCCCTCACCGACAGAAACAGCACCCCTAGCGTTACCAACACGTTCTTCACTAGGAACACCATCACCAACTCTACAACAAACATTTTCACTATCAACACAACAGCCCACAGTAAAAAAAACTCGAAAAAAAAGGAGTAAGACAAAACCAAAAAAGAAAAACAGACCACTATTAGCGTTACAACGAAAAGAAATCTTGCAAAACTTAACAGTACATTGCTTAGCGTGCGACCAGACGTACAAGCAATATAAAGTAGAGAGGCTTAAAACACACATTCACACAAAATACATTGACAATGCAAAATTTCTAATTGACGAAACCGAAAAGTTGTTCCCTTCTTTTCAGCCAAAAGGTGGAAGATCAAAAACATGTCCTTCTTGTTATAAAGAAATAATTGCTATCATTACAAATTTATAAGAAAATAATTGGTACTATTACAAATTTACAAGATCATATAGCAAGCAAGCATTCTAAGTGAGTAATTTTCGCTCGGTGTTTAGTTAACAATATTTGTCACATTCATGTAACGAGTTTAAAAAAAATCCTTTTTTTTTAGTTCTTGAATGTGTTGACGCTTAAAGCTATAGTTTAAGAAAACGCAAAAATGTTTAGATATGCTAGAACTTGCATCAGATGTCTTCAAAATCATGCTGGTTTGGATGGCAAATTAAAAAGTTATTTAACTTCAAAAGTACGAAGTTAGCCTTTTTAGCTATATTACAAACTTTGAGGTTCAATAAATTTGTGAATTCCCATCCAAACCTATGGCATGTGATGACATTTTTTGTTTGTCTTGTCGAGACGAATCCATTTCTGTAACGTAAAGTCAATCTGGACTATTTTGAAAATTCACTCAAACCCCTTGTAAAATAAAACAAGGCATCCCCTTGGATTTCAAGGCGGTACTTTTACCGTGTAACTCCGGGCATGTGTCTGCAAAGGCACCGGGCGGCTGACAGTGAAAGGTTTTGAGAATATTTTGTTACATCAAGTCGTCTACCCTGCTTGGGAATTCAGGGCTGGCCAAAACTACAGTTATGAAACAGAACCTGCGTTAAAGCAATTATTTTCATTTAAAATTTCTTTTCCTGCACAGAAAATGAAAATTAATACACTGCCGTTCAAAATTAGCGGCCCCTTTTTTGCCCACGGCGCTGTTTCTATGATTTTCGAGCTAGGATGCTGATTTTTGGCAGATAGGTGGCCCCGTTGCTATTTTTGAGCCCTACCAAGTGTGCAGTCCGTGCGTCCACGGCCTGTGCAACCCTTTCATCGCTTAAGGGTGTAAAAACTGAGAACAACGTGGCGAAATTTTTGACTTTAAATGATGGGAAACGTGAAATGTGTCTTGTACCGACTCAAAAGAGTCTCCCCATCACAACGCACTGGAGTCGTGCTCGCCCGCCAGGTCGGTGTTTTCTCAACGGGGGCAAGCCAGCTGCACCGTGCAGACGACGCCTGCGTGCCGTTTGCATTTTTGCTGTGCAGCTGGACTGCACCTGTTGAAAAACACCGACCTGGCGCGCGAGCACGACTCCAGTGCGTTGGTACACCTGCGCGGCCTGTGTTATGAGTTGCCTGACTCGCCGGCGTGAGGCGCTTTCAAGGCGAGAGGCCCGAATGCATCACTGCCTTTCCGTCGTTTGCATGGGCGCGGGCGTTGCCGCAGCGGTGTCAAAGTTAAGGGGCTTGCAGGGAAGGGATGTGCCGAGATGTGATACTTGGAGTTTGGCCGCTACCCCACCTGCTCTGCAAACTCAACAGTGTACTCAGTACACTCTATTCAGCGTGTACTCACAAGCACACTCTTATCACAGTGTTCTCAGATGAGCACACTCCAAAAAGAGTGTACTTAGATAAGTACACTCTCAGGAGAGTGTACTTATCTGAGTACACTCTCGTTGGAGTGTGCTCATCTGAGTACACTGTGATGAGTGTGTGCTCAGATGAGTTCACTCTGATACGAGTGTGCTTGTGAGTACACGCTGAACAGAGTGTACTGAGTACACTGTTGAGTTTGCAGAGTGAGTTCGGCGTTGACGAGGGATGTACTTAGGGGCTGTTTTCGCTGGTTTCGACAGTTTTGAGGTCCTAGGGGGTGAACGATGCACCGGATCGACTCCAAGATTTCAGGAATGGTTCAGCCGTGTCTTATTGACCGAGATTACCCTTAAACGCCTCCCTTCCCCTCCCGGGCGAGCAGATGGCGAAAGGGGATGGCCAATACTATAACGGTGGATGAAAATTTCCGGCACCTAATATTTTAACGGGGATGGTTTCGTGCCCACCCAAGGCGAGTCCCAATGAAAGTAAGCGCCAAAATTCAACCTCTTTGGGACTCAAACGACACAAATTCAAAAAGGGGTGGGTCCTCCGAGGGGTTGGTGCAGCCCGGGGTGGTCGGAATCGAAAAAAAAAACTTGCACAGTGTACACTAGAAGCCACTGAATTGTTTGCTGCCGGTATTCAACATTTTCGAAAACAACCCCCTCGAGGGGGTGCGAGTGACTGTGGACAGGGGTGGGTTTGTCCGATTGCGATTCCGTTGCACGGTTGTGAAGAGGAAACTCATTTGAGACGGTACACGACACATTTCACGTTTCCGATCATAAAAAGTAATAAATTTCGCCACGTTTCTCTCAGTTTTTACACCCTTATGCAATGAAGGGGTTGCACAGGCCGTTGAGGGGGACGCACGGACTGCACACTAGGTAGGGCTCAAGAAGAGTAACGGAGGCACCTTTCTGCCAAATTTAAGCATCCTAGCTCGAAAAACATAGAAACAGCGCCGTGGGCAAAAAACGGGCCGCTAATTTTAAACAGCAGTGTAATTTAAAAGTAACTTCGCTTTGATATAAACGCATTACAACAAAAACACAAATAAAAATTGCGTCTAAATTTTAAATCATATGTTGGTAACCAAGAGACCATGGTAGACACACATGGCGCGTATAGCCAGTTGAGGTTTAACTAAAGCTCCTTCAATTAAAACAAAAAGGTTACAGCATGAGCCATCAACAGACACAATTCCATGAAAAAAAAAATAATCAGTGAAGCCGCCGACTATTCAAGCCTGCCTAGTATAGTATAACTAGGCAGACTTGAAAAGTTGGCGGCTTTGCCGATTATTTTTTTTTTAATGGAATTGTGTGTATTGATGGCAAATGCTGTAGCTTTTTTGTTTAAATTGAAGGAGCTTTAGTTTAACCTCAACTGGCTGTACGCGCCATGTGTATCTACCATGGTCTCTTGGTTACCAACATATGGTTTGAAATTTAGACGCAATTTCTATTTGTGTGTTTGTTGTTATGCGTTTATATCAAAGCGAAGTCACTTTTAAATAATTAATTTACATTTTCTGCGCGGGAAAAGTAATTTCGATCGAAAATAATTGCTTTAACGCAGGTTCTGTTTCATAACTGTAGTTTTGGCCAGCCCTGAATTCCCAAGCAGGGTAAACAACTTGATGTAAAAAATATTCTCAAAAACTTTCACTGTCACCAATAATATTATACATTTAGTACAAAACTCTTTTTTTAAAACACTTAATTATATTTTTTATGGAGAAAAATAATTCAGAATCACAATTTGTCACTTTCTACATTACCCTTATTTTGTGTCTGAGGCAGTGGTGAGCCCGGAATGGATATGCTCGGCTTGGCTCGGCTCCTCACAGTCGATTCTTCGGCATCGCCTTATTAGTTATACTATATTATTATTTGTTAGACTAGCTGCGGCTCAGCCAACTATATTATTTTTTGTAAGACCAGCTGCGGCTCAGCCAACAACTTAGTTTGTGATCCTTACAATTAGAGTGAAATAACAGATCCAACACAAACTGCCTTGATAAGTCTTTATTTTTTAAAAATTTGGGCCCACGTGGTGATGAGGTGGATCAGTTCGTCGAGGAGCAGGGTCGGGTTAACTGACTACAGCTGCAAGATTTTGTGCACACGCTGGCACTCGCACAGGTACGGCTACGACGCGCGTGATTTTCATCGGCTAAACCCCATTGTGCATGGCGGCGTATATCTAGTGAATCGACAGCACGT
This sequence comes from Stenchaetothrips biformis, assembly GCA_030522485.1. Lineage (NCBI taxonomy): Eukaryota > Metazoa > Arthropoda > Insecta > Thysanoptera > Thripidae > Stenchaetothrips > Stenchaetothrips biformis. The sequence continues at coordinate 341,420 of CM060097.1, read as the reverse complement.
CTCCGGCTATCGTTAATTCACCCTCTTGCTCCTTGTTAGAGTGGCAACTATGGGCTTTCGCCTAGAGTAGCTCGAAATCGGCTTTCCCTTTCAGTGGCACAAAACGGGCTTTCACGTCAAGGAGCACAAAATCGGCTTTCGCTCTATGCAGCACCGGGCTTTCACTTTACCAACCCTTTCGTACTGCCAGTCAATGAGCACTCAAAAAGGCTTTCGATCAACTGAACCAAGTGTTTCAGAGAAGTGTTGATTGCACAGATTGGTAGTAGCTTACGCTCCGTGAAGAAGCAGCACGTCTTAGCCACTTGACAGCTCCTTCCACTCTTTCTACTAGGTCACTAATTGACCTGTCTACTAACGTTTTTTGTGGAAACGTCGAGGTGGTTCAAACAGGGCGCTAGACGTAGCGCGGCCGCAGCCAACATGTGGGAATGTATGCGTATGAAAGCAAGATGAAATGACCTTACATCAGGGCATTGTATTTGTCATTGAGTGGTTCCATATCTAGGGAACACAAAACTTTTTGATGTCAGCGATCCGGACCAAAATTTTACCATGTGTGGCCCTAGGGTAGAGGAAGATGCCCACAAATTTTGAAGGTCCAAGGTCGAACCAGTCCCAAACAGTAGGCAAAAGTATGTTTTGCGACTTTGTTTGGTAAAAGTCAACTTTGAAAGTTCAAATCGATAGGAAGGGCTTGACCTAGGAACTTGAAAATTCATACAGGTCTTGAGGGCAATGAGTAGAACATTTAAAAAATTTTTGTAAGAATTTTAAGAAGAAATTACCTTTTTTAAAAAGCGGAACTTCAATTTTTTTCTAGATCTCAAAAACGTATTTAAAAAAAAAATCAAAAAAATTGAGAAAGTACCTTACTATGGTCCTAGACTCTGTAAAAAATTTAATCCTGGGCACTCACTTGGATAGGCCTTCACAGCGTTATATATGTCGTGACATTGACAAACGATGAATTTTGTTAAAATTAGTACGAGGCATTGCAACAAGTAGATGCAATTAAGGGTTAGGGGGTGGGGGCTTAACTACGAACACGAGAAGAATGGCTTTGCTCGTCACCAGAGGATCACCAACCTCAGCCTCGGTTTCCGTAATTGCCCTTTTCCCATCCATGGCTTGTCTCGCCTCCTCAGCCACTTCCGCTGGAGGCTTATCTCTTGCTGATAACTGAAGGAGCAACGGGGTCTCCACGCCAAGTCACCGCAGCCCCCGAATTCGATGGTGACGGATTTAGTCCACAGGGGTGTCTATCCACTCAGGGTGGTCTTCTGAGTCGCCAGATAATTTTTAGCAGATGATATTAATCAGCTAGCTTTGACTCTCGACAGTTTAGCAATTAAATGTACCAAATCAGTTGCAAATGTTGCAGTTGCACGTTGCATTGGCACGTTGCGGTAGCAGTTGTAGCAAGAAGTCAGTTGTAGCGAGTAGCAGTTGTGGCAGGGGCACCGGCATCGTATACCGACCACCCGACCCATCATCATCATCATCATCAACGCTGATAGGCCTCTACAGACCTTTAGCGGTTCGAGTCAGCAGGACACTCCGACCTTGCGTTACCTGTCCGCCACCTCAGATGCGGTAGGGTTTAGCCTAGTCGGCGTGTCCCCTGCCCTACTGGGGAGTATGGGATCCACTTGAGCAGGGTACTGGTACCTCGCCCAAGCTTCACGCATCTCTTAGAAGATGTTGCCGAGGTGATGCGCTTCCAAGGAAACGAGCTGCAAAGGTAAAAGGGCCTGCAAGAGGAGACGACAGTATGCGACTGCCAACCGGGGAGGGGGGGGGGGGGCAAGGGGGTATTCACTCTCGGAAATGGTCAACCAACTATTACCTTTCCGGGGCAGCGATAAACAGCGCTGAGCACTTGAGCAGGCTAGGAGCATCCGCCTCGGTCCTCAGCCCCAAGCCACCCCCCCCCCCACCCCGCATCCATACTCTTCTCTACACAGGCGGAGGCTGCCGCGGCGTCGCCACGTCGCCGCGTCGTCGCGTCGCTGCGTCGCGGCGTCGCCAGCATTTTGCGGTTTTTCGCTTCTAGCGGTCGAACGATGCATTTTACACATATACAACCTCTATATCGTTTTAATCGTCTTCGCCCGTTCTTTGTAATGCACCAGTTAAATTCTCAAAACTCGAAATTCTCAAGTGGGATTTTGCGGTTTTTCGTCTCTATTCGCTTCTAGCGGTCGAACGATGCATTTTACACATACACAACCTGTATTTCGTTTTAATCGTCTTCGCCCGTTCTTTGTAATGCACCAGTAAATTCCCAAAAGTCGAAATTTTCCCTTGGCACCTAGCGTGAGATCACCCGGTTACGCTGCTTTGAACCATCGCTGGCGCGCAGCCGCAGCAGACTGATTCCGTTAGTCGTTTTTGTCGCTCTGTCTCTCTCGCACTCAGGGCATTTCGTCTTGCATTCATGGGGCGTCTAGAACAACCATGCATTACCATAAACATTCTCATTAGTATCATCTGCTTTCACGTTAGCGTTAGCGTTAACGTTTTTTTTATCTACTCCAAAGGGTTCAGATTCTGGAGCAACTTGAACGTTTTGGAAAATTTTGTTGTATTGGATGTAAAGAATTGCTTGGAGAATGGCTATCTCTGATAGTATCCGGACCCACCAGGAGTCATTTGCACCACTAAGGACTACTCTTCTCATGAAAAAAGATTCTTTTTGAAAAAGAATCTAAAACCTCAAAAATATTAAGAAAATACGATGAAATTTTTTAGTAAAATGACGCTACCAAAAATACGCGGTGCCTCAAACTTGACGACTCTTTGCCCAAAACTTGCTTATCCTTGGCCGACAATGCCCACAAAATCAGGGACGGACTTGCCTGGGTGGGGATTGTTGGATCCCCACCCGGGCCCCTTCTCAGGATATGGGTTGCGGGCCCCCCTGACGGGCCGGGCCTTCTCACATGAGAAGCAGGAAGATTACACGGGCCCGCTTGCGTCGCTGTGGGTTTGAGGTTTGGTGACTTTAAGGACATCACACAAGTTATAAAAAATAAATATTATGGCGTAAATAGCTTAAATCAAACAAAGAAAAGACACTGTTACAAGGTACACTTACGCCAGACCGCACTGTAAAACCAAACGTTGTCTAGACCACACCACTGGTGCGGTCTTATGAGTGCCATTTGGACCGCATCAGTTGGTGTGGTCTAGACCACGTTTGGAGTGCTCTGGTGTGGTCTAGACCACGTTTGGAGTGCCCTTTTAATGCAATGACCACACCAAACGTGGTCTAGACCACACCAACTGATGCGGTCAAAATTGCACTAATTTGACCGCATCAGTTGGTGTGGCCTAGACAACGTTTGGTTTTTCAGTGCGTGTCTTGTCGTAACAGGCTTTGCGATGCTGCGCCAGTTTCGACAATCCACGCCTGGCGTTTCACCTACTTTGGCCTGCGGCGCTTAATTCTTGCCTTCGGCAAGCTGTTTTAAGGGATCATTGAGGCAATAAGTAGTGCACTACGTGATGAATGGTCGAAGTATACAAGCTAGGGCGCGCCCTTATTCAGTCAAACCGAGTAGGCAGCTCCGCTTCGCCCCGCAGGTAATTCAGTTCGACAGGGGCCGATACCAGCTTGGCCTGCCGGCAGATTCTTCTCGGGCCTTCTTCGGCCCTCGCACCAGACCTGGCTTGGCCCAATCGGAGGCCATCCCCCGGGCCTTCGGTCCTCGCACCTCATACCCCGTGGAGGTAAAGCGCAAACTTATTGATGTAACACCAGGACTGAGGCCCGGTCTTGTGTTCCCACTGTGCCACAGTTAATGTGCAAAACATGGCCGTTGCACCAATTTTCACAATACATGAAGGCGGGCTCAAAGACCCCCCCCCTTCCGACCCCTCTTTGAAAAGGTCTTGCCGAGACTTATCGAAATCTGCAATAAAATTTTTTAGTCGGTCGATCGCCTTTTTTCAAGATCCTGACTCGGCCAACTAATGAAGTCGGGCTCCTAGACCCCCCTTCCGACCTCTGTTTGAAAAGGTCTTGCCGGGACCTATCGAAATCTGCAATAGTTTTTTTTAAGTCGGCCGACCCCCTTTCTTCAAGATTAGGGGCGAAGTTGATTATGTTCGTAAATTCGGGTCGAGGTAGCCAATTCGCAGTTAAAACTTTGGTCAGGGGTCCAAATTGATTTCATTTTCGTCATTAGCACCTTCAAAAACATACGAAACCATGTAAAAATGTCTCTAAAATATAACGTCACTGAAAAGTTGCATTTTTTCTGCCGTTTTTTCGTGTTTTTTCGTTGGTACGACTGAATAATTTGAGAAAGAGGGCTGAATTTCAGCGTGTGGTGATCCAAGGATATACCTTACAATCCTGCAAAATCTCAGTCAGATCGACAGAGTTGTTCGTTTGGAATGATATAAAATCACTAAGAAAGTCAATTTTTCTGCCATTTTTTGGGTGTTTTTACGTTAGTACGACTGAATGGAATGAGATAGAAAGCTGAAAATTTTTGTGTGGCGAGCCAAGGACATACCTAATAACCCTTCAAAGTCTCAGACAGATCGGCTGAGCCGTTCAGGAGAAAGAGTTCTGACACACACACACACACACACACACACACACACACACACATATACACACACTGACAGGCAGACCAAACTTTCTCACCCCAGTGAAGTAACTGGCTTCGCTTATCGCTCAGCCAATTATATAGTACAGCGGACGCCCGACGGTTAGCAGACTACAATCCTTTCTTCTTCTCACCACTAAAATACCTCATTGGTCACAGATCGAATTTACGGCACTTAAATACATCGAAGCTCTCTTTTGCCCCTGGATGGTAGGCAAATCCGGGCCCCCTAGACCAGATTTCCCACCCGACTCGTGGGCCCCCAGTCCGTCCCTGGAGCCACCTGCATTCCGCAGGCCCCTGACCACTTTATGGAAGCGCGTGCAGTAAGCGCCAAACTCCTCCTCAGCAGGTTTGTACTTGAGCATGGTATACTCCCTAGTAGTGAGGATGTTAAGGGCTTCAACCATGCACTTTGTGATGAAAGCAAAATATTGTCGGATCATTAGGTTTTCGAGGGTGCTCTATCGATCTGGATATGGCGCAACGCTGAAATCCGACTCCTTCATCCCGTTCGAGGCCAAGAAGTGCTAAATCATCTACAAACGACGGCTAAATTACGTCGTATCGCCCTTTGCGGGGGTGTCAATCGATTTCTCTCTTCATTCCGGTTATTTTGACACCTATCTCGATATGGCGCGGTGCGCGGGCGCGAATCCTAGCCGCCTAGAAGGTACCCCAAGTGCCTGATCCACTACAACGGCATGCCTTCCAGGTGCCGTAGCGCCTCGGAGGAGGTGTCAATCGATTTGTCTGTTTATTCCGGTCCTTTTGACACCTACCTCGATATGGCGCGGTGCGCGGGCGCGAATCCTGGCCGCCTAGAAGGTACCCCAAGTGCCTAATCCACTACAACGGCATGCCTTCCAGGTGCCGTAGCGCCTAGGTGTCAATCGATTTGTCTGTTTATTCCGGTCCTTTTGACACCTGCCTCGATATAGCGAGGTGCGCGTGCGTAAATCCTGGCCGCCTAGAACGTGCACGAAGTGTCTCATCTCCAGCAAAGACGAGGCTTCTCCTTACTCTATCGCCAAGAAAGCTTAGTGCGTCGTGCACTGACGTCAGCAAGCAATGAAAGGTTTTGCTGTAAAGGACAAACTTTCGCATTTTGTTCATAGGTTCAAAAATGTCTTTTTAATACAATATATAGGGCACACTATAAAATGTTAATTATAAACATTTAAAAATTTATTGTGACGACGTTATTGTCATTAATCTAAGAAAGCCCACATGGACAAAATTACCTACTACTCGGTCACGTCATTGCGAAGACAACTACAATTTTTGCAGGGCAAAGTACATTTTAGTCCATTCTTTAGGCAGTAGCAGCGTGCAGGTGCACATTTTCCCTTGCACCGGCATGATTTCAATGCAACACACGACTTTTCGGCCGTGGGCAGCGTGATCCAGACGGGACGCCACTCGTTAAGTAACTGACTTGAAAGGATCTGGTAACCCTCAGTCGTCGAGCCACGTTTGCTGTTTCAAGGGCAAGTTAATTTTTCATTCGTGGCAGTCTGGCACAACAAACATTTTGTCCCGTCAGTCGTCCTTGTTGGAGCTTGCACTGGCTTACTAGTATCCACTTTATAAAACGCCATAACTATGCTGCTTCATACCTAAAACAATAATTGACTTTTTAAAAATGTGGCCTTACACCACTAAACTAAATTCAGAAAGCAAAGACGAATAATAACTTACCTTTGGTAGGAAGGGCAGTAAAACAGCGTCACAACGACACAACAGTCACAAAAGCACGTAACGCAACACCAAGCGTACCGCGGTAAGGGAGGGTGGGGCACCTCATGTCAGGGGCACCTCGTGTCAAAGTGCTGTGGCGGACAGACCACTCTCACTGCTGTGCAGCCAATTTGGGTAAATAAAGGTATTACCACATGTACTTCAATGCCAAAAATTGGTTACGGTCAGATCAAAATTGTGGCCCCAGTGTGAAATCAAATTTTGAATGTGCTCCAAGCTTGGGGATGTTCGGGGGGACTTCACACTGTCACTGTATGGTTCTTCCTTCTTAACATCATTTTTAAATAGAAATGGCAAACTTGAGACAGGAACCAATTTGATAGGTTCTGCATTAGGAACAGGCACTGAGGCCAACTGTTTCACCACCTCCTGGAAGTCTTTTGGTTCCTCTTTTATTTTCACAGCAAAGATTGGTGGTATTTCTGAGCTCTTTTGAGACCCAAGGCCTTGTGCCTCGGTGTTCCTGCACATGTTCTTAAAATCATGGAACTCGGTAAGTTTACTCTTGCATAACAAACATATTGTTTTTCTGTTGTCAGTTTCCTTGACCTCAATGTTGAGGGTGAAGTTGATCTTGTAGGGCAGGTATTCCTTTGAGCCGAAGATAGGGATTTCATCGCTGTGCCCCGCAGACAGCCGGCAAAGCTCAGTGGACAAACACAAAGACAGTGTTCGATCTAAATTGTCTTGTCACTCACTCGATTACCGGACCCCAATATTTCACCACCGAAACACCGCGCACGGCGCCACATTGAGGCCGGTGTCAAAATGATCGGAATGAACAGACGAATCGGTTGACACCTCTTCCGAGGCGCTACGGCACCTAAGTGCTGACACACACACACACACACACACACACACGTACACACACTGACAGGCAGACCAAACTTTCTCACCCCAGTGAAGTAACTGGCTTCGCTAATCGCTCAGCCAATTATATAGTACAGCGGACGCCCGACGGTTAGCAGACTACAATCCTTTCTTCTTCTCACCACTAAAATACCTCATTGGTCACAGATCGAATTTACGGCACTTAAATACATCGAAGCTCTCTTTTGCCCCTGGATGGTAGGCAAATCCGGGCCCCCTAGACCAGATTTCCCACCCGACTCGTGGGCCCCCAGTCCGTCCCTGCACAAAATTTCAAATCCGGCCCAGCTTATTTACACCTAATTGGTCCAACTTTTATGCTTTTTCCCCTAAAACATGAACCGAAACCTTTCCAGCATGAACCAAAGTGCGCGTCTTGGTTCTTTAAATCACTTTTTGACTTGGCATTGACTACCCAACATCATTTCAAGTTGGACATTTCACTTCTCTCGCAATGCCGGGGCACATTGACCATTATCTAACCTAAAAGCAAATTTTTTGGGACAAAAAGTGGAAATTGTTTCTTGCAATGAGCACCAAACCACTTCCAACTAACCCTTCTGCACAGACTAGGTCCTCTGCTTCATTTTACCAACCTGTTGAAGAATTTGGCACATAGGCAAGTTTATTCTGACTCTCTTTCGTCCGCGACGATTCTCTGACTGATATGAAACTCAGGCAGCAAAGGGCAGACCACAAAACATAATAAAAACCCAGCATTTTTGTACAAAGTTGTTCCTCACTAAGTTTGTTTGGCTTTTCAAATCGTCTGCTGCTCTGTGCTCAACCTCAGGGATGAGAAAGTTGTGATGTTTCCAGCAATTTCTCATCCCTGAGGTCGAGCGCAGAGCAGCAGACAAGTCATGGTAAGTTCACTTCACAACTGGAATCGTAATCAAATCTTGTCTCCACTTTGGCCAATTGCTAATTTGCCTTATTGCAAAAACCATATCATTAACTTTTCACTTGTATTGTCCTTCAAATTTTCATTGGTGAGCCAATGCGCAAGAAGCCACAAACTAAAGGTAATTTTTGCAGGGAGGAAGTTATTTAGAATACAGAACTTCCTGACCTGACTCAATTATAATTTCCTAAAATATTTAAATACAATTGCTTAAATTAATTGTTTTATGCTTGCAGTACGCACCTATAACGCATGCACCTGGAGGTGTGTACTCAGCGAAGTATGCATCTGCAGATGTGTACTCAGCTTAGTATGCATCTGTAGGTGTGTACTCCACCAAGTATGCATCTGTAGATGTGTACTCGTAGGTATGCATCTGTAGATGCATACTGAGTACACAGTTCAGTTTGTAGAGTACTTGCCTAAACACGCACCTAGAAGTGTGTACTTGAATGAGTACACGCTTTAAAGTGTGTAGTCAGTGAGTGCGCACATAGAAGTTTATGTCTTAACTGTCAGACCACTTGTTGCTATATCTCAGAAGCATAGAATGCATGTACATGAGCAATTGGAATTCAGTTCTTGTTGAGTGTAGCACACCTAATAGCGCAACTTTACCGAAGCCGTGTGAGGTTCCCAAAACGTGCCTAGTACTCGAATGCAAGGCTCCAGGAGAGGCTGCAATTAACATGAGAACGCAGCTGAGCAGTTGAGCACTTTATAGAAACTCTTTCGACACGATGATTTTACTTTAGGAACAAGGATGAAAGAGGGATGGCAAATTTTTAAGACGCCACCTACTCACTCATCGCCCGTCCCTTCCGTTTTGAAGACGCAAAGTCAGCACAGAGGACAGTGCCACGCCAGTTTCGCAGTCTGCTCGCCGTGCATTTTAGATACAGCCTGATATAGTTCAGAGTGGTGGCTGCACCTGGAACAAATTTTGGGCACGGAGAGGCGAAGGCAAAACATCCACACTGTGCTGAGCGCCTCGCGGTGCAGCGAAACAAAAGAGATGACGCGCGCCAGCGCGCGATGCGGACTTGTATTCGGATGCGACGTGCACTGCTGTGGAGACACGCTTTAACTGACGCAAAGTGTCCAGCAGAAATCCCGAGTGGCCGAGGGATTAAGCGCCCCTCCTCTCCCCTCGCCCCGCGCAGGTAGATTCGGCCGGCCAGCCGGCGAGCGGTGATTTTCCGAAAGCCCCGGCTCGGCTCGCTCTACCTGGCTCGGCGTGCCACCGACTGGGCGGCTTCGCTCAGCTCGGATGGCTTGGTGGCACGAGCGTCGGTCCAGGCGGCAGCTAGGGCAAACGTGACGCATCCTGCAGCTTCCAGAGGGGTGCAGGCTGATTTCTAATCTAAAAAAGCCGTTCGCTTGACTAACTTAAGATTTTCAAGTACTGTTCTGGCAAATGTCCATTGTACTCAAAAGGCAGTCTTATTGCGCCCAGTACCAGACTAAAAATCGTTGATTCCAGCCTGAAAACTTAGATTTCGTACCACAAATGACCTTTTTCAGACACCAAAGATGAAACTCTGTTCCACGCCCTCCAACAATTCAGACTCTTGAGTCCTAAAGCGAATTTTCAGACCACGAGGCTGAAAATTCAGACCAAATGTCTGAAAATTCTGCTTCAAGTCTGAATTTAGGATTCACACTGCCTGGTCGAAATTATTTGGTCTGGATTTTCAGATTTTTTTAAACAGTGAGCAATTGTTGATCTCATTTATGCAGTCCCAGTTGTTTAAAAAATATCAGTTTTGCTTGACGTTTGGGAAACATCTCTCCATAGGAGCATCTACACACTTAATGTTCCTATAGAATTTTGTACGTGTCACTTGCGCGATTTTGTGAATGCGAGGAATTCGCCTAATAATATGCGAAAATTGCATAAATTTATGCAAATTTGTGCACAATTTTATGCAAAACGTCACGCAGGTTGAAAATCATGCATCACCATGTACGATATTCTTTATAGACATTGAGATCGTACTGGGAAGAGCCCCCGCGCGACAGCGGGTAGGCAACCCTCCTCGCCCGCCTGCTTGACGGGCCGGCCTATCTTGGACCCTCTCAGACGCTCAACTTGAACTTTAACTTGAGAGACTACACCACAATTAGTCGTCCGCCATTTCGGACCCGGTAACTGCCATACTTCCATTGAACAGCATGACAGACCGTACGTAAGGCGCTGCGCATTCGATTCCAATATTTTTGCATCGTCGTGTTCGGATCGTGTGACACTGGATGCCACGGAATATTGCCAATGTGATGCTGGGATGAGATACAATCCTACAGGGTCAAAATGTTAGGAAAGATTAAAGAAAAAAAAAATTGTCAAACTCTGAGACTTTGCCATTTTTACACGGTTCGTCAGAAAAATATGGGGTCGTGCTTATTGGATTCCTTAGTTCATTAACTATTTAAAAGTCCCATGGAAAGCCTCTCAAACGACTTTTTGCCATTTTCCCAAGCTTTGGGACTTTTTCGTTAATATTTGGACGTTTTTAGCTTTACCTCAATTTTGGACACAGATTTGGATTCCTTGGCTTATTTGGCGTCCGAAAAACTATGTCTCGACCAACTGGCTGGGGAACCTAAGGGATAGGGCAAAATACCCATATTCAAGTTGAAAAAGCCCCCAAAACAGAGAGAAGTCTCTTAAGAAACGGAAATAACGTATCATGTTTTTACAAATTACTTAAATAACTACTGACGAATTCACCAAAAAGTCAGTAGCGCGCAGAGAGTGTACGCTTTAAAGTATCGACTGGGGCCCCTCGCCTGAGAAAGTTCACCAACTGGTTCTTGGTACCTTGCCAAGCTGGTGCACTTTCGGATAACCTCAAGCACGTCTAGATGATGAATACATATCCTCATGTCAAAGTGTCGCACTGCCATCGATGCTCTATTCTGAACATCCAGGAGAATCCATCCGTGAACAAGAGTTCCGCGCGCTTTTCGTTCGTCACAGTGTACTTTAGTGTGCGTAAAGCCGGAAAAGCTCCGCGGAACTGCCTTGAAGACCTTCAACAAACAGGGGGTTTAAGTCACCGAACGCAAAACAGAACCGGCGTGTGTGCATTTTTGCTGCCCATTTTTAGAAACTTAAGTGGTGAAATAAAACTGTCTGTTGTTTCATCGTAACACCTCTTCTTACAGCGAACACTCTCATCCATCAGTCGACAATTACTTGATATTCATTGACGTTTGTGCAAGTTAATAAGATTTTGTTAAGAAGAGTAAGGATTGTCAAGACGAAATTGATAATGAAATAACTCAAACAAATTAAAATGTTAACAATAGCTCTATGTGCACAAACATCAAAACGTTTTAAAGAAACCCTCATTACGAGTCTGAGAGTAAAAATAAAAAATCGTTACACGGTCCACCAAATAAAAAAGCCTACAAAGTCAAACAAATTCTCAAGAATTCACATAACAGGACAACTTTACGGCAAAAGAATCATCATATCATATTGGTGGTTTGCAAAGGGGTATTTTTCAAAGTCGAATCGAATCGAATTTTTATTCCCGAATCGAATCAAATGTTAGTTTTTTCACTCGAACCGAATCGGATGTCGTTACTTCGAATCCCATTCGAATCGAAGCAAAAAATGTACTGGAAAGAACTCAGTCGTAGACAAACTTGCAATTTGGGCCAAATAAATGTTCTTAAAATCACAGAATGGTTGGATTATGACTTATTTTGACATGTTTTGCGTAAATTATCAGGGTAAAAGAAAAATATTGACCTGGAGCAGGTTGGGACTACTTTGAGTGGAGCGTGGGTCACGTGGTTTGGCGTGTTCCGCGCGGCGCACTCCTGGCATGCACGCACTTCCCTTGTGACAGCGCGGGCCATTCTAGGGAACGCCCAGTGCCGGCCCACCTCCCTCATTGTTTTGCGGGGCGCGAGGTGGCCTACCTGGTGATGCTGACGGATGACGGCTGGTCGCAGTGCAATAGGCACGAAGGGTCTGGACCTGCGGACGCGTCTATTTCGTGCCGTCCGTTTTTTTACCAGGACTCCATTGACTATGTTAAATTCAGGGCATAATTTTATGTTGTTCATTAATTCTTGGCACTCGGGGTCAGTCGCCTGCGCTACTTTGCTCGTCGCTCGATCGACGTAGTGCGGCGGAAGGATGGTGCAAACGGCCGGCCGGGCCGGTCGGTCCGTCTGCGCGGCTGTCTTGCTTTTGCGGTGGCGGTGTTGTTTGGCTCCTGGTTCCTTGAAATGGTCGGCAAGGGAAGGCATGCTCCCGTCGGGCACCACTGTGCGCGTGGCGTCGCGTAGCGCTGCTGATTCTGCTAGCGCTGTGCTGATGACACTGTCTTCTTTCGCGGCCTGCAGAGGGCGCGAAAGAATGTCACTCGGCATTTTGTTCCTGGGCAGGTAGTGCAGGGTGATGTCATACGGAATTGTTTTCGCCAGAAGCCGGGTCAGCAGTGCGCTGTGGTCTTGATCGACCTTCAGGTGCAGAAGGGGGCGATGGTTCGTGCGCACTGTCGTGCCGCTGATTCCCAGTAGGTACAATCGCCAGTGTTCAAGCGCCCAAACAATGCAACCCATCTCTCTTTCAGTCCGCGATCTTTTTGCTTCTCCCTTCGTCAGCTCGGCGCCGGCGTACGCAATGACGCGGTCCCTGCCGTCGACGGTCTGCGCCAGTATTGCCCCTTGGTAGTACCCGGAGCAGTCCGTGATGACATTGAAAGGCTTGAAACGGCCAGGCAGGTGCAGTACCACAGGTTCCTTTGTCAGTTTGTCTTTTAACGCCTGGAACGCGGTGTCTTCTATTTTGGTCCAGATGTGCGGTGTTTTGGGGCGTATTAGTCGATTCAGGGCGCGGGCTTTCAACGCGAATCTGCGCATGTGACGGCGCATGAAACTAGCCAAGCCCGAGAATGACTTTCAGCCTGTTTTCTCTGTTGGCACCTGGAATGCCTCTACCGCGGCGAGCTTCTGTTAGTCCGGTTAAATCTTGCCGTCAAAAATCTCAAAGCCGAGCAGGTTCAATTTCTCGGGTAGGAATTCGCATTTGTCAATCCTTGCAGCCTTGAAGCCATATCAATTACTTATTTCGTAAGAGGAACAAAGACTTCCTAATAAAAATGAAAGAACATGCAAAGAGATTAAAAACAACACGAACAGTGGATTTCCATGACACTACGAGAACGCTGAATGAAAATTGTCATTTGTGATACTAAAAGCATGATGTATTTTAAAAAGCTTAACAAAAGTTGTAATGGCAGGAAAAAGTGGAAGTTCTGCCTACGGACGTCTTGTTACACATACGGCACGCCACATCCGGACGAACGAATGGCTGCAGTACCTGGCGGAAAGCTTTGCTGTGCCTGTCCCACATGTTCCTGCAAAAGAGCAGAACAGTTACAAAATTTGGTAATAAAGAACTAAGAAATCATTTCCGGGACGTATGAAGGCTATTCCGCTGCCTTATGGAAAAGGTGCGGAGAAGTAAGCTTTCTTAAGGTTACGTGCTTAACATGGATCAGGATACTAACCATGGATAATTTTTCTTAGCGAGCCCGTACAGCAAAACGAACCAGCCATTTTTTTTGCAATTTTTTTAAAAGGAAGTCAGCACTTTGGAGTGCTAGAGCCACGCGCGGGGGAGCTGATCGATCTCACTAACCAGGGGGCAGCAATGACCAAGACAGCGCCACAGGCTATGCTCCCCGCTTCTACGGAGGTTGCTAACTCTCTCGGGATAACGCAAACTACTACGCTGTTGATTGGAAAACGCTTTGCACAGATCGGAAGAGCATGCAATTTAGAGTGCATTTTACTCATTTGCCTTCCCAAAACTTCGGAATTCAACTCTTATTACAGACTAAGTGTGTACACGGAGATGGCGGACCCGGGATTTGCTCGCCTTTTTTCTATAAGAACGTAGTGACGTTTGTGCACATTTATGAGCACATTTACATATATATATTTGTGCTGTAAACTATTTCATCAATTTCGTCTTGACAAATCTGTTAATCATCATCACGTTTTACTATGTATATATCTATAAATGTGCACAAACGTTAGTTAATATTGGGATAATTGGTTAAGGGTTTTGATCCAGTAAACACAAGCACTCAGTTGGATTGCAACAGGTATATATTCTCACACTTCGAAACACCGGACAACCTTCCACACCACAGAGCACACACAGGCAGAGATGAGGATGAGACAGATCCGACGATCCGGAAACTAGACAGAGGTCTGGCACTGCCCTCTCATACAACACATAACAGCTCTTAGTTCAGTATGGAAAATTGCATATTACAATATCCCGCCTCAACTTTACACTTATTTGTAACATAGATTTATTAAAATCAGCTCACATTACATATACAAGCATTCGTCACATTATGAGTTATTGCTTCAATCCTTCATTACCATTCCCAGCCCAATCAAATGATCTTGATACACCTCGAACGCTAATGGTTTTGTCATGACTTCTGCCTTTTGATCAGAAGTTTGTATATACTTTACCGAAACTACTCCAGACTGGTGTAGAACTTTGACAAAATTATATTTTATGTCAATATGCTTCATTCGTTTCGCGGTCCAATTATCAAGGCAGTTGTAATATCAGGTATTTTGGGGAATAACGGAACTTAATTCTTCGACGCACTTTGATTTTAATTTTACTTGTTCACACACCCGGTACAGTACATGTCCTGGAAAACGGTAGGCACTGGAAGCGGAAACCACCGCTTCTCCAGCATATATATATATAGTTGCCACATACACTTATAGTTGCCGCTTACACTATGAGAGTTTTATTCTCCATGTATGAGAAATTGCTCATCTCCCAACACCCCTCCTCAATTTCTACATACATACACAACTTAAAAAAACTTTTTATTTCATTTTATTTACTAGAGCAATTACACATTCCTATGCCTTCTCTATGTTTGGAGAAAGATTCATAGGGCAATTCTTTTGTCATGATGTCGGAAAATGAATATATGGCAAGTCACATTATTTCTGGATATATACTTTGAAAGAAAAAAATACAACAATAAAATAACATCTTACCCTACTTTCCCCTTAAGGCTTTTGTCCTGGCCACTGACGGGCTTCTGTCCTGTGCCATTTTGGGTTGTATTCTTGGCTCTTAAAGATAAAAAATATTGAATATTAATGTAAGGAAAGTCACGTCATTGCAGTATTCATACTATTAAAAATACAATTAAAATTACAATCTTACCTCATTCCTGCATTCCACATATTTGTGGCAAGGTCTGCCAGATATGCAGGTAATTTTTTTAAGTTGTAGTCTATTACCGCATCCTCATATTTTTGCTCTCTGGCGAAGAAGGCATACAATTCTAGGGAGTAAGAAAGCCAAAGGTAAAAAGAGCATCACAGCGTAGTGCAACTTTAACTAAAGAAAGAGCGGTGAAGAGGAAAATAAAAACCTTTGGCTTTTTCCAAGAAGGACTTGGGAAAGGGCTTCTTGGTCTCTCCCTCTAAGTTACGGGGAAACACCCTGTAAAGCGGAGCATCCTCCCCAAATACGCCCCGCAGAAGAGCATTTCCCCAGTCTGCATCGCTCTTTGCAGACTGCAGCGTGATGTAACAATGCTGCGTCATCTGTAGGTAAGCGTGCTGGTCGCTTAGATTCACCTGGAAATAAAAAAAAATCAACAACAGTTTCTAAAGACGTTTTGCTTAGTAAATTGGCATGTAAAATTTAGATTGAGTTTGAAACATTACCTTCTGAATGCCTCCTGCTAATGCAGACTGCTCAGAGACTGATGTTGAGCCTGTGCTTTAGCTTGTTGTGGATTCAGGCAGCCTCGTACCTACCCAAATCAGAACTAGAAAATATCCACTTGCCCGAAAGACGCAAAGCCAAATCTGTCTCTGGCAAGGACGCCATTTCACCTCCTCCCTTGCAATTATGAAGTATATCATGAAATAGACAGTCATCGGTCAATGGCTCCGTCAGAAGGAACAGATGGCAAGAGCGTTTAAGGGGAAATGTCACACCCTACAAATTGTCCGCCATTATACCTCCCTGAAGTTGGCCAACCCACATTGCCAGAGAAGGTTCAAAATACAACAAATCGACGCAGAATGATTTGTTCCAAAATGTTCCACAATTGTTCCAATTTGTTCCTTTACGAGAGCGGCTCCAGGCTCGTTATCGTTTTTCGATAACAAGCTGGCCAGCTTCAAACCAGTAAAAATGCACAAATCGACCTGGGAAAAGTGCAGTTCTTCTTAAAAACGTTTGTTCCAAAATGTTCCACCATCGTTTCACGGCCACCGATAGCACCATTGCATTTTCCAAAAAAAACGGTTGTTTTTTGGGGTTGGCGAACTTCCAAAATACAAATCTGCGCAAAAGGAATTGGAAACAACGCAGTTCGCCTGAGAATCGTTTGTTCCGAAATGTTCCACCGTTGTTCCGCGACCACCAATAACACAAATGCGTTTTCCAAAAAACGGTTGTATTGTTGGGTTGGCGAACTTCCAAAATAAAAATCCGCGTAAAAAAGTTGGAAATGATGCCAATCGCCTGTTGTTTGTTCCGAAATGTTCCACTGTCGTTCCACGACCACCGATAACACAAATGCGTTTTCCGAAAAACGGTTGTTTTGTTGGGTTGGCGAACTTCCAATTTACAAATCCGCGTAAAAGGAGTTGGGAACAACGCAGTTGGCCTGAGAATCGTTTGTTCCGAAATGTTCTACTGTCGTTCCGCGACCACCGATAACACAAATGCGTTTTCCAAAAAAGGGTTGCCTTGTTGGGTTGGCGAACTTCCAAAATACAAATCTGCGTAAATAAAGTTGGAAATGATGCCAATCGCCTGAGAATTGTTTGTTCCGAAATGTTCCACTGTCGTTCCACGACCACAGATGACACAAATGCCTTTTCCGAAAAACTGTTGTTTTGTTGGGTTGGCAAACTTTCAAAATACAAATCCGCGTTGAAAAAAAGGTGGAAATGATGCTAATCGCCTGCGAATTGTTTGTTCCGAAATGTTCCTCAGTCGTTCTACGACCACCGATAACACGAATGCGTTTTCCGAAAAACGGTTGCTTTTTTTGGGTTGGCGAACTCCCAAAATACAAATCTGCTTAAAAAAAGTTGGAAATGATGCCATTAGCCTTGAAATTTGTGGTCCGAAATGTTCCTCCGTCGTTCTACGACCACCGATAACACAAATGCGTTTTCCGAAAAACAGTAGTTTTTTTTGGGTTGGGCAACTTCCAAATACAAATTAACGTCAAATGAGTTGAAAACAACGTGGTTGGCCTGAGAATCGTTTGTTCCGAAATGTTCCACCGTCGTTGCATGGCCACCGATAACAAAAATGCGTTTTTCGAAAAACGGTTGTTTTTTTGGGTTGGCGAACTTCCAAAATACAAATCCGCGTAAAAAAAGTTGGAAATGATGCCAATCGCCTGCGAATTGTTTGTTCCGAAATGTTCCTCGGTCGTTCTACGACCACCGATAACAAAAATGCGTCTCGAAAAACAATTGTTTTGTTGGGTCGGCGAACTTCTAAAATACAAATCCGTTAAAAAAAAGTTGGAATTGATGCCATTAGCCTGAGAATTGTTTGTTCCTAAATGTTCCTCGGTCGTTCTACGGCCACCGATAACACAAATGCGTTTTCCGAAAAACGGTTGTTTTGTTGGGTCGGCGAACTTCAAAAATACAAATCCGCGTAAAAAAGTTAGAAATGATGCCATTTGCCTGCGAATTGTTTGTTCCGAAATGTTCCTCGGTCGTTCTACGACCACCGATAACACAAATGCGTTTTCCGAAAAACGGTTCTTTTTTTTGGGTTGGCGAACTTCCAAAATACAAATCTGCGTAAAAAAAAGGTTAGAAATGATGCCATTAGCCTTGAAATTTTTGGTTCGAAATGTTCCTCCGTCGTAATACGACCACCGATAACACAAATGCGTTTTCCGAAAAAACGGTTGTTTTTTTGGGTTGGCGAACTTCCAAAATACAAATCTGCGTAAAAAAAGTTGGAAATGATGCCAGTCGCCTGCGAATTGTTTGTTCCGAAATGTTTCTTTGTCGTTCCACGACCACCTATAACACAAATGCTTCTTCCGAAAGATGGTTGTTTGTTTGGGTTAGCGAACTTGCTAAGTACAAATTAACGTCAAATGAGTTGAAAACAACGTGGTTGGCCTGAGAATCGTTTGTTCCGGAATGTTCAACCGTCGTTGCATGGCCACCGATAACACAAATGCGTTTTGCGAAAAACGGTTGTTTGTTTGGGTTGGCGAACTTGCTAAGTACAAATTAACGTCAAATGAGTTGAAAACAACGTGGTTGGCCTGAGAATCGTTTGTTCCGAAATGTTCCACCGTCGTTGCACGGCCACCGATACTACAAATGCGTTTTGTGAAAAGCGGTTGTTTGTTTGGGTTGGCGAACTTGCTAAGTACAAATTAACGTCAAATGAGTTGAAAACAACGTGGTTGGCCTGAGAATCGTTTGTTCCCAAATGTTCCACCGTCGGCCACCAATAACACAAATGCGTTTTCCGAAAAACGGTTGTTTTATGGGGTTAGCCAACTTTCAAAATACAAATCCGCGTAAAAAAAGGTTGAAAATGATGCCAATCGCCTGAGAATTGTTTGTTCCGAAATGTTCCACTGTCGTTCTACGACCACCGATAACACAAATGCGTTTTCTGAACAACGGTTGTTTTGTTGTGTCGGCGAACTTCCAAAATACAAATCCGCGTAAAAAAAGTTGGAAATGATGCCATTAGCCTGAGGATTGTTTGTTCCGAAATGTTCCTCCGTCGTTTCACGGCCACCGATAACACAAATGCGTTTTCCGAAAGACGGTTGATTGTTTGGGTTGGCGAACTTGCCAAGTACAAATTAACGTAAAAAAAGTTGAAAACAACTCGGTTCGCCTGAGAATCGTTCGTTCCGAAATATTCCACCGTCGTTCCGCGACCACCGATAACACAAATGCGTTTTCCGAAAAACGGTTGTTTTTTTTTTTGGGTTGGCGAACTTCCAAAATACAAATCTGCGTAAAAAGAGTTGGAAATGATGCCATTAGCCTTGAAATTTTTGGTCCGAAATGTTCCTCCGTCGTTCTACGACCACCGATAACACAAATGCGTTTTCCGAAAAACGGTTGTTTTTTTTTTTTGTTGGCAAACTTCTAAAATACAAATCCGCGTGAAAAAAAAGTTCAAAAGTATGCTTTTCGCATGAGAATCGTCTGTTCCGAAATATTCCACCGTCGTTCCACGGCCATAGAGAGCACAAATGCGTTTTCCGAAAGACGGTTGGTTTTTTCGGTTGGCGAACTTGCCAAGTACAAATCCGCGTAAAAAGAGGTGAAAACAACGCAGTTTGCCTTAGAAACGTTTGGTTAAAAATGTTCCACCAAATTTCGGCGGCTTCTAACTTTGCAAGGGCGTCCTCGAAAAAACCTCAATAACTGTGTGCTGGCTGACTTGTTTGTAGAGAATCCTGCTTGGTTGATAAGGCTTAAGCTTGTTGCGTGCTCTATACCCAAGTAAAAAATGACGGAGTGGTTTCCCGATTCCATGTGTTTGAAATAATGGGCAGACGTTAATTGGCTGAGAGATAGCGAAGCCCGTTACTCCAGTGGGGTTAAGAAACTTTTTCTGTCTGCGTGTATGCGTGTGTGTGGGCACTACTCCTCTTGAACGGCTAAGCCGATCTGGCTGAGATTTTGCAGGGTCATTAGTTATGTTCTTGGCTCGCCACACACAAAAATTTAGCTTTCTATCTCAATCTATTCAGTCATATTAGCCAAAAACACTTCAAAAACGGCAGAAAAAAAACAACTTCTGAGGTACTTTAGGCTTTTTGTCAAGTTTCATGTCGTTTTATATGTTTTTGAGGATGCTGATGAGGAAAATTGAACCCATTCGAACCTCCGACCGAAAGTTAAGTCCCATTAGTGTAGATTTTGACGACAAAATACTATTTTTGAAGGGATCACGCCTTTAACGGTCTGCCTAGGAAAGCAGCCTGCTAAAGGCAGGTAGGTGTATAAGCCAGGCGTTGGATTGTCGAAACTGCCGCAGCATCGCGAAGCCTGTTTCGCGAAGCCAGACACGGTCTGGCGTGCACCTACCTTGTTTTTAGAAGGTGCGCAGTTGGCTCTACATTCTCTTGGTAGCACTGCTTTCAGCACTCACCCAGCAGACGACACTGCTGCTGCAGTCGTTCCCGCCTCGGTTTGAGTTCAGGAATAAGTGCAAGTGTACCGACTTTAACATTGATTCCCGCAGATTTCGATGTGTTGACGACGAAAATGACGTCCAAGTCGCTCTCAAACCTATATTTCATCCCGAATAAGCTGTTTCCGACCAAAATTTCGATGCCAAGTTTATCATTGATTTGGGATGTTCTGTTTTCGCACATTTGAGGATGGAGAACTTTTGCACGAGCTTTCCGAAGATAGGAATATCGGTTGTGATAACCAGTTCCTGCGCTGAGGGGAAGCTTCACGGCGAGAATATCGAGGAAGTGAAGCGGGCGGTAAGGGTTCGCAAAGACTATTTCCTTCACAAGGTTTACAACCAAGGTCACTCTCTTGAGTCGAGTGGTGCGACAGAAGACTGTTCTGAGTTAAATGAAGGTAGGTGTACGACAGACCGTGTCTTGTCGTACGAGGCTTCGCGATGCTGCGCCACTTTCGACAATTCACGACTGGCGTATACACCTACCTTGGCCTGCGGCGCTGGTCTGCCTTCGGCAGGCTGCTCTCCTAGACACACCGTAGAAATGGGCGTGATCCCCTCAAAAATAAGCATTTGCTCTTCAAAATCTGCACAAATGGAACTTAACTTTGGGTCAGGGCTCCGAATGAGTTCTTTTTTTTTTTTTTTTTCATCAACAGCCTCAGAAACAAAGGAAACGACACGAAACTTGACAAAAAAGATGAAAGTACCTAAAAAGTTGTCTTTTTTCTGCCGCTTTAAGTGTTTTTTGACTAGTGTGACAGATCGGATTGAGGTAGAAACATGCATTTTGGGGTGTGGCGAGCTATTAACATGCCTAATGACCCTGCAAAATCTCAGCCAGATCAGCAAAGCCGTTTCAACAAACGTTTCTAAGGCGAACCGCGTTGTTTTCAACTTTTTCGGAAAACGCATTTGTGTAATCAGTGGTCGTGGAACGACAGTGGAACATTTCGGAACAAACAATTCTCAGGCGATTGGCATCATTTTCAACTTTTTTTTACGCGGATTTGTATTTTGGAAGTTTGCCAACCCAACAAAACAACCGTCTTTTGGAAAACGCATTTGTGTTTTCAGTGGCCGTGAAACGATGGTGGAACATTTTGGAACAAACGTTTTTAAGGCGAACCGCGTTGTTTCCAACTCCTTTTGCGCAGATTTGTATTGTGGAAGTACGCCAACCCAACAAAACAACCGTTTTTTGGAAAATGCATTTGTGCTATCGGTGGCCGTGAAACGATGGGGGAACATTTTGGAACAAACGTTTTTAAGGTGAACCGCGTTGTTTCCAACTCCTTTTGCGCAGATTTGTATTTTGGAAGTTCGCCAACCCAACAAAACAACCGTTTTTTTGGAAAATGCATTTTTGCTATTGGTGGCCGTGAAACGATGGTGGAACATTTTGGAACAAACGTTTTTAAGAAGAACTGCACTTTTCCCAGGTCGATTTGCGCATTTTTACTGGTTTGAAGCTGGCCAGCTTGTTATCGAAAAACGATGACGAGCCTGGAGCCGCTCTCGTTAAGGAACAAATTGGAACAATTGTGGAACATTTTGGAACATATCATTCTGCGTCGATTTGTTGTATTTTGAACCTTCTCTGGCAATGTGGGTTGGCCAAGTTATGAGAGCCCGCCAAACCTTGCACACAATAAAGCTAGGCCCAGTAACCCTTCACCCATTATTTTCTGCTTGGTTAAAACGGCAGAGTATGGTGAAAATTGGCCTTTTTATACCTGCAGTGGGTAGCACTATCGACTGTATTGTGATGGCAAATAATTATCTGCTGCAAGTAAACTGAATGACCATAATTACATTATGTCATGTAATAATCACATTTTATCACAGATAACTCAATTTAAACAAATCACTTGTGGTGACCATGCAATGAAATATCAGAATACTGATAAAAATACTGTCAACATACCAAAGCTGGAAATAATGAAAACGGACCTAGGCACCCATACTTCACTCCTCTCATTTTATGTGCTGTACTCGACAGTTCCACAAAGAATGCATTGCTTGAATCAATGATGTCAATCAATTGTTCTGCGTTCCTTTCCAGTTCTTTAAACTCCTAACAAGGTTATAAATTTAAAATAAAACAATCCTTCAAACAAATTTCAAGTGAAAAATAAGACTTACCACTGAAGAAATGCACCAAGCATCTGGGATTTTCTCTAATTCTTCCAATGCTCTTTGCTTGATGGCTTCATCACTATCATCATCATCATCTCTCTCGTCATTGGTTGCATCCTTAATAGGAGGTTTCAAGGAAGGAACTGCTGACTTTTTCAAATGTCTTCTCCCACCAGGACCTATGGAATGTGTACAAGTTAAAAGTTAGATGAAAGAAATGCCAGCAGATTTTTACTTCAAAATGAAACATACTAACGTGTTGGTATATAGTCACTCAGTTGAAAATGAAGAGAACAAACTCGCATAAAAGGTTTAAGTTTCTGTCCCAGAGCATCTTGCCAAGCACTTAGCCTTCTTGGTCCTGATGGAACAGTATGCAGCTGATTGTGGCGATCCTTCTTAGCCTTGCAGAACTTAATACTGCACTCTCTCTGGCTTCTGCCAGTCCTTGATGTACTCTTGACTTGTCTTCTGCTCATATTGAATCTGGTACAAATAGAATGTATTCAAAAGTAATGAGTTTTATCATGCAGGAATTTAAATACATAAAATAATAGCTGAAAAGGCCACTTTTGTACTTGGTTGAGAGGTGACTGGATCTTATTCGACCTTCTTTATCGTTGAAATAAAGGTTAAGGAAAATGCCAAACTCGTTTTGAGAGATTTTATGGCACACTCGTGAAAAGCAAGAAAATGACTGTTTCGTGAGCCCACCAGCTGCGGCGGAAGCACGGAGGACCTAGCAGACACCGAAAGGCCGTATCACACCATGAGAGAATGGCTTTGTTACATAAGAACTAGACCTTGACAACAGAGAGACCCACTGCTTGACAGCTGCACACAAAGTTTATTTGGCCCCGACCCAGTTACTCAGAGGGGTGTGTCATGAAATCTTCCATAGATGAATTCCACCATAGACAATGAACCTACAAAGGACAGAAAGCAGCTGAAATGAACAGTTGAAATGAGGTCTGAGAACAAGCTTCAAACAAAAGCAAAGTCACAAACAGCAAAAAGGCAAAGTGACAGGTCTAAATGTGCAAGTCAAAGAAGGGATGGCATTGAGAATAAGTAAGGCTGGTGATCGTTTTGAACGAGCAGTGCGGGTACATTTTATTATAATTTGAGGCATAATTAACAAAATACTCAGAATCGGACGGATGTCGGTGAAATTATTTCGAGTGCTAAGCAAAACATAACCAATAAAGTAAGACTTTCTTTAAGCTCTGGCGAATATTTTGCTAAAATAGGCAGAAAAGCAGCGGGTAAATGTCAACATATTATAATATAATTACCGTTTTTGAGCCGTTTGCCTTCTCCTTGGTCAATTAATACGTCAAAAGGAATGAGAGGCCTAGACACCAGAAACGGGCAACACACGTCGCCACTAACAACAACAAACCGGGGCCGGTGCTGCTCGGTCCTGGCGGCGGCCCTGGTTTGGAGGCTACGAACACACCCCAGCCAGAACTGGAAGTTTAGCCAGGCTCCACACTCCACGGCTCTCTAGCTCCGCGGTGCAGCACCTCTATCTACATCCCCGCCTAGTTTCAAACCTTCAAACTCTACCCGCCGAAAGCAACCGCTAGGCAGAGTTTAAACAGCATCTCCAAAAAGTTGGTCAATCACGCAAAAAGATGTTATTTAGCGTGCTGCAGCGGAGGCCGCGTCACCGCGCCGCCACCCTTTAGTGTCTCTCTCCCTCTTCAACACCGCGGCCAACAACGGCCACGCCGTCCGGCGGCGCGGTCCAGGACTTCCGGACTTCGCGAGTGCCATGCCGCGCTGCGCCGCGGATTCCGAGTGGGAGGTCTCTCTCTCGCACTCATGGGGCGTCCCGTAAGGGTGCGAGAGAGACAGTCCGACGAGAGTACTGTGCCGAATCCGCCTGCTGCGCCGCGGATTCCGCGGGACAGTGCCTTCGTCCGCTTCGTCGTTCCGTCTCTCTCGCTCTCATGGGGAGTCTGGCTGGCAAGGGTGCGAGAGAGACGGAAAACAAAGCACCATTTTGACCCCAGACTTCTATTTTAATCTAGAATAAGCTTATTTGGGACAAACTTTTAAATGCGAGTGTAACATTCTTTCCTCCGTTCCCAGAATACTGATTATGAAAATGACAATTACTTCCGCTGCTGCCGTAGGCAAGCCAGTCATGCTGCAATCAATCAGCCGAAGCCGAGGGCAACCCGCTCCGCTTTTTGGATCATTTTGTGCACCTCCCGGGCACCCATGGAAAGCAACAGCGGGACCACTCCGTAAGTGCGACTGAGACAGAGCGGCTCCGGCACCAACTGTGTGTGCTTCGGCGGGCAGCCCCGTTCGTACCCGTTCGTCGTTCCGTCTCTCTCGCACTAATGGGGCGTCTGCGTGCGAGAGAGACGAAACGACGAAGTACTGTTCGGATTTGCCTGGACTACTCTAGCTGCCTAGATGAGTATCAGCAATTCGTGAAATCGTATTTTTTATGTTGGTATAAATAGTTAATAAGAAAAATTAAGCAATAAAAACACAAAAAATTTCATGGAAACGACACTTGATTCTTTATTTTAAAATTTTGTTTGATACATCAAGTCTTGGAGGAAAGCCGTTGCACCTCCGGCGTTCTCGTACCTGTAATTTAAAAAATAAAATTAGGATGACAAGGTATATGAGACCGCGACTGGCCAGGAGTCACCCCGTACGCCCGCGAGGTAGGCACACCCGCTCAACACACCTCCCCAATACTTTTTTGTACGTACCTGTCTAGCCGGCAGTGGTGTGGTGCTTTGAACAGAAGCATTTGCGAAGGGAAAGCTCGTGCGTCAGACTCCGTCCGTCAGGTGGTGCCCCTCGGCGAATTCCTGCTGAGCCCGCGCGGCCTGTAATTTAAAAAAAATTAGGATGACAGATTTTACACCGCGGCTGCAGACCGAGGACGAGGGCGACTACTACACAATCCGCCATCATTTATCGACGGGCGCAAAGACCGGTGGCAGTGCTTCGCTCAGTTCCTATCAGACCGCGCATTGAAAACGATCAGAAAGGAACGCACTCACACCAGGCAAAATAGTTTTTGACGGAGATTCGAACCCAGGATCTGAAGATTGGTAATCGCACCTCCCGGCGCAATCGCTCAAACAACGCCTCTCTCTGCCGTTAGGAGGGAGGGATGGCCGTCCCCCGCCCCCCCGCCATAACCTATCCCCACCTCCCGGACGCCATCCACCATGGCGCGGACCAGCCACCGATGCCAAAATTTTGCAAGTTTAAATTATTGCTCGCAAATACGAACTCGCCCTTCCTGCCCACTGGCACGACGGCTGTCACTCTAGGCCGGCAACAGAGCGCTCAAACTGGCACCGTGAGGACGGCCGATAGGCAAGCCAAGTGGACTCTATCCCACCACTACCCCACCATTTGGGGGCAGCATCGGCCGACACCGTGCCATTTACCGCGATATGGGATCGCCCTGGGCGGTGCCGCGATCGCGGCAGGTTGACACAGCTGCTGCACGACGGTCCCTATCGATAGGCGCGCAACTCCGAGCGGCGAGAACGTAAGCGCGCAAGTCCGTCCGCCCGGGACATACCATCGTATCTCGCCCGGGTCGATCCGTAGCGTGCTATCTTTGCATCATTCCGTATCTAGATAGCACGCTACGGTTCGACCCGGGCGAGATACGATGGTATGTCCCGGGCGGACGGACTTGCGCGCTTACGTTCTCGCCGCTCGGACTTACGCGCCTATCGATAGGGACCGCGGCCGCACGGGGAAGGGGAGGGGTGCCAGGAGCCGCCCCTACGACAAGAAACTGAGAAACCGCGGATCGAGAAACGTCCGGTGGCGCGTGCGCGTCAGGCGGCCAGCCGGTGCAGCGTGCCGCAGATGGCCACAGATGGCGTCCGGTGGCACTATCTTGCCGATAGGAGCCCAGCAGGCAAACCGCGACCACGGAACCACGACGGCTAGGCCGCTACCGCCGCGGCCGCGCTACCGCCAAGTCACGGCGCTCGACGCGGCGGCGTCGTGGCGGGGTGGGGAGGGGCGGATCGCGCTCGGTCCTGGACCAACCAACATTCTCATAGATAACAAAGTTGGGCCACGGCCGCGGGGCGTGGCCCGGCGTGGCGGGGCGTGGCGGGGCGTGGTGGGGCGTGGCGGGGGCGCGGAGCGGCGCCCACTGGACAGGCCGCGCTGGGCTGGGCCGGCTGGGCGGTTGCCGGGCCGAGCCGGGGCCGGAGGATCAGTGACCGCACCAACACCGCGACGACGCCCTCCGCGGCGCGCGGCTGCATCCCAGTAGTCTACGTTAGGGACCCTCTAGTCTACGTAGTCTGACAGGGCAGGCCGTCGAGCGGGGCAGCGGGGCTCACAGCGTCACACGTCACACCATTCAGGGCCCGCCCGGCCAAATCGTTCGTTCGTTAAGCCCCGACCGGCCGAGGCGAGGCCGCCTGCGCCGTCTTCTGGCTCACGGTGCACCAGTTCGCTGGACCCCGCCGCCGGCGTCGGCAGAGATGCTGCGACGAAGTGCAGTCACCTGTCACCGAAGCCCGAGCGGGCCCAACCGCGCCGGCCCCGGCCCGGGCGACCTAACATTACTAAAATTTTAAAAGGAAGAGAGAAAAAATAGATTTTGACGGAGATTCGAACCCAGGATTTGACGATTGGTCATCGCACCTCCCGGCGCAATCGCTCAAACCACGCCACGCCTCTTTCTACCGGAGAGGATGGAGGGATGCCCCCCCCTCCACCATAACCTATCCCCACCTCCCGGGCGCCATCGGCGCGGACCGGCCGCTACAACGATGCCAATATTTTGCGAGTTTAAATTATTGCTCGCAAAAACAATCCTGCCCACTGGCATGACGGCTGTCACTCTGGGCTGGCATCGTGAGGACGGCACTGCCTTGCTTGCACTGCACAATGGCGTACCGCCCGTACAAAGAGCAGTACCACACGCCCCCGCAATGCCTCGCCCACCTGCCCCACCGCCCTGCGACGCCCCGCCCCCGCCACGCCCGCAAGGCGGCCAGGCCAGGCGAGGCGGCAGGCCGCTACGGCACGGCGAGGCCCAGCTCCGGCAAGCAAGGCTCGCCACTAACGAGCCCCGTTTGCACCGGCGGGTTCGGCAATACTCGGCGAAGTTCGGCTCATCTAAGTCGGATCTTCGGGCTTCACTTAAATCACTCTAGTACTTTACGTACCCGTTGCGCTGAATGCCGATGACAGGGTGCGCGCCATAACCATACGGCCTCTAGAAGCATCGCTGCAAAGGCGCCCTCCGTCGTCGTGCGGACAGCTCAAACCGCAAAACCTGTAATTTTAGAAAAAACAACCATTAGATTGACTAATGTTTTACCTCCACGACGGGGAGGGGGAGGGGGAGGGGGGGGGGGGCGCGGAGGCCAAACCTAGCCAATCTAAGTACTAAATAGTACCTCATTTTTCCGGCTGAAGCGTTGACGGTGATGGGGTAGACACGCCGACACGTGAAAAGGCACCCTTGCAACAGGGCTTCTTTGCGAAGGGTCGCTAGCGAACAGTCGTCGGCGTTGGCGTTGACCTCTCTTCCCTCTTCCGGGACTCGCGCAGCTCTGCATGTAGCACGGCCTGTAATTTTTTAAAAAAATGTTAGGATGACTGAAATTTAAAACCACAATGACACAGTGACAGACTACGGCTGGGGACTACGGCGATGCGCAAGAGAAAACAGACACACAGAAACCAGCGCTAGTACTCCACATTCACATTCGAGTTTTTTTTTTTTTTTTGACACTGAAACAAGACAGCACCAGCACAAGAATCAGAGTTAAAATAAAAAGAAGACATACGTCCCATGTGTAAAATATAATGGACCGCGCCGCTCGTCCAGCCCGGGACTGCGCAGCGCCGCGCCGGGCACCTTCCTGGTGCGCGACTCGAGCGACCCGCGCTTCGCCGCGCTTCCTGCTCTCGCTGAGCGTGCCGTCGGCGGGCCGCGGCTGTTTTTCGGACCTGGGGAACCACGGCCGACAGCACCAGTGCAAAAACCAGCCGATGATGTGGCGCATCCCGACGCCGCGCTGGTCGCGGCGCGGGTGCGCCGTGTCCAGCAGCAAAAAGAGGGAGGGGGGCACCACCACCACTACAGCAACCAAATAAGTGTCGCTCTTCGCTTTGGTCCTTTTCAAAGAATACACAACCCCTTCCATGGGGGGGGGGGCGTGCCATCGTTCCCTGGTGCAGGCCACCTTGCCAAGACTTTTGAAGCAACAGCGGCGCGGTCAAATCAAGTGTGATCCCAACACGGTCTCTACTTTCGAACTTCTGACAATAATGAGGTGGGGCTCATCACGCAGACGGACGCTGAGCGCCTCGTGCGCCGCGCCGTTGCCGGTTGGCGCGCGCCTCGGCCATCACTACCAAGGAGCTCGCCGACGGCTTCCGTGGTGGCCGTGGCGTGCCGTGCCCTGCCATCGTTCCCAAAGCACCTTTAGGGGGGGGGGCGGCTGGATGATGCCCACAAAGATAAACAAAATGGGCAAAACGAATGACGGACCCACAACACTTCTTTCCAGCTGCCCGCGCCAAGCAGTCAAATCTCAACCATCCTAAGTACGTACTAAACGTACCTGTGTGCTTGGTTGTCGGTCCTGCGGTCTCGACAGCGCTCGACGGACTGCGGGAGCGCGGGGATCGCCCGACGCCCGTTGGGACGACACAACAGGTGAATCACAAAACCTGCAAGTTTTTAAAAAAAATATTACAATAGCCGAGGTGTGTCAACATGGCTGCCAGACGGGGGGCTCTGAGAAAACCCGCACTAGCAATATTCGCAAGAGGAAAATGCGTCAAAATGAAAGTAAAATGGACTCCTGGTCCTAACAAAACTTGGAGCAAGACAGACTTCACGTACCCGCGTTAACCATGCCAGGAGCGCGCCAACCACGGCCGCAGGACCGACAACCCAGCTCACAGG
The DNA here is from genome assembly GCA_030522485.1 of Stenchaetothrips biformis. Lineage (NCBI taxonomy): Eukaryota > Metazoa > Arthropoda > Insecta > Thysanoptera > Thripidae > Stenchaetothrips > Stenchaetothrips biformis. Next base: position 311,943 of record CM060097.1, on the reverse strand, counting down.
TACGTAGTGAGATTTGACTGCCTGGCGCGGGCAGCTGGAAAGAAGTGTTGTGGGTCCGTCATCCGGTTTTGCCGTTTTGCCGGTCGTCGACGCGGAGGGGGAAGTGCACTGTGAGAAAAAAATACAGTATCGACCGTTATTTAAGTGCCGGGATTCGATGAACCCAAAGTACAGTTTCGACTGTAGTTTTACTGAAGTTTTACTTTTCACTACAGTATATACTGTAGTAAAACTACAGTCAAAACTGGACTTTCGGGTACATCGAATCCCGGCAATTAGATAACGGTCGATACTGTATTTTTTCCTCACAGTGTGTGGTGGCGGCAAACAACAGCTCAAACCACAAAACCTGTAATTTTAAAAAAAATCGAACCATTAGGTTGACTAAGTTTTGCCGAGTTTCCACGACGGGGAGGCCAAACTTCGTCAAGTACTTTATAGTACGTACCTCAGTTTTCCGATTGAAGCGATGACGGCGATGGGCTCGTTCAGACTCCGTCCGTCTCGTGGTGCGCCTCGGCAAAGTCCTGCTGAGCCCGGCCTGTAATTTAAAAAAAAACATTAGGATGACTTGAGATGCTGTGCTGCCGTGGTGCTGCGCCGACCGAGGACCAGGAGTTGCAACAGTAAAGAGTATTCAAGGTAGAGTGTTATTTTTCATGTTTTAATGGGGCCTCCAGAATGCATAACTCAAGTTCAGACGATTCTAAAACTATTGGAGATGAAAAAGTAAAAGGGACGGCCGTGTCATCAGAACCTTCGGTAGTCCACATTTGAGCTGTTCCTTACGCTCAAACAAGACGTGGCCGTGGGTCATGGTCCCCCTGTGACCCACACCGTGAACCCGACGCCTGTCTCTGAGTGTGTGTGCGTGTGTCCCAGCGCCCGGCCGCGCTGTCGCTGCCGTCGTCGCGAGCAAGGAGCCTCTTCTTCTCCAAGAGCCCCTGCGGCGACACTCAGTAATTGTCGACCGCCACCGCGCATCCCTGACTGACCAGACCGACAGCGGCGTATCGGTTCCCACAAGCAGCCCGGCGAGGTGCACTGGCGTGCCGGCCTACCCACTACGGCCTACCCACTACGGCCCACCCACTACGCCCTTGACCCGCGCACGCTCACAAACACTCCTTTTGCCGCCATCTAGGCCGCGCTGTCGCTGCCATCGCCTCGGAGCGTGCCTAAAGGCCACCCCCGTAGTGATGCGCGACGCTGTGCAACACCGATTCCCATGACGCAGTGGGTACTAGATGATGCCCACAAAGATAATGGTCCGTCCATTCAATGAACCGAGTCCACGCTGCAACCCCTTGCTGCGGGGCTGCGGCCGTGGCCAAGGAGAAACAAAACACACACTAAGACAGTAAAGAAATAATGGTCTCATCCCTAGAGCTCCTAGCTGATTTCAGTGAAGCAGAGCGAGTGTCAATTTTGAAGATCCCAGCTGCCACCAACTCAGCTGACTTGGCTTTACTTGCCAAACTTTACCGGTCTGGCTATCTGCCGGCAGTTTAAAAAAAACAGAGGACAAACTTCCCATGTGTAAAATATATAAAGAGCCGCGCCGCTCGTCCAGCCGGGGACCCGACCAACCACACCGACGACAGCGGCGTATCCGTAATGTCGGACACGCAGCCCGCCAGCTGGCGATCTGAAAGGCGCGGTCCTGGCTGATGGAGAGCGAGCGGCAGAAAAGTGTCGTTGTCTTGTCAAAATATTGCTCTCGGCCTCCCAAGCTGCGCGCGGACGCGCTCCCTACACGAAATGCTCTCTAATGCGTCTGTCAAGGCATGTGCAGATGATACCGACTGCTTGACGGGAAGTTTTGTTACGTTCAAACACTGAAGTATACGCGGGAATCTACCTACATTCGCACCAGTCGCACCAGTCGCACCAAACAAGCTCTTCGCATGGCTTTGGCTTCGAAAAAAACCTGAAGTATACGCAGGGATGTATTTGCAGCGCACACACATCGCCGATCAGCTAAACCCTTTCAAATTTCGAGCTTTTGATTTGTTCTGTCTCTCTCGCACCTTTACGGGACGCCCCAACAATGCGAGAGAGACAGGGCGACGAAACGATTCAAGCGGCAGTAACACACAAATTCGTGTGATCCCTTGAGCAAATTTGCCGTGCTGAAACTCCTAGCCCTGAGCCCAGGCCCAGCCTCGCGGCTATACTATCTCAGTCACCCTAAGTACGTTACGTACCTCTGTCCATCAGCCGTGTGTCGTCCATCCTTTGAAGAAAAGCAATGCGAAGAGCCTGTTCGGCGGGACCGACAATGCAGGGGAGCATCGTGCACTGCATTGCATGGACGCGACAGCACGGCGGCATACTGCGCCGAGGACGGGCAAAACAAAAACCTGTAATTAAAAAAAACAACAACCGTTAGATTTACTTAGTGAGCCTCGACGACGGTGTCGGGGAGGCCAAACTTAGGTCAATCTAAGTACTCAAAAGTACCTGGCTGAAGCGATGACGGTGACACGCGACTCCTCTTTTCTCTTCCGGGACCGACACTCGCGCAGCTCTGCACTGCATGTTCGCGTTTACACCACGACTGACTGGACTGGCACTGACGGGACGCACGGGACCGACGGGACGCGGGACGGGCCGTCAGGCCAAAGCTGCGCCCTGCACCCCACTACCACCCTTCCCCCCTTCCCCTCCCCCTTCCCCTTCCCCCTGACTCCCGCCCTAAGCATGTGGAGCTAGTCTCGGTTCTCGGTGTGTATTCATCCGCCAGCAGACTGATGCCGCACAGGCCGAGACGCCGAGACCTACCCATGAGTGGAAGAGAGAGTGATGCAGCGAGAGGCGGGTAGGCTCCGCCGCCACTGCTTGGAATCAGTCTGCTGGACGGGTCGGGTGGGCCACTGCTAAAGTCACTCTGTCTCTCTCGCACTCAAGGGGTAGGGCAGAGGCCGGCATCAGGACCCGTTGCGGAACCCATCCAGCTCGGCACGGCCGCAGCGACACTGCGAGAGAGAGGTCCGCAAAAGCCGAACGTCGGATACCGATGCGCCGAAGTGAGCTGAACGCGTCTGTCGCCAACGGCCACAGGCTGGGCAGACAGACGGACGCGGGCTGGCGAGCCGCGCGTCGCCGGCGTCGAGTCAAGCAGCGACTGAGCTCCGAGACGCCTGCATGCATGCGTCCGAAAGAGTCGTCCGGAACAGAGAGGTCCGACACGCCCGCTGCTGTGCGACAGAGACACCTTGTCGCCTCGAACGCAGCCAGGCATAGCCGGCCGGCTGTCTTGGTGCTGGGCAGCGGCAGCGGCCGCCGCCGGCTCCTCCGAAAACCTTCACCCCTTCACCCCTCACCACCAGCGGCCAACGAGCCCCGTTGGGCAGCGGCAGTCCGAGTCCACCCGAGTCTCGCCGGGTTGGGACGGGTGGGACCAAACGTGGACGGGTGGGCCAAACGAGCTACTGTACACCCGTCCCGCCGGCGGGGCTGGCCGTGCGTCCAACGTCCAACGAGTCCCGATTCCGGCCTCTCTCTGGGGTAGGGGATGAAGAGAGACAGAGACGAAGCGCTGTTCAGAATCCAGAGCATTAGATTGGTGCACGCCACGCCGCGCCACGCCCCACCACGCCCCACCACGCCGCACCCCGCCACGCCACGCCGACGCACGCAGCACGCAGCACGCAGCACAGTGCCTCGCGCTCGCGGCTCGCGGTGGCGCCGGGCTACGTTTGTGGCTTGCGACGTTTTGGCGCCGCGACGCCACGCTCCACCACGCCATCACGCCACGCCCCGCCACGCCGACGCACGCACAGTGCCTCGCACACTGCAGCGGATTGGCTCGGCTCCGTTAGGGCCTAGTCGGCTGTGCTCGCCCGGTACCGCAGCTCCACTCGAACCGGGACGCATCCGGGCTGTCGTCGCAGGCCGTCGTCACGATGACGGAAACCTCGACGCTGTCCCAGAACCTGATTTTATTTTTACGGGTGAGACCGCGCGGCGCACCTTTCCCGCCACTGTTTCCCGGGTTCAACCCCGGGGACCCTCCCGTCGTCGCGAGCGTCCCGCGGGACGGGCATGGGGGCATGGAGCGGGGGCGGGGCGGGCGGGGCGCGGGGCCACCTTCGCCAAGGACGCGCTGGCAAACGAGTTTCGGGGCGGCCGTGGCAATGACCAATGACCGTGGGCAGAAGGTAACCGAAGGCTGCTGAAGGCCGTGCCGGGCGTCTTCGTCTTCGTGGAGCTCTCCGCCATGTCTCCGCCACGTCGGTGTCGCCAAGGCCGCGCTGCAGATAGTCGTCTGCCAGGCTGCGCAGGCCCGTCAGCGCCAGCACGGTCTCTAACCTTCGAGCGATAATTTTCGGGTATTCCTCCGGCCCGTCCGTGCACCTCAGTAGAATTTTATTTCCTCGTCATTCCCGCGCTGTTGGTCGTCCGAGGCGCGCCGCGCCGCGCCGTGCCAAGCGGGGCGGCCGCAAAACTTTTCACCAAAACACAGTCGCAGCCTGAATGTCACTACGGCCTGGTCCTCCTCCCGGCTCTAGGAACACAAAGCAGCGCACAGGCGCGGCTCCAGGAATTTTCTAAGGAGAGGGGTAAAGTCGCGCTTTCTGCCTACTTACAGGGGCAAAGTAGTGCTTTTTGCCTACCTTCCAGGCAGCCTAACTAGCACCCAATGGGAGGTAATAGACCCTTTCGCTCGTCGCCGCGTGAAGAACAAAAGTAATCAAAAATCAGGAACCAGCAGCGCGCCACCTAGCGGCAGCTGCCTTGAACTTCGTCGAGACCTACGCTTGTGACCAATCAGGGTTCAGCTTATGACAGTTCACAGTACCGGCCGCTAGGTGTCGCCCTGCTGGTTCCTGGCTTTTTGATTACTTTTGTACTTCACTCGGCGACGAGCGAAAGGGTCTATTGCCCCCATTACCCCCCCCCCCCCCCCCGAGCCTCTCCTGGGACCGGCGCAGGCGGACGAAACTCTAGACGCGTTTTTGGACCTCCCAGCCGACCTACGCCCATGCACACGTGGGCCAGCTTCGTCGGGGTTCTGTTTTTCGTCACGGCTTATTTGCAGTCTCCCCCGCCCCCAATGTCGCAGCCGTCGCAGCGCAGCAGGTCGAGGCAGGCCGTCGGCGGTCGCCCCCCTCCCCCTCCGTGGCCGAGGGGCAGCGGCGGGGCGGCCCGGGCCCCGCCACACACACACACCCGCGCGCGCGCACACACACACACACACACACACACACCGCCAAGACCCCTGGCAGGCATTAAGCCATAGGTTTTCCCATGAGCCCTTGCCCGCAGCAGCAGCAGGCCGAGGACCAGGGCGCCGTGAAGGGCACGCGTCCACGACCTCAGCTTGTGGCCGCACACCGTAACGCAGAGACTGCGGATCGGGCAGAGAAGGCCTGTTCTATTTTGGGTGCAGTGTTTTGGCGAGGCAGCCTGGACACAAGTTTATGGCCCTTGGCGGACAAAAGGGCGGCAGGCGGCGCTGACTGCATTGCCGCGTGCACGTTCCCACGGAAACGCAGCACGGGGCCTGCTGTAAATTGTTTCCGAGCGCAGGACAGGCTGGCCGCGAGCAACGGACAGACAATGCGGACAGTAAACGGGCAAACAAACAGCCTCGTCTCGCACTCCGGGTGGCACCGCGGCATCGGTCAGGTACAAACTGCTGGCGCGCGGCGCCGCAGCCAGACACGCGCCATGCCACGCCATCGCAATCACGCAGATTTTACGCTCCGTGTCTCTCACACCCCTATGGGACGCCCTGTGAGTGCAGAGAGAAACGTAGCCCGCGGCGTGGCAAGAGGCGTTTGACGGGCGCGCCGCCTCGGCCACGGCCTGGCTTCGGACGCCGTCATCATGACATGTGCCTCACTGTTTGTGGTGACCCGCGCTGCGGCTACGGCTTCCTGCGCCCGAAACCTCTGCTACGGGCCGCGACGCTAGCGCCGGCCGTGACCGTCGCGGTGCTGCCGGCCGTAGCGGCGCTGCTGGCATGGGGAAGACCAGCGTTTCTGCGCGTTGAAGAGCGCAGGGGCACTTTGTCACTCGGACCCGGTAGGCTCATCGTCGTGGCCGTGGGTCTGGCGCAGCCGGACGCTGGCGGTGGCAGGCTCTTCGACGAATCAGGGATTGAAAATTAGCATTTGCCTATCCTCCGGTTTCGCGGCACAACAGAAGTTACGGTGCGTACTCCTTTTTTGACGCCCAACTATCTCGAGCAGAGCGTCAAAATGTGTCCAATCATCCTCGGCCCGGTGTAGACGATTCTATTTGTAACAAAGAATTTCAATTTTGAAACAGTCAAAAAACGTTTTTCAGGGCGACTCCGCCACCTTTACACCCACCTGAACCCATGCCTCCAGGTCGAGAGATGGCAGCAAAATTAGAGGGTCCATGTCTGAGTCCGCCATTTAGGGAAGCACTATGGGCTTGGCTGCCTGTGAAGCTGATCATAGAATCTTAACGCAACAGTGCAGCAGAAATTTTTAGTCGTGTGTTGCAGTGTTGCACTGGAGCGGAAAGACGCTTGCTTTACAAACGTTGTCGCTTTCCGCCACGGCGCCGGCCGGCTGCGGGCAGGCAGATTAGGTCCTCTTACATTCATATGAGTCGCGGTTGTGGATCGCCTCACACCGCGCGATAACGCCGCCTCCCCAGTTCTGAGAAGGCCGACCTTGGAGCGACTTCCTGGCGAAAGCCGCATAGCAGAACCGCCATAGTTCCGGCGTTCAAGCCCAAGGAACACTGAAAAAAATTCCGTAGTTTGGCACGGAAAATGTCCATAAAATGGGGTATGGAAAAATACGGACTTTCGGTACTGGTGTAGGCCCCATAAAGATCTCATGTACAGTAAGCTGGTACGGCCAGGCGCGGATCCGGGGGGGGGGGGGGGGGGAAACGGCGAAGCAGCCTGAAAGGTAGAAAAAAGTCGCACTTTGCCCCTGTAGGTAGGCAACAATTGCGACGCCCCCCCCCCTGAACCCTTCTCTGGATCCGCCCTTGGGTACAGCGAGGCAAAAAAATGACCAGAGATGTTCCATACTTTTTGCGTACTTTTTTCCAGAAGTGAATGCGTGTCGTCGTCCTGTGGTGTCTTTCCTCTCATGCTCTCCTGCTCAAGTGCCCTCTCGTCGGGCGCCAGACAAGAGCCAGCTGTGCCCTGCGTCGCAGGTTCTCCTTTCAAACAAGAGAATCTTATCACGTTCTTTTAAATATTTGGGCTTGTCTCGAAATAAGTGAAATTTCTTTTCACGGTGCCCTCGCTTGCCCGGCGCTGCATATTTTTATGAACTTTTGACAGTGTAGCTCACAGTTTTGCCTCTCGTGAGGGGGCGCAGCAGTCCTGATTCCAAGCCGCCCCCCATGAACCTTGAACACAGATTGGGCACTCCTGTACTTTTGTGAGTCAAACTTCTAACCGTGCGAGTGCAAGCCGGGAATAGCGGTGCAGTTCGCGGGACGCTTGGTCGTCGAAACGCGGAACTAATTAATTGCTCTTGCCGTGGAAAATGCAGTTACTCGGTGCAGTTTCCAACCGCGGGTTCGCTTTTGATTGCGGAATTTGAACTTGGTGAAGCCAGCCTGGCAGAAGTATTTCTCTAGTCGGGGAAGAGCGTGCGGCGCGTGGTGCGCCACGCCGCGCGTGCCCGGCAGCGCGGTGCCAGCTCTTTATCGTACAGTGAACAGAAACTTCTTTTCCGGCAATTAGATGCGCGCAAAGAGTGCTTGTTGCTCGGCCGACGCAGCGTCGTTCTGCGAATGCGATAAGAGCCAGCGCCTCAAGCGCAGACAGGGTGTGAAGTGATAAAGAGGTCTACGGGGCACCGAAATCATCGCTTTGTCTCTATCGCTCTCAAGGGGGTCCGACCGAACAGGCGATGCAGCCATGCAGGCGTCTCGGTCTCGCCCCGGTGCGAGACACCCCGCCCCGCCCAACGGAGTAAAATGGAGAGCGAGCGAGTGCGAGTGTGCGCACGCTCGAGGCCCGCAGGGCTCTGCAAAAACGACAAAATAGGCCGGCCGCACCGGCCGCGTGCGGTTTAGGCACAGGCCGCTGGCTGCTGGCTGCCGCCGGCGGCCTCGGACAGGTGCGACACTACCCGTCCGCGCGCATAGGTCACTCACTAGGCGGCCTGCCGCAGGCCGAGCTCGGCCTGCGCGGTCGGCCTATTTTGTCGTTTTTGCAGAGCCCTGGCTGTGGGGGATGTCGGTGGCGCCGCGGCGCGTCTTTCTGGCCTTCTACTTGTGCAGTGACATTGCTGCCAACGCGCCTTCAACGTTGGCGGTCGGCTATGCACGTTGGCCACCCTTAGCGCCGCTAGGTTGCCATGGGAACAAACAAGCCAGCCAGGCTAGCCCAGCCAGCTGCATTATGTCGGACTCCCCCCCATCGGATTTGCTGCTGCCATTCCTGGGCCTGGACCTTGAACTATGGCTGCAGGTGGGTGTAAAGGTGGAGGAGTGAGCCTGGAAAACTGTTTTTGACTGTCTAGAAAATTGTAATTCCTCGTTATTACAAATAGAATCGACTCACCGAGGCTCAGGACGAATGGGCGTACTACGACGACGCTCTACTTAACATCGTTCGGCGACAAAAACGCAGTAGGTTCTGTAGGGCCTCAAAACCGAAGGTTTGGCAATGCTTGTTATCAATCCCTGATTCGTCACAGACACTGCCAGCCCGAGGCCAGCGCGCGTGACCGAGGATGACCCTCGCGGTGGTCCGAGTGACGGTCCGCCTCTGGTCCTTCCCCGCGCCGGCGGCGGCGCCAGCGCGACGGTCACGGCCGGTGCCAGCGGTGCCAACTCCTCAGCCCGCGGCAGAGGCGCCGGCGGCAGAAATGCAAGTGGCGCCGGCAACCGTAGTCGCAGCGCTCGTACTACTGGTGCACGCCCCAATGAGTGAGGAACGTTCTGTTTAATGGCTTTCCGATAGAAAAAAAAAGTTGAACAAGATGGAAATTATTAAACATGTTTTATGATCCCATGCTAATATTGAAGAAGCGAACCCACCTAAGTTTCTTCCCGCACGCATTCGTGCCGAAAGATCTTTCAGGCCAGGGCTGGTGAGGGCCACCGCACCGCTGTCTCTCTCGCACCCCTACCATACGCCCCATTAGTGCGGGAGAGACAGAGCATGCCCGTACAAATAAAAGTGTCTCCAGGATGGCTGCACCCCGACCAGCCGGTTGAGCGTGAGCGACAGGTTCTGCTCACGCAGACGCGACGCGTGACGCGTGGCCGAAGGCGCACACCTCCAGCTGCGGCGAGCAGGAGCGTGTCCAGGGACGCGCTCCAGCCACGCAGGTCCTCGCCTCAAATCGTTAGAAACAAAATTTCCTAGATTCATGCTAATTAGTCGGCTCGTCTTCCGAGAAAGTCCCGGACCAGGCGGCTCGACCGTCCCCAGGCGGCCCCGCCCCCACCCTGCGTGTCGCCGAGGCAAAAATGCTGTGGACTGTACCGACTGTACAAAAGTAGGGCAGACCATGTGTCCCTCCTCTTGGACATGCATGCGTGTCCAAGGTGTCGGTGCCGCAAAGCTTTTTGACCGTAAGTGTACGGCCCGAGCCAGGTCTCTGCACAGAAACCTTGTCACGGACTAGCCCACGTTGAGGTGAGACAGCGCGGCGTAGGGCCGCAGCGCCGACAGCGGCAGGGCATGCAGGTCGTTGCCGGCGAGGAACAACGGACGCAGGGTGGCGAACACGGCCGCGAACGCGTCACCGCCCACCTCGGACAGGCGGTTCTTGGCCAGGAACAGCCAGCGCAGTTTTCGGTTCTAGAGTCTTTAAACTGGACTCGACCCGAACGTGTGACCCCACCAATGGATTGCTCTCCGAACCAGGAATCCATTGGTGGGGTCACACGTTCGATTCTAGTCCAGTTTAGCGACTCTGGAGCCAAAAACGCGTCTAGAGTTTTGTCCGCCTGCACCGGTAGTCCGGCACCAGCTCCAGCCGCCACCGAGGCCGCCGACGGCGGTGGGCATGCTTTCGGGGCCGGCGAGGTTGGCGGCGGCAAGACGGACAGCAGGCAGGCAGACAGACAGACATTCGCTGAGGGTGGCCGGGAGACGGCCCGGTTAGCGGATGGAGCGGCCGGGTCAAAGCCGGTCTGTTTTCTCACCTCTGCATTGCCCTTCCAGCAATCCACAGAAATGGGCAATTAAGATGCAGGAGGGCCTGGCCGGAAGCTACACTGTCGTTCAGGGGTGTTCAGAACACCCCTGAATGGCAGTGTACCCAATGGTGCCGAATTTAGGCCAAGTGCCTATTCGTGCTGAAATTCGAATTTTACGTGTCGTTCTGGACTGTAGATTTACTGGGCCTTTTAGGAAACGATTTGTCGCTGGCTTTCGTCGCCAAAGGCGAGTACCCCCCGCCTCGGCGGGGCGTCGCGGTGTTTCGCGATGTCCCCGCCAGACTCCACCGCGGGTCGCCGCGTCGCCGCGTCGCCGCGTGTCACCGCGCCGCCACACTGCGGTCAACAACACGAGCCCCAAGCTGCGCCGCGCCTCTAGCTGCACCTTCTGGAGCGGCGGCAGCGCGGCGCACACCAACGGCCACCACGCGGAGACGACGACGCCGTCCGTGACGCACGCCGTCCAGGACGGCGACGCCGACCGCCAACGGCAGCGCGTCGGCGGCGGCCACGGAGTGCACCAGCCGCCGTCCCGCGGCAGGCACGCCGCCCCGCGGCCGTGGACGACTCCGCCCTGGAGACCTGGGGCGCCGCGGCGGTGGGCGCCAGTGGATGGCGCGCACACACACACACACACAGTACACAGCAAAATAACACGGCCAGCGCTACGCTCGGGATCGTCGCGCGAGGCCCCGAGGGGAAGGGGGAGGACTCGCTTTAGCTGTCCTTGTCTGCTGCACGCATGAAACGTAGGCCGATGCCGTCCAGCGTTTCGGGCCCCTGCAGCTGCAGCCGCTCTGTCCCACCCTGAGAATCGGATGTCGGATGTGCCATGTGACCCAGACAAATTTACGACATTCAGCTGTGGCCTTTTGTTTCGTCCGGTTCGTGCGTGCACCCCGTCAACGCGCAGCGCAATGGCATCCCAAAACCCTCCCCCGGCCAGCCTGCTACACTACACGGCAAAACAGCACCAAAACGCTCGGACCGAGGGCCACAACTCTGGGGGTACCTCGCGGCGGGCGGCGGGGCGCCACACGCCACACCCTAGCAAGGCACGCGGCGCGGCGGGCTCTATAAGCCGTTGCGGAGGTCCTAGGGACTTAGGGTCCGGCGGGCAAGTCCAGGGCCGCCACGCCACACCCTTGGCGGAGGCGATGACGGGCACCATGACGTCGGGGAGGTCCCGGGGGCGGCCCGCAGGCGGCGCGGTGGTGGCGCGGTGGCGGTGCGCCGCCCCACGGTGGTGCACACACTCACGGAGGCAGTGGCGGTCATGAGGACGGGGCTTCTCTTCGTCGGGGAAATTCTGGGGACGGCGACCGGTCAGGGCTGGGAAAGGTAGTTTACTTTTTTTTTTATCTAGGTACAGTTACAGTTACTGGATCAAAATAGTACCTAGGTACAGTTACAGGTACTGGATCAAGCTCAGTACCTAGGTACAGTTACAGGTACTTTGGCAAAATACCTAGGTACTTTTTAGGTACTTTTAGGTGTTTCGATATTTCAACACATCCGGTCAGTAACGCATCCAAAATCAAACCTTCTGCGACTTCTTCTTCCTTTTAACTTTGTTACGTCAATGAACCTTTTCATACTAACGTATGTGCTGTTTACACACCCGATTCGTCACGCCGCATTGGCGGTGGCTGCAGGGACCATCCCTGACCTCGCCTCTATAATGAAATGGTTCCGGTATCGCAATATAGGGACAAACCCTACGAGCCCAGTTGAGACGAGTCCATTGTTTCACAGTGCATGTCCTCTGCGTTCACCTTGGCAGTGCGTGCGGTGACCAGACCTGCCACATGGAGACATGGAGCCCGGAGGAGAGACAAAAAATGGGGAAGGGACGAATATCTATTTCTTCCCCGAACATAGGCAGTCCTCTGAGTGTCCTTCTTTCTCCCCGCACTGTTTTGAGTTCAGCTTATAACCGGACTTTTCCTCAATTTCCACCCAAAAGTACCTGTAAAAGCATCTGCAGTTCTAGGTACAGTTACTGCCCAAAAAGTACCTATGTACAGGTACAGGTAAAATTGAGACTTCAGTACCTAGGTACAGTTACAGGTACAAAAAAAGTACCTAGGTACAGTACCTAGGTACTTTTTACCTAGGTATTTCCCAGCCCTGCGACCGGTGGGCAAATCCAGAGTCACTATACCCTAATAGAGAGACCATGACGTCGAGGCGCGTCGAGGAGGTTCTGAGGGAGGCCTGCGGACCCGTCCGCCCGCCGGAGGAATTTTATTTTGCCTACCTTCAGGCGGAGTGTAATTGTACGGTGCGTCATCGGTGTATGCGGGACCCTTTCCAGCGGGGATCAAGCCCGGGCCGCCACCACCCCGCCCCGCCACGCCACGCCCCGCCCCGCCACGCCCCGCCCCGCCACGCCCCGCCTCACCCTGCGGCCACGGTGCGAGAGAGACAGGCCGCGACGTAGCCTGGCCGCGTCTGCACGTTTTCATTATTATTACTTTGTTTTTTTTTTTTTTTTTTTGGGGGGGGGGGGGGGGGGTTCTTTCAACTGCAATTAACGTAGACTTGATGAATCTGTCCGTCGTCCTGCTAGTAGTGCGGTTGATGTCAGAACCACTCGACGATCCGCCTTAGCACTTGGCAGGGCACGCCGTTTTAGTGCACGTACCAGCAAGAGCTACTTTCTCCGGGCAAGTGCACATCCGAACTATGTTCGTGAGGAGCTCTGTGGGTAACAGCATCAGCGGGAAGGGGTGCTCGGAATCCATATCATCAGGAAACTCCCTGAGGGCCCCCGAGCCGGACGCCGGACGGAGCCGGAGCCGGAGCAGTGCCGTCCCGCCGTCCCGGGACAGGGGAAGGAGGAGGAGAGGGGGAGAGAGTGCGCACTGCACTCAGTGATGCAGCAGTAGTAGCATGCTGCCCGTTTTCCGGCGAAGCGCTGCGCCGACTGGATCAACCCACCCCCCTCCTCCCTTAGAAGCGTGACGCGCGGGCCCACAAAATCCCTGACAATCACATTGGCTCCGACGCTCGTGGACAACAAGTCAACTCTTCGCAGAGGTGCTGGTGCAGTGCGTGCTGTCGATAACCGAGTTTTCCGAGACTTCGATCCTGCATCATGGATTCCATAGAAGGTAAGCTGAAATTCTGAGGATTTGGCCTCAAGGCCAAAATAAAGTGGTTTCGGTGTGGTGTGGTGTCGTCAGAGACCGGCGTCGGGACCCGAACGCGGCTGTCCCACTCGGCAGAGTGTCCCGCCTTGGAGTAATACTTTGGGGAGTCCTAACTGGCGCAGCGGTGGCATCTCTCGACGGTTCTTGTCGGGTTTTGTGCCGGACGTTTTATAAAAAATTTCGTTGAAAAATATTTTTTTATTTAATTGTAGAGCGACTCGCCAAATCGCCTGGGCTACTCGCCCAGGGGGATGTTCATTTCTCCTACCTAAATATTCGCCTACCTGTCTGTTTCGCCTACCTAAATTTCGCCTACCTAATAAAAATATTGAATAAAAATATTCAATAAAAATATTGGCATATTTCGCCTACCTATATTTCGCCTACCTATTAAAAATATTGAATAAAAATATTGAATAAAAATATTGGCGTATTTCGCCTACCTAATAAAAAAATTGAATAAAAATATTCAATAAAAATATTGGCATATTTTGCCTACCTAAATTTTGCCTACCTAATAAAAAAATTGAATAAAAAAATTCAATTAAAGAAATGGGCATTATTTCGCCTACCTAATTTTCGCCTACCTATTTAAATAGGAAAAAATGTTCACCTACCTCGGTTTTCGCCTACCTAATAAAAAAATTCAATAAAAAAATTTTTAAAAAAAAATAGCGCACAATTCGCCTACCTAAGAAAAAATTCTCTTGTAGAGGCTGGCGCCGTTTGGTCCCTGTTGCAAAGAGACGCGACGACATTCCTGCCCCGCCGCGCTGCGCCACGCTTCGCGAGGTGGCCAAGGCCGTGCCTCAGGAGGGCGTCGTCGGGGACCTGCGACGACCCTCCTGCCCCGCCGCGCTGCGCCACGCTTCGCGAGGTGGCCAAGGCCGTGCTTTAGGAGGGCGTCGTCGGGGACCTGCGGCGACCCTCCTGCCCCGCCGCGTTGCGCCGCGCTGCGCCACGCTTCGCGAGGTGGCCAAGGCCGTGCCTCAGGATGGCGTCGTCGGGGACCTGCGACGACCCTCCTGCCCCGCCGCGCTGCGCCACGCTTTAGGTAGGCGAAACAGACAGGTAGGCGAATATTTAGGTAGGCGAAGTGATATAGACTCCTCGCCCACCACTTCACGCGCCTATGACATAAATTTTTACCCATTCTTTTTTCCTCTTTACAGAATTGTCGAGGCGCCTGCTCCGACGCCTGTCGCATGACTCCGCTGTCTGCGCAGCTTATTATACTAGAAATTATGAAAGGCTGTGGGAGCGCATACTGGAACTGTATTGTGAAGTACTGAGTGCGGCAGACAGGGAGGAGTAATGTTTGTGGCGGCCCCTGGACGACTTTCCTTGCAGTGTAGGCGGGACTTTGTCGCCGTCGTCCAGGGTCGGCCCCTCTGACCTAACTAGCCCTCCCACACCGCGGCTCCCACGGTGGCTGCCGCGATCTGGTCAAGCAAGTCAGCCGTCCCTCCGTTGGCCCCAAACCGCGGTACATTTTTATGTGTTTTAGTCCTCAAAATAGTTTTATTCAAAAACTTGTAGTGAAGTGTAGTGTTTTTAAAAGTTGATGCTTCATACTCCTCATATGTTACTCTTAAGGCGATAAGTCACACCTTTTGTGTCTCTAGTGCCGTGGCGCAAGGCTGCATCACCCTAGGGAATTTAGCAGTTAGCTGGCTAGCTGACCAGAAGTTCAAATTGAACTATTTGGAAACGTCCTCAAGTGCCTTTTAACTAATGAATTATAAACTAATGAAATGCCTTTTAATTCTGTGCAACTTTTAATAAATGAATTTTTATTAATCAATTTTAAATGTCATTCCAACTTTTCATAATAATTTTTTTTTTAAAATGTCTTTGAGTAGGAGCATGTATGTAAATAGTGTTCTTAAAAGTTTGATGCTTCATCCTCCTCGTAGTTACTCCTCATTTAAATGTATGTGACCTACGCATCTCATACCGATCCTGACATCTGCTCTCAATCGTCTGCTCAATTGTCTGCAGCTGTGGTGCTCCTTGCGGATACCTGTTGAATCCTCTAATGTGTGATAAGTCTGCTGCAAATGTTTTTGGCTGTGTTTGTCTTAAATGATCATTGTCTTAAGTAGACTATTCAATGAATTCTAAATTAAAAAAATTAAGAGAATTCCATTTTATTCTAATTTGACTATTGTATTTTCTTGCCGCCTTCATGCTCAACACACACTTCAATACTACAATGTTTAGTTTAGTTAATTTCAATTTTTTGTACAGAAGAAATACAATAATTCAGTCAATATCAAGTGTAAGAAATAATATGGATATCTAATTATGCAACTGCCAGTTCTGTAGAGACTGAAGTGGCGCTAAGGCTTCTGAAAAGTCCTCAACACGATAAAACTCTGTCAACTCTACAAAAAGCTTTAGTCTTTAAGCCAGGAGTAGTGACTGACTAATTCTCTACGTCGTTCACCATAATCATACAAAATTTCATCAGATGGAGATATATCTTTGGATGCAAATAAAATTAAACGAACGCCTCCTTGTGAACAGACAACCTTTTTCATAAATGAGTTAGGATTGCTAAATGAATGATTGACTAGACGTGCTTTCCTTTTAATCTGCTCAGAAGTGGCATCAATGCTGAAAAATACATTTTATATTAAGTGACACCTGCTGGTGCTTAAATATGATATCAGAAAATCACATTGATTATTTACCAGTAACTTCTCTCGTTGTGATGATAATAAAATAAATATGATCCAGCTTCAATGGGCAAATGTTTTTCCCGGCGAATACCTTCAGATCCCGACACTGTCTCACCAACATACTCAAGTAAAGCTGAACCCTTCTTGAAATGCTGGGTAGAAATTACGCCAAGACCTTTGTCTGGAAATGTTGTCACCTGGAAATTGTCATAACTTTAAGACAGAGCGGCAACCACTTTAACCATGTTTTCAATGAAAATATGTACGGACCTCTAAACCAGTTTCATCTTCTTCAAGGATTCGTGTAGGAACTTCAGGCAAGGGCCAGGCATCTTTACTGATGCTTTTGACACGGGATGAGCGACGTGGTTCTTCTGGTAGAGCAGCACACAGCTGAATGCGATGGAACCTTCTCTGAAAACTGAAAAGAAAAAAACAACAGAAAATATCATTATGTAAAACATTACTTTTGACAAAATTATGATGCATTATAGACATTTTAAAAAACAAATATTATGAAATAACTTACTTCAGTCTTCTTATTCTCTGGCCTACACTAGGTACAAAGTACTTTTTTCCTTTAACAGTCTTCAATCTAAGTCTTCTGGTCATTTTAAATGGTTTCAATAATAAAACTCACATCAGAGAATCAAAACATTCTGTCCCCTGATATGAGAAATCGCAGTTCAGGGCGCGTATTTTAAAGGAGTTAACGAAAATTCCCTTGAATTGTAACAAATTAGTCATATTATTTGTGATTGAAAAAGCGACATGTATGTTTCATTGTGCTGTAAGAACCTATTGACGACCCACTGTGAACGTCTTTCATGCATTCAGGAGTAAATAATTATAATAATTGCGTTAAAATATTACGGTGCAAGACATGTGTACACGTCGTCAGTAACGACAACAAACCAGGGCCGGCCCTGCTCGATCCTGGCGGCGGCCCCGGTTTGGACTCCGAACACACCCCAGCCACAACTGAAGTTTAGCCAGGCTCCACCAGTGTGCAGCACCTCTATCTACATCCCCGCCAAGTTTCAAACTCTACCCCCCGAAAGCAACCGCTAGGCAGAGTTTACACATCATCTCCATAAAGGAAAAGTTGGTCAATCACGCAAAGAGATGTTATTTAGTGAGCTGCAGTGGAAACCGATGTTTCTTGTACTCAAACTGTCTCTTTAAGGGTATTTCCAAAATTATATTCAGAAACCTTAAGCAGTTATTTTGCCGAAGTTCGTTTGTTTCTCCGAGTATTGAGCACAGGCCACCTACTTGAGGCTTATGCTGCAACCAAATGACAGAATGAAAAAGAAAACGTCATTAGGACAGCAAGAACAATAGAGGAGGCCTAGACAGCAGAAACGCGCAACACACGCCGTCACTGACAACAACAAACCGAGTCCGGCCCTGCTCGGCCCTGGTTTGGACTCCGAACACACGAAACACACCCCAGCCAGCAGCCAGGTGCCGCGAAGGGGGAGGGGGAGGGGGTGGTTTGAGACAGCCCTACCTGCGGCTTCTGCTGGGTGTTGGTAAACTTTTGTAACTTATTTAATGTTAAAATTCTACATAACACTTTCACTGAATGTAGTGTCTCGTAATTTAACCTGGTACCCGACTGAAGTTTTTTTTTTCTTGATATCAAGGATAGCACTCAATTTAACTGACTTTAAACCATACAATAGTCAACAGCAGAGGTTGTATTCTTTTTCAGTTTTTTTTCTGGTTTTTATTGTAAAATGAGAAGAGTTAGGCTGAAAAGCGTCAAGGGTTCTTTGTAAAAAGTGTTCGCAAGAGAGTACGACTTCTCAAGTAAAGATAATAGACTATGATCTGATTCAATTATGTATCGTTCAAAAAAGTGGATAAGCCAGGTGGTGGTATTTGTTTAGTATTATATGCATTAAGATCAATTCAGCCTCATGAGGAGATTCTATATGACTATGGAGAGAGGAGAAGTGCAGAAGTGCAGTAATAGTGCAGAATCCCTGGCTCAAGACCACCTGACAAATCTTTTTGTTCCATGTACCTTTCCTAATTAAACCTAATGCAAAAATGGTAAAAAGTTTCTACCCTATGTGATGAATTTTAGAGTGGATGTCCTCGAAGAACTCCTCAGCAAATGAATATTTTCTAATTTGGAAGAATAAACTACTTTATCTCAGGATGGTGTATTCATGTTCCAAGTATGAAAGTAACAAACAAATAACTTCAACTGTTAAATTAAGGGTAAAAACTGGATCTTCTTTAGGTGGAGCAAATTACAATTAAGCTTAGTCAGTTGTATTTTTAATGCTGCAGGAAAATAAACGTAAAGACAGATGAAATAAGGTTTATTCTTTTATACTAAATTACACAGCTATTTTCCCCCAACCTCTGCTAAGATTAACAGCGGACTGACAGGCCAACTTTGTGCCAACACCATAATCTCAAGATCTGAAGAAAATGCCCAATTGACATTTAAGATAAAAATATAGATACAAAGCAACAAATTAATTTAGCCAAAGTGAAAAAGATAGACGGTTAACATCAAATGTCTTTCTTTGAAAATCAATCATGAAAGTAATAAAAAAAGCCACCTGTTATTCAAGTTTTCCAAAGGAAATCAATATTGTGATTCACAGCTATTCATTATTTTAGTAAAACAGGTCACACTACCCTGAGCTATTGTGGAGCACCTTATCATAAGAACTAGACCTTGACAACAGAGAGACCCACTGCTTGACAGCTGCACACAAAGTTTATTTGGCCCCGACCCAGTTACTCAGAGGGGTGTGCCATGAAATCTTGGGAGGATGGGCGATAACTAATGAAGCTAAGCTCCTGCAATGATAAAAAATACAAGGAGTGGAAAATCAAAACAATAACACAGTTTTAAACGAATGGTGTTGAGAAAACCTACTTGGCATTCAGGTTATGATGTCAAAGTCAGTGATCGAAAGCTTGAGCTTGAGACTGGTCTCTTTCTTCGAGGAAGTACGAATACCATTGCGGCCAACAAGCAGAGAAGACTACGTGTGAAGAATTCGGTCATAGCATTCAGCACCAGCGCACTTTCCTGCAACACAAATCGAGCCCTCATACACACGGACAATTTTGCAAACCTTAAAAGGGTTTTGGTTCATGATCAAGGCTGTTGTGAAAAAGCCTTGAAGAGACAATCTACTATCACGCCAATTGAGAAAGAATTCATAATTCACTTCTTCACTCTCCAGACTAAATCAAACCTCATAATGGTTCTTTCTCAAAACATACCTTTAAAAATTGCACCTCCGAGACAGGGAGTTGGCTGCCCAGAAGTCGGGCTGTCGTCTGCGATTCCACCATAGATAATGAACCTACAAAAGACAGAAAGCAGCTGAAATGAACAGTTGAAATGAGGTCTGAGAACAAGCTTCAAACAAAAGCAAAGTCACAAACAGCAAAAAGGCAAAGTGACAGGTCTAAATGTGCAAGTCAAAGAAGGGATGGCGTTGAGAATAAGTAAGGCTGGTGATCGTTTTGAACGAGCAGTGCGGGTACATTTTATTATAATTTGAGGCATAATTAACAAAATACTCAGAATCGGAAGGATGTCGGTGCAATTATTTCGAGTGCTAAGCAAAACATAACCAATAAAGTAGGACTTTCTTTAAGCTCTGGCGAATCTTTTGCTAAAATAGGCAGAAAAGCAGCGGGTAAATGTCAACATATTATAATATGATTACCGTTTTTGAGCCGTTTGCCTTCTCCTTGGTCAATGAATACGTCAAAAGGAATGAGAGCCCAAGACAGCAGAAAGGCGCAACACACGTCGTCAGTAACGACAACAAACCAAGGCCGGCCCTGCTCGATCCTGGCGGCGGCCCCGGTTTGGACTCCGAACACACCCCAGCCACAACTGAAGTTTAGCCAGGCTCCACCAGGGTGCAGCACCTCTATCTACATCCCCGCCAAGTTTCAAACTCTACCCCCCGAAAGCAACCGCTAGGCAGAGTTTACACATCATCTCCATAAAGGAAAAGTTGGTCAATCACGCAAAGAGATGTTATTTAGTGAGCTGCAGTGGAAACCGATGTTTCTTGTACTCAAACTGTCTCTTTAAGGGTATTTCCAAAATTATATTCAGAAACCTTAAGCAGTTATTTTGCCGAAGTTCGTTTGTTTCTCCGAGTATTGAGCACAGGCCACCTACTTGAGGCTTATGCTGCAACCAAATGACAGAATGAAAAAGAAAACGTCATTAGGACAGCAAGAACAATAGAGGAGGCCTAGACAGCAGAAACGCGCAACACACGCCGTCACTGACAACAACAAACCGAGTCCGGCCCTGCTCGGCCCTGGTTTGGACTCCGAACACACGAAACACACCCCAGCCAGCAGCCAGGTGCCGCGAAGGGGGAGGGGGAGGGGGTGGTTTGAGACAGCCCTACCTGCGGCTTCTGCTGGGTGTTGGTAAACTTTTGTAACTTATTTAATGTTAAAATTCTACATAACACTTTCACTGAATGTAGTGTCTCGTAATTTAACCTGGTACCCGACTGAAGTTTTTTTTTTCTTGATATCAAGGATAGCACTCAATTTAACTGACTTTAAACCATACAATAGTCAACAGCAGAGGTTGTATTCTTTTTCAGTTTTTTTTCTGGTTTTTATTGTAAAATGAGAAGAGTTAGGCTGAAAAGCGTCAAGGGTTCTTTGTAAAAAGTGTTCGCAAGAGAGTACGACTTCTCAAGTAAAGATAATAGACTATGATCTGATTCAATTATGTATCGTTCAAAAAAGTGGATAAGCCAGGTGGTGGTATTTGTTTAGTATTATATGCATTAAGATCAATTCAGCCTCATGAGGAGATTCTATATGACTATGGAGAGAGGAGAAGTGCAGAAGTGCAGTAATAGTGCAGAATCCCTGGCTCAAGACCACCTGACAAATCTTTTTGTTCCATGTACCTTTCCTAATTAAACCTAATGCAAAAATGGTAAAAAGTTTCTACCCTATGTGATGAATTTTAGAGTGGATGTCCTCGAAGAACTCCTCAGCAAATGAATATTTTCTAATTTGGAAGAATAAACTACTTTATCTCAGGATGGTGTATTCATGTTCCAAGTATGAAAGTAACAAACAAATAACTTCAACTGTTAAATTAAGGGTAAAAACTGGATCTTCTTTAGGTGGAGCAAATTACAATTAAGCTTAGTCAGTTGTATTTTTAATGCTGCAGGAAAATAAACGTAAAGACAGATGAAATAAGGTTTATTCTTTTATACTAAATTACACAGCTATTTTCCCCCAACCTCTGCTAAGATTAACAGCGGACTGACAGGCCAACTTTGTGCCAACACCATAATCTCAAGATCTGAAGAAAATGCCCAATTGACATTTAAGATAAAAATATAGATACAAAGCAACAAATTAATTTAGCCAAAGTGAAAAAGATAGACGGTTAACATCAAATGTCTTTCTTTGAAAATCAATCATGAAAGTAATAAAAAAAGCCACCTGTTATTCAAGTTTTCCAAAGGAAATCAATATTGTGATTCACAGCTATTCATTATTTTAGTAAAACAGGTCACACTACCCTGAGCTATTGTGGAGCACCTTATCATAAGAACTAGACCTTGACAACAGAGAGACCCACTGCTTGACAGCTGCACACAAAGTTTATTTGGCCCCGACCCAGTTACTCAGAGGGGTGTGCCATGAAATCTTGGGAGGATGGGCGATAACTAATGAAGCTAAGCTCCTGCAATGATAAAAAATACAAGGAGTGGAAAATCAAAACAATAACACAGTTTTAAACGAATGGTGTTGTGAAAACCTACTTGGCATTCAGGTTATGATGTCAAAGTCAGTGATCGAAAGCTTGAGCTTGAGACTGGTCTCTTTCTTCGAGGAAGTACGAATACCATTGCGGCCAACAAGCAGAGAAGACTACGTGTGAAGAATTCGGTCATAGCATTCAGCACCAGCGCACTTTCCTGCAACACAAATCGAGCCCTCATACACACGGACAATTTTGCAAACCTTAAAAGGGTTTTGGTTCATGATCAAGGCTGTTGTGAAAAAGCCTTGAAGAGACAATCTACTATCACGCCAATTGAGAAAGAATTCATAATTCACTTCTTCACTCTCCAGACTAAATCAAACCTCATAATGGTTCTTTCTCAAAACATACCTTTAAAAATTGCACCTCCGAGACAGGGAGTTGGCTGCCCAGAAGTCGGGCTGTCGTCTGCGATTCCACCATAGATAATGAACCTACAAAAGACAGAAAGCAGCTGAAATGAACAGTTGAAATGAGGTCTGAGAACAAGCTTCAAACAAAAGCAAAGTCACAAACAGCAAAAAGGCAAAGTGACAGGTCTAAATGTGCAAGTCAAAGAAGGGATGGCGTTGAGAATAAGTAAGGCTGGTGATCGTTTTGAACGAGCAGTGCGGGTACATTTTATTATAATTTGAGGCATAATTAACAAAATACTCAGAATCGGACGGATGTCGGTGCAATTATTTCGAGTGCTAAGCAAAACATAACCAATAAAGTAGGACTTTCTTTAAGCTCTGGCGAATCTTTTGCTAAAATAGGCAGAAAAGCAGCGGGTAAATGTCAACATATTATAATATGATTACCGTTTTTGAGCCGTTTGCCTTCTCCTTGGTCAATGAATACGTCAAAAGGAATGAGAGCCCAAGACAGCAGAAAGGCGCAACACACGTCGTCAGTAACGACAACAAACCAAGGCCGGCCCTGCTCGATCCTGGCGGCGGCCCCGGTTTGGACTCCGAACACACCCCAGCCACAACTGAAGTTTAGCCAGGCTCCACCAGGGTGCAGCACCTCTATCTACATCCCCGCCAAGTTTCAAACTCTACCCCCCGAAAGCAACCGCTAGGCAGAGTTTACACATCATCTCCATAAAGGAAAAGTTGGTCAATCACGCAAAGAGATGTTATTTAGTGAGCTGCAGTGGAAACCGATGTTTCTTGTACTCAAACTGTCTCTTTAAGGGTATTTCCAAAATTATATTCAGAAACCTTAAGCAGTTATTTTGCCGAAGTTCGTTTGTTTCTCCGAGTATTGAGCACAGGCCACCTACTTGAGGCTTATGCTGCAACCAAATGACAGAATGAAAAAGAAAACGTCATTAGGACAGCAAGAACAATAGAGGAGGCCTAGACAGCAGAAACGCGCAACACACGCCGTCGCTGACAACAACAAACCAGGGCCGGCCCTGCTCGATCCTGGCGGCGGCCCTGGTTTGGACTCCGAACACACCCCAGCCACAACTGAAGTTTAGCCAGGCTCCACCAGGGTGCAGCACCTCTATCTACATCCCCGCCAAGTTTTAAACTCTTTCACAATCACGTCATGGCAAAGAAGAGAGAAAGCAAACGTTTAAACGAAAAACAAGGCATACCTTCTTAAGTGGAAAACAAGTAGTGCAACAGCAAGAATAAAATGGGTTGATATTTTGAGAAAGTGGCGAAGTAAGACTCACTTTCACGATGAGGCCATGGGAAGAAGTGATATACTATCAGCAGGGCTCGTTGCACATGGAGACACCATGATTTTCTTCGTTTCGGATGTCACATTTGGTTTTTGTTCATAAAATCCCTTCGCTACAGACTCAAGACATTAGGGGGGATGATAAATGTTGAATTATTTTCACATTTTACGCCCGTTTTGCGGAATCGACAGGCACTTTTGAATTCCACGTAGCCATTTTTGCCAATAAACCTTCGAGTTGACGGTCCGTTTTCGTTTTAAAATCCACAAAAATCTTTAATCGTAGATCATTTGAACCAGTTTATCTCGGTCTACCAAATTTCAGCATCCTAGCTCAAAACACATAGAATCAGTGCCGCGCTCAAAAAAGGGGCCGCTAATTTTGAGCGGCAGTGTAGTTTGAACAGATATGAATCCGAGTCAATGAAGAGTCTCCTCCGGACCCGACATGACGCTCATTCACCTGCGTCGGCCCCGGAATACCACACCTGTAACTCCGGACCCGACACGACTACTACTGTGCGATGCCCCGGCTTGACTCGTTGTACCCGCATAAGTGTGTGTGTGTGTGTGTCAGCACTTCTACTCCTGAACGGCTCAGCCGATCTGTCTGAGACTTTGAAGGGTTATTAGGTATGTCCTTGGCTCGCTACACAAAAATTTTCAGCTTTCTATCTCATTCCATTCAGTCGTACTAACGTAAAAACACCAAAAAAATGGCAGAAAAATTGACTTTTTTAGTGATTTTATATCATTCCAAACGAACAACTCTGTCGATCTGACTGATATTTTGCAGGATTGTAAGGTATATCCTTGGATCACCACACGCTGAAATTCAGCCCTCTATCTCAAATTATTCAGTCGTACCAACGAAAAAACACGAAACAACGGCAGAAAAAGTGCAACTTTTCAGTGACGTT
Source organism: Stenchaetothrips biformis (assembly GCA_030522485.1). Taxonomy (NCBI): domain Eukaryota; kingdom Metazoa; phylum Arthropoda; class Insecta; order Thysanoptera; family Thripidae; genus Stenchaetothrips; species Stenchaetothrips biformis. Next base: position 287,573 of record CM060097.1, on the reverse strand, counting down.
ATATTTTAGAGACATTTTTACAAGGTTTCGTATGTTTTTGAAGGTGCTAATGACGAAAATGAAATCAATTTGGACCCCTGACCAAAGTTTTAACTGCGAATCGGCAACCTCGACCCGAATTTACGAACATAATCAACTTCGCCCCTAATCTTGAAGAAAGGGGGTCGGCCGACTTAAAAAAAACTATTGCAGATTTCGATAGGTCCCGGCAAGAACTTTTCAAAGAGAGGTCGGAAGGGGGGTCTAGGAGCCCGACTTCATTAGTTGGCCGAGTCAGGATCTTGAAAAAAGGCGATCGACCGACTAAAAAATTTTATTGCAGATTTCGATAAGTCTCGGCAAGACCTTTTCAAACAGGGGTCGGAAGGGGGGGTCTTTGAGCCTGCCTTCATGTATTGTGAAAATTGGTGCAACGGCCATGTTTTGCACATTAACTGTGGCACAGTGGGAACACAAGACCGGGCCTCAGTCCTGGTGTTACATCAATAAGTTTGCGCTTTACCTCCACGGGGTATGAGGTGCGAGGACCGAAGGCCCGAGAGATGGCCTCCGATTGGGCCAAGCCAGGTCTGGTGCGAGGGCCGAAGAAGGCCCGAGAAGAATCCGCCGGCAGGCCAAGCTGGTATCGGCCCCTGTCGAACTGAATTACCTGCGGGGCGAAGCGGAGCTGCCTACTCGGTTCGACGGAATGGCGAGCCCCAGCTTGTATACTTCGACCATTCATCACGTAGCGCACTACTTATTGCCTCAATGATCTCTTAAAACAGCTTGCCGAAGGCAAGGATTAAGCGCCGCAGGCCAAGGTAGGTGAAACGCCAGGCGTGGATTGTCGAAACTGGCGCAGCATCGCAAAGCCTGTTACGACAAGACACGCACTGAAAAACCAAACGTTGTCTAGGCCACACCAACTGATGCGGTCAAATGAGTGCAATTTTGACTGCATCAGTTGGTGTGGTCTTGACCACGTTTGGTGTGGTCATTGCATTAAAAGAGCACTCCAAACGTGGTCTAGACCACACCAGAGCACTCCAAACGTGGTCTAGACCACACCAACTGATGCGGTCAAAATGGCACTCATAAGACCGCACCAGTGGTGTGGTCTAGACAACGTTTGGTTTTACAGTGCGGTCTGGCGTAAGTCTACCTTGTAACAGTGTCTTTTCTTTGTTTGATTTAAGCTATTTACGCCATAATATTTATTTTTTATAACTTGTGTGATTTCCTCAAAGTCACCAAACCTCAAATCCACAGCGACGCAAGCGAGCCCGTGTAATCTTCCTGCTTCTCATGTGAGAAGGCCCGGCCCGTCAGGGGGGCCCGCAACCCATATCCTGAGGGGGGGCCCGGGTGGGGATCCAACAATCCCCACCCGGGCCAGTCCGTCCCTGGAAAACAGAAGGCTCTGGAAAGGAGCGGTGGACGCGTCATCCTGCGAATAGCGGGTTTAGAGGCCGCAGTCCCTCCGCAGGCACCCCACCAGCGCGCGAGACTCGTCCGTGAACATGTCCACGCTGAGGACACGCACGCCGGGCAGCAACGGGCCTAGGGCTTCGCCGGCCAGGCTGGCGATTGGACCGTCATGGTCTCTCCCCCACCGCAGCACCAGGGTGTCCAGGCCCTGCAGCAGCAGCGGCGCCACGCGTAGCAGCTCCTGCAGCACCAGCCGCTCGTCCCCAGACCACACCGTCAGCTGCGACAGTGGCAAAACTCACGTGTTACCACTCCAGAACCCAAGTGTGTGCCTGGTAGGCTCATCCTGGCGTCGTCATGCCGGGAGGTTGACTCCGGGAACAGTCAACCAGACACTTGAGTTTCCAGAGTATGCCAGGGACGGACTGGCCCGGGTGGGGATTGTTGGATCCCCACCCGGGCCCCCCCTCAGGATATGGGTTGCGGGATATGCGTTGCTGCCCCGCTTACAACAATGCCTACAGGGACAACCCCTAAAGTGAACAATCCCGGCTTCACGATCTTCTAAATCACGGGGGAAACGAAACAAACGAATTCCACGGGGAGGGATAGAAGATGGATCTACGTAGTCATCGGAAAGAAAAAAGGGGTCCAAGTCATTGCCCAGCGCAAATTCTTCAGCTGCCGCAGCGGCAGCAGCAGCAACTTCGGCCTGCTCCGCGCGATAAGCGTCGCGAGCCGCACGTGCAACCTCCACCTACAGGACAGGGTTAGTTAAACGGAGATAGTAACAAAGGATAGTAACAGGGATAGTAACGTGAATGTACCTCAGACAAAGGAATATCCACTAGAGGGAGAGGGTCCATTTGGGACAAGGGTTGCCCAGTGGCGGGTCCAGACCCAGGGCCACGCCACAAAAACTCTGTTTCAAATGAAGGTTCATCCACCTCAACATCTACCCCCAGGACCATCACATCAGGCTCGGGTAGAGGAACCTCGAAGCCGTACACGAAATCCCCAGGAACTAGGTCCAACGCGGGAAGGGGATGCCCGGGGGGCATGACATGGAACAGCACTTCAGGCTGGAAAAGCCCACCAGGAAAAGGGGGGCCCAGGAGTTCCTCCTAAAGGAGGATAAGAAAAGTTACGTCGCAAACCACCCCAATTAAGACAGGAAGGATAAGTCACACACGACTTACAAATACAGGGACTGAGCAGCCCAAACAGGAAAAAACGGGCCAGGTCTGGGCTAGTGCAACTGCGTCCCACTCCTGGACTTCAAAAATTCCAGACGGGGGCCAAGGAACGGCGATAGGTAGGAGCAAGTCGTTGATGGAATGGGCAAAATGACACCCAACACATAACTAAGGGAATATAAAGGAACATGCAAACTAAAACCCGGTAGACTACCATCCAGGACAGACAAAAGGAAGAAAACATGCGGGTCAAACCAAACCGAAACGTGAACAAATAAACAAGACCCAAAATACTCACGTAACCATCGTGCCCTTCCGGTGCAAAGGTCGCACAAAAACAACGGGCGGAATACGCCTCAAAGCGTAGGGTCATCAAGACAGGCTGCATCACAGCCACAGCCATCGCGACGGTAGAACCGATGTACACTTTCGAGACGTCCTTGCAAGCCGAGCTCTGCACACCGAATGACGCCAACGCCGCCGAGCCGGGGGACGCCAGGCCAACAACGCGGCCCGGCTTACCAATCAAAGCGCACGGAGACAACACACGACCCGAGCGGCCAATCATAGACCAGAGCAACGGCACGGACTGGAGCGCGAGGACGCCGGAGACGCCGGCCAGCGCGTCAACAACGTCAACAACCACACCGCGGCTAGCAACCGGCCGGTGGCAGCGGACAGCGCAACGCAAGTTCTCGCCGCGACCCTAACGCCCCACGCAACAGCGGCAGAACACGGTACTGCGTCGCGCTAAGAACCGGCGCAAGGGGTATCGCCAGGCGCGAAGCGCGCGCCAATTCAAACGAGTGTAGTCTACAAACACTCTAGCCGCTTGGAATAAACGTTACAAACAATGCATGTCACAAAACCGAATGTATAAACACAAGTGAAGAAGTAAAATAATTGTCAGATGCACCGCATTCATTCATTCAGAAGGAAGTGGGAGACTCAATTCAAAACAGCAAATTAACAAGTCTAATCCACAGGCCACGGTCGACTCAGCTCGAAACAAACGAGTCAAAATGATGCTCATCATGTTCGCCATCACCTTCTTGGCCGTCATCGCCGCACTTTTAGTGCACTACTTCATGAAACGGCGACGCCAATTCGCACCAATCATCTACCTGGAGGGCAACATAGCCGCCGGAAAATCAACCTTGGCAGCCAACCTGAAGAAGCTAGAACTCTTCCCAGTACTGGACGAGCCTGTCAAAGACTGGCAAGAAGTTGAAGGATTCAACTTGCTACAGTAACTCTACGCGGATCGAAATACTTGGAGCTACCCTTTCCAAGTCTTAGCACTAGCTACATTGGGACGCCGCCAGACTCACATGCTGGCTAATCACCCGGAAAGACTAACTGTCCTGGAACGTTCACCTCAATGCTCACTGAGAGTGTTCGCACAAGCGTTAGCTGAAATGAATGCCATCAGCCAACAGCACATGGCTATACTACGGATCTTACGCGACGCTGTCGCCCCGCCAACTCACAGACCGATCCACTACATCTATGTACGCACACCTCGGGCTGTAGCGTACCAACGTTTAAACCGTAGAAATCGCACTGAAGAAGCAGGTGTCACTGTTGAGTACCTCAGCCTACTGCATGAGTTAACTGACACCTGGCTGTTGCGAGAGGAGACCAATCCAGTTCATGTCTTGGATGGAACGCTCACCCTGAGCAATTACTGGCAGCCGCCCTGGACATTATCCAAAACCTGAAGGATGACGTCACACCTGTCCAGGAGTCCCCGTCTACACGCGAGGAGTAATTCCATGAGTTAAGTATTTGCACTAACAAACAGTTAGTTAAGTTTCTTAGATTTCAAGGTGCCTTTAGAACAGGATTAGCTAGATAGTTAGGATGGCATCAGGCAAACCAACCAAACAGAGTAGGGGTTGGATATCTAAAGCGCAAAACTGTGTAGAGTGTTTTCTGTTTGTTTCAGTTGGAGTCTCGTCAAAACTAACTTAAACTTTGGTTGGCCTACAGGAGGAATACTCGACTTCATGCGGTGTTGCAATTCGTGACGACGACTGTAACATCCGCCTGGGGCAGACAAAGTCCACCTGGCATGACAGCATGCTGCGGGTCATACCACCCTTTATTTTTCTTTTTTTAACAACAAGTGGAACCGTGGGCTTAGGACTGGACACCCTAATGCCTGGCACCGTACGGTGTAATGGGGAAGCGCACCTTTGTAGCATCATTCACCACAACGTTCGGCAAACTACCAGACAAGAAACTCGAGACAACGCAAGAAAAGTCAAGAAAAACAAGAAATTATTGAGAAATCGGACATTTAATCGATATCATGAAAATTGCAAAATTCAAGTGAGAGAGAGTGGGAGGAAAGAAATTCAGTTCCTTCAAAAGAGAGGAAGAGAACAAAGTTAAAAATTCAATTCATTAGAGATCAATGGTACTAAATTCAAAAAATTGAGACGAGTCAAGTTCAAAACGATTGGAAGAAAATTTTAAGAAACTTCGTTTCTTTTGTTCAGGAGGGAGTGGTGTTGTGAAATGAACTATAGAGAACATAACCATAGCACGGCTTACTAGCAGTCATTCCCTATGTTTCGCAACCACTGCCCTACGGATCCTGGCCAGGACCTCTAACCCCTTCCTTTCGTTCCTCTCCTTAATACCCTAGCCACACAATACCATTGGCCATGCACCCCCACTCTCTACTATTATTCTTCCTGATGTTCTTCTACTCCTGTAATATAAGCGCGCGCAGCCAAGCAGCCGCTACCATTCTGTACACGGTCAACCCCTTGATAATACAGAAGCCTTCCGTCTCTCTGAGACCTCGACTACTCCTTCTCCTCAAAGTCCCTTTACACGTTGCACACTATAACAACAGACAAAGAGAGATAAAACAGGAGAGACATGGTACAAAGACAATAAGACCATTTAATACAATTTAATATATTTAATTGAATTTTGCCATGAAAATGATTTTTTTGGTAAATAGGGGGTAAGCTCTAGTAGGGGTATGGAGATGGCCTCAGACAATACACGCACACCTGATCCAAATTATTTCCCTATTCATTGCTAAAAATGACATTATTTGTGCAGTATGCGAAATTATTTCGATTTTGAACAAATTATTGTAAATTAATTCCAATTATTTCAAATTATTTTGTATAATTTGTAATAATTGTGAACGAAGATCTTGCTCTGTGGCAAAGGCTGAGGTTGGGCCAGCTTAGGTGGATTTGGGTCGTGTCGAGCTCGATGAATAATTAAGTCAAAAGCGTGAGACTTTATCAGCTAATTGACACCAGGTTTTTTTCTTGGTATGAGAAATTAATTGATGAGCCCTACACTACAACATTTACTGTGTACTTAGTACACATCTCTAGGAGTGTACTTAGGAGTGTACCAACAAGTACACATCCATAGGTGTGTGATAGTGATAGACAAGTATGCATTGGATCCAGTTGATGAGATGATAGTGCGCTCTCTCAAGTGTTTTTGCTCAAGAACACTCCCTATAGATGTGTACTTGTCGATCACACTCGTAGATGTGTTCCTTTCAAGAACACTCCTATAGATTTGTACTAAGTACACATTAGATCTCGTAATGTACGCCACAAACTTCTCTCGTAAATAGGAAAGCATGAGTGTGTCTGCCCTTCTCAACGAAACACATTCTCAAACAGTGTGTAACAGACACCGAAAACTTTGTTGCCTTAGGTTTTCTTCTTCTGGAAACAAGTGATCTAGTCCTTTTTTCCCTCCACGGGCCAACAATGGAAAAGGCTGTTGACTAATGCATAGTTCCAGAAATATTGAGTTCTTATCCGTTTACAGAAAAGTTTTGTGGCTGTGGAGTCCGCGAGCAGAAGACAGATGCTTTGGCGGCATAACTTTTCTTTCCTTCAAACGAAGCCTCGTGTCGATGGCCACATTTTGGCGACAATATTTTACATCTAGCTTCACACGACCCAAACCCTCCTACGCTGGCCCCAGCTTGACCGTCGCCACAGAGCGTGATCGTCGTTCTCAATAATTCCAGATTTAAAAGAATAATTTTTAATAATTGGAAAAAATTTACAATAATTGGTAATAAATCGAAATAATTTTGCACAATCCACAATAAATGTCAATTAATGCAATGTATTGGAGAATAATTTGGATCAGGTGTGCGTGTATTGTTTGAGCCATCCCCGGGGTATGTTCTAGACATTCCCCGTTAAATAATTATTTTTGTTTTGCCGTAAAACCTCAATTTTTTCCCAAAACGAAAACATTTCTTGACGTTTCAGAACTTTTACGGACACTCTGGTCAAAATCAATTTATTCACCAAAAACAAAATTTCGTAACGTTTCAAACTGTTTGAAAACTTTTAGGACAGAAACTTTGCTTCATCATTGTAAATCTTAAAACAAAACCAAATATTTTTTTTAAGTTTAGCATGTGTACTTTGCGAATTTATGATCAAAATTGTGTTCTCCAATGTGTTTTTGGATTGAAAACAGTTTAGAGGGCCAAAACACAACCAGTGTCCAAAACCGAAAATTTTGACATTCCTGGACGTTGCCGATGACTTTTTGGTCAAAATAATGTTTCTAAATTTTACTCGAGGTGAATTAAATTTTATGGCCCAAAAATTTTTTGCTCCAATGCTCAAAATTTCACTTTTCTGGACGTTTTAGAAAATTTTAAGTCTTTTTGGTCAAAATTATTTTTTTTTTAGTTTATGCTTGGTTTTTTTGTTTTTTTAATCGAACCAATTTTAAAGGGTGTTGTAATATATCTCAGCAGGAACTTTTATGCGGAAAATTAATCTCTTTTATAGTACAAAAGATTCCCAAAATTTGGTCAACATCTGGATGTAACACCTGGGACACTTCCCTTGTTATGGTACAGTAAATTCCGTTCCTTGAGGTACAGTGTCTGATGTACCCCTGAGTACGGTAAACACCTTCTTTCGATGTACAGTGAAGAGTGGCATTAAGATTACTATTTCAAACAAGGGCCGTTCACCCACACACTTATTTTCAGCGCAAGAGGTGATTCCCAGGACGGACGCTGGACATCGCGGGAAATTTCCAGGGGCCGTCCTGGGAATCACTTAATTTTCTTAGGACGGGCCCTGGGTCTTCTGGAGTGGAGATGAATTCCAGGGCCGTCCTGGGATAATGCCGCCTTTCCCAGGAACGGCACTGGAAATTTTACCGTCCGCACGTCATGCAAGAGTGGCAAACACCTCAGAGAGCAAAGTATTACTCCGGGACCAACGGCGGCGAGGCAAGGTGGGCAGCTCACCGTCAAGTCCGTTGACAACGCGTCGAGGCTGTTGGATTAATTAACACTAAAGGCCTCATAACGGGGAATCCGTGCTGGAACTGCGCACCTGGCCCACCCTCAGACGCAGCCTTTCACTCATGTACGCACTTTGTCCTTTCGCGTACGCACCTGGCTGATATAAATATAAACTTAAATGATATTGACTGTGATACTTTAGTAAATAAATATGATACAATGCTCTCTGATCATGGATTCACGGTGCATCTTTAACAATACAAGGGAGGAATGAAAAAGGGATGTTGTCACAAAATCATGCATAGACCACATATATGTTAGAGGCCATGGTGATATTCATAGTGCGGTGGTGGAGACAAAGGTATCTGATCACTATGCTGTGTGCGTCAACCTTCATAATCTCAGGAAAATAAATAATAGCAAAAAAGAGCACAACTCGAGTGGGATATATTATAATCAGAAAAAGATAGAGGAAAACATAAAGAAGTTTATATTTTCTGAAGAGATGAAAGGAAAAACTGTTGATGTTCTCTATGGGCATTTACAGGATACCCTTTACCCTAAATATAGTAACAAGGTAAACAAAATAGTTACCAGGTCTCGAAATATGATAGAAATTAAACCCTGGATGACCAAGAAGCTGCATGAACTGATCCTAGAGAGAGACAGATTGTTTAAATTGTCAAGAAATAACAAGAATAACACTGTGTACAGGGATGGTTATAAGTCATTCAGAAACCATGTAAATAGGCAGATACAGAAAACAATATCTCAATACTACTTGAAATGTTTTGAAGAGTCAAAAGGGAGTGTCAGGAAAACCTGGAATTTAATTAATGGTGTGATTGGCAAAAAGAAAGTCTCAGTTGATGATACAATAGAGAAACACTTAAGTAAAACATACTCTGATACAGAAATTGTGGAACGATTTGCTGACACATTTGTTAATGATGTCAATAATGTAAGTCATGAGTGTGATATAAAACTCTGTACCAATCGAGGGGAAAGTTTGACATCAAGAAGCTTTTTTATGCCCCCAGCCAGTCTGAGTGACGTAGAACGTATCCTGAACTATGAAAGAAAATGTCTCTCCTGGTTATGACAATTAAAAACCAAGACATGTGAAACTTTTTTTTGAAAGACATACACAAGTATTAAAGGTATAGTAAATAAATCTATCCTAGAGGGGAAAGTTCCTACTGTTCTTAAAACCTCGATCTGTCGACCCATCTACAAATATGGTTCACACCTGCCTTTTTAACAACTACAGACCTGTATGTGCGCAGTCTTTTTGCAGTAAAATGATAGAGTCTTTTGTTGCTGAAAATGTTATGAAGTATGCTTTGAAAAATAACTTTATTAGTAAATCTCAGTATGCTTACCAGAAGAAAAAAGGAACTGAAATGGCTCTTGAAGATTTTTCATCATCTGTAAACTTTGAACTTGTTTTGTGCCTCTTTATATTCAAAGGCATTTGATACAATAAACCATGTGATCTTGCTGAATACACTAGAAAAAACAGGAATTAGAGGAATAACTCTGGAGTGGTTTAGAAGCTACTTGGAGGATAGAAAAATGACTGTCAAATATAAAAATGTTTTCTCAACATTAAGAGACATAAAGCGGCAGGGTGGACATGAGCCCCATCCCGTTTGAGCCCCGATGACCTGAGCCCCGGCTAGAGCCCCGGTCGAGCCCGACTCGAGCCCCGTCCTGAGCCCGGACTGAGCCCCGACTGCCAGAGCCCCGACCTGAGCCCGGCTTGAGCCCCGCCCTGAGCCCGACTTGAGCCCCACGCCAAGAAAAGACGCAATTTGGCCCCAAAACAGGGAAAAAGAGGAAGTTATTTGGCGTGGGGCTCAAATGGGGCTTAGGTCGGGGCTCAGTTCGGGCTTTGGTCGGGGCTCTGGCTGTCGGGGCTCAGTCCGGGCTCAAGCTGGGGCTCGAGTCGGGCTCGACCGGGGCTCCAGCCGGGGCTCAGGTCATCGGGGCTCAAACGGGACGGGGCTCATGTCCACCCTGCCCATAAAGCATGGAGTGCCTCAGGGGAGCGTTTTAGGGCCACTACTATTTATCCTCATTCTCAATGACATTGTTAAGATCTGTAAGTACAGTAAAATCTATATATATGCTGATGATATTGTGTTAACTATCTCTCACTATGATCTGAGGGAATCCCTGAGAAGAATGCAACATGACGTCAATGAAATTTTAAAGTGGTCGCATGACAATTGTCTCATAATAAATGCTTCAAAATCTAAGATAATGCTTGTAAAAAGACCCAATTCTGTGATAAACTGTAAAGTAGTTGTTACCTCTCATAGCTATAATGGTCTACACAAAAAATTGATTTCAAAAAAGTGCAACTGTCCAAGCTTAGAGACAGTTCCCAGCTATCAATATCTGGGTGTGGTTGAGCTGGCGTGATCATATCGATCTCATCAACAAAAGATTGGAAAATATTACTGCAATTGTGTACAATATAAGACCCCTGGTACCTGTTGATGTTCTTCGAATGCTTTACATTGCCCTTGCTGAGTCACTTATACGCTATGGAATTGTTGCTTGGGGTTCTGCCTCAGATACTTATACCAACTCAATAAATGAAAGACAAATCATCTTAACTAAGAAGATTGCAGGATTAATAGTAGGAGCCAATTTACTGAAAATGCCTTTAAATATGTTGAATATAGCAATTTCCCATACCTGTACTGTACATATTCTCATAACACCTGAACCTGCCTACATCTGAATATGAATCTGTATATTGTGTTCTCCAAGTAAAACTGTCCTCTGTCTCCTCGTTCACTTGGTTCCCGACTCTGCTGGAGTGTGGTTGTATTTCCATTGCCTCTACTGGACAATATATCTGAACTTCATCAACTTGAACTAAGTATCCTTCTTAACGCTGAACGCCCTCACACAACCTGAAATCTCGACAGGTTATGGGCCCAGGATACTCTGCGATTTGACTTATCTCTGTTTCCAGTTTGTGTTTGTTTTCATTAAGCCGGCCGGCACCATGTGAGCGTGGTTGTTTGTGTGCACACTAGTTTTGGGTTTTGTATTTGTGAGAACGGACTGATCACCCGGTATATCTTTTTGTATGAATGTTGTGAGCAGCCCTTGTGGAATTAAAGTGCTCAGCCCAGTCGAGGAAACGTGTGAGCAGCCCTTTGGGAATTAAAGTGCTCAGCCTGACTGTGGTAAAATTTGTGTTGTGAGCAGCCCTTTCGGAATTAAAGTGCTCAGCCCGGTCAAGGTAACGTGTGAGCAGCCCTTTGGGAATTAAATTCCTCAGCCTGACCGTGGTCAAATCTGTAAACACGCAGCCCCTTGGGAATTAAAGTAGCGTGGCGTAGGCGGACGTGATAACCGACCACAGAGAGAGAGGTTAACTGAGACCTCACGTGGAGAGAGGTTAGGCTGACCTGTTGAATTTTGTGTTTGAGTTTCTGTTTGACTAGGTCGAACGATGGAGCGTGGTAGCTCTGTTCCTCAATTTGATGGTTCGAATTTCGATGACTGGAAGTTTTTGATGCAAACACTGACAAAAGTTTTCGTAATTTTACGACAAATTTGACCATGAATGCTTCTTAATTTTTACGGATGCTTCATAAAATACGTTCTATGAAACATTCATAAGAAAAGGATTTCGAATCCTTCGTAATTTTTGCGGAAAAATTGCCTGAAAGTGACCGAAAAGTACCCAAAATCTATGAGTTGTTAGTAAAATAACGAACCATTCATGGTTAAATTTTTCGTAAATTTACGATTTTACAATGGGAAAATACTGTTCAAGGATGGCTCATTTAAAAGACCTTATGAAACATTCATAAAATTACGAATGATTCGTAATATTATGAATAGCTCATAGAGAAAATTATGAATTATTCATAAAAGTAAGAATTATTCGGGTGTATCACAGTTGTTCCCCTGTCAACTCTTCCCCGTACTTCTTCCCGGACACTTCTTCCCCGTCTCTTCCCCGTCGTAATTAATTTCCTGCTCGGGGAAGAGTTCTTCCCGGCATTTATTTTCCTCATTTCATTTCCTCGCTCCCCACTCCGCTGAGCCCCCCTCCCTGACGGCGGCGCCGCGGACGGGAGCTGCTGCCGCGTGGAGTATCGCCATGAGGCGCGCGTTGGGCTGCCTATCCTCCGGGCGGGGGTTGCAGTCGGGCGCAGTATGAGTCGTGGGTCAAATTTAGTTTCCTCCTGATTAATGTATTGTCCGATTATAGTGCACTTTGCAATAGATGTGGGGTAAAGTTTGGCGACAGCGAGTATTGAACAAATTGTAGTGACTGCGCCACTAATATTATTTCTAGGACTTGACCTGTTCCATGCCACTCTCGGAGTGTACGCGTTCATCAGAACCTTGAGTTACCACAGAGGTTCTGGAGTTGGATTAGCAGTGTATCAGTAATAAGTTAATAAGCCAATCGCAATGCCATAAAATGCACTCATCGATGGCACCGCAGAGGAAACTTATTGGGACAAATTAGAAAACTCTCGTGAAATTTTACTCAATTTATTTTGAGAGAAGCAGAATTACATCAGAATTTAACACCGTTAATCAACGAATGTGACGTCATATTCGTGCGAATGTCAATTTTGTCACGTTCGTTTGAATACGACGTCACATTTGTATGAATGTTTATCCACGTTACAACGAACGTGACACCCTTATTTAATGGCCGTGTCACGTTCAAACGAATGTGACATCGTATTCAAACGAATTTGACAAAATTCACATTCCAACGAATATGACGTCACATTCGTCGAATAACAGTGTTGTCTTGCCTATCACTGCTAAAACATTTACAATAGACCGTAATGAAACGCATTTAAAATTAGGCGTAATCAGCACTACTCCGATATTCCTACAATGTTACCATTAAATCACAGACATTCTCGAAACACTGACGTACATTTATTTACAAATGGTCGCACTAAATACTTAGACTCCTAAAAAGGCCAACTCCTGGCCAACTCCCGGCCAACACCCGGCCAACACCCGGCCAACACCCGGCCAACGCCCGGCCAACACCCGGCCTGCACCCGGCCAAGTCCAACACCCGGCCCAGGCCCGGCCAACTCCGGCCAAACCCCAGCCCCGGCCAGCACCCCGCCATCGCTTGGCCAGCAGCCGGCCCAGCCCGGCCATCACTCATTAAACGACAAAAAGTGGTATTTTTGTTGTCTAAAGCGGTAGAAATACCCTCAGAATCACTCCCCGCGCCTTTCTCGGTCTCGCGAGCGCCTGGCGGGTAGGCAGCCCCGCACGCACGCCTGTTTAGCGGGCTGGCCTATGCTGCACCCCGGCAGGTGCTCGGCCGACCAGCGCACAGTGGGCCAGAGGACCGGTGGAGGCGGACACGATTCCGGACGCGTTTTGAGCTCCAGAGTCGCTCAACAGGACTCGAACGAACGTGTGACGCGTCTAGTCTGCGCCGGTCTTCTGGCCCACTGTGCAGCAGCAACTTGGGCGACACAAGGCGACGAAACGAAGTGGTCTGGCCGGGGATCGGCAGGCTATTTAACATTGATTTCCCTTCCCTAAATTGTGTGTTTTTCAGGTGACCGCAGCCCATATGGACCATTCCCGGCAGTTGAGTAAGCAGCTCAAGTCATCAGCTCTAGGATGGAAGGAAGTTAAACCACACAGGATGTCTTGTCAAGTCAGATTGGAAAGGATTCGCCCCCTTTTTTCACTCGAGATAGTATTTCCTCTTCCCAGGTTTTGTGTAAAATTTTGTCTGGCTGGGAGTTGGCCTTTATCAAGGGGAATCATCAAAATTGCTGACATGCAGAAACCATGAATGCTGATTTACAAGTTGAATCCAAGTTCCTCGTGGGGCACGCCGCTATTTCACCCTCTTTGCATATCAAGACATGGTCACACCCCACTGACACTTCAATGGCAATGACACTTGTCAATAATCTACACTTTGACGTCGTGCCTGTCGCTTTAGATGGCCCAGGCTTAAACTAGAATACATTGCTAAATCCACAGTGTGCACTGTAATAACGCCACACCATGAATCAGTCAAATCACATTTATATCGAGTATCAACCATAGAATATTCGTTGACTTCCAACAAACTATTGCTGTTCGCAGAGCTTCAACTAATCAGCAGACTGACTCTGACAGTCGTTTTCGTCTCTCTCTTTCTCGTACTCATGGGACGTCCCGGACAGGTACGAGAGCGACAGAGACGACGTTCGAAATCGGTCTGCAAGTTTACAAACATTTTGCATTTTCTGCATTTTGTAAACTTGAATTACGAAGATATTTAAATACCATAACTTGTAAGCATCACAAATTCAGTCTTGAGATTTTTTAAAATTGAAGTATCTAGAACTAGCCTATTAATAAATGTACAAATTGGTCTCTTGACTTTACGCTCTGCAAACTCAAGTGTGTACATCGCATGCGTCAGGCTGCGGCACGCTCGGTGGCGGTTACCTGTGCCCTGTTGCCGAAGCTCCCTACGTTTTGTATGTAAAGCAGAGTCACTGTGTACATGCAGGCGAGCACTACCTGTCGTGTACATGACAAGCATGCTCCAGCGTGAAGTGTGAATGCAGGCATGCTTGAACCCGAAATTTGAGCTCCCAAGCTAACTGACGGCCATTGGCGTGTCTGCCTAACCGCCTAGAGGGTAGGCAACCCCAACTAATCAGCACACCTATGCGTTGCGGGCTGGCCTACCCTACGGCGTGCAGGCGCCTTGCCCTTGGGAGGTTTCCTGCCACTGCAACAGATTGTTGTCGTTTCAAAGTCGTCTGTGACGTGAGGCTCTAAGGGAGGCTTCCTGCAGGCCATGCTGGGTCCATCCCAAGTCGAGCCAAGTTGCCGGCGCAGCTAAGCAGAGCTGGCAACGGCGTTTGACGGCTGGCATTACCCCGGGCCCGGTGCGGGCCACCGGAAACACCTGCACTGGGTGCCCAGGATGCCGACGCACGTCATGCAAGAGTGGCAAACACCTCAGAAAGCAAAGTATTACTCCGGGACCAGCGGCGGCGAGGCAAGGTGGGCAGCTCACCGTCAAGTCCGTTACCAACGCGTCGAGGCTGTTGGATTATCCCTGAAGGCCTCATAACGGGGAATCCGTGCTGGAACCTTGTAGCAATGATACTTACTGGGGGTCTCCAAGTTCGGCCGAGTCAAGCCGTTCGCGTAGGCTGCAGTGACAAGGACGACGGTTTCGACGAGCCACTCTCCAGGGTTTGTCTTGGTGAGAGCCTATGAGCCAATTTAGCACATTTTCGCGAGATATAGTAATCGTAAAATTTTCTTGCCAGAGGCGTTGTTAAACACGTCCCCGCTGCCGCGTGGCCCCGGGCATCACTTTTAGCCGCGTCCTGCTGAGGTGGCTCTTGTTCTTATCGCGGTGTTCAGTTCGCGGCGAGAAGAAAAAAGAAAGGGTATGAAAGCCGCCACCGCCCGGCAGCCGAGCGCCGGCAAGCCGAGCGCGGCCGGCCCGTTGCTGGCTGCGTTCGGAGTTGCTTTACGACATCTGCGAACTGGGGCGAAGGCTGGAGGGACACATGCAAGTTTCGAACGTGCCCGCTTTGGTTCGCGGAAACCATCCCCTCTCAACCCAGGACCAGCCCCGGCGTGGGGGTCAGCGCCGCGGCCAGGCGAGTCGCCAGTCGGCCGCAAAGGGCATGGTTCCAGGACCGTCAAAAAATTAAAGACTTGGCAAGTGTGACGCATATTAAAATCGGTCGCAGCCGTTGTTTTGAGAGTGGTGTAGAAAAAGACCTCGTGATAACGCAATGATTTAGATACCAATCGACGCAAAGATAGCCTGCTCCTGCTCCTCTGCCCGAATCTCACTTCCATTTTGAGTTCCGATCTGGCATTGTCAACTTTCTCGCAGAAATATGGATGGTGGCGGCACAGCTACGCTCCACCGCCCAAGCATTGAAGTATTCGCGGCCGACAATGCGCCGCCGACCCTCCTGCTGCGTCTCACGGGCAGATTGCGGATAGCTGCAAACGCATTCCCGCGGGAGGCAAGGACGCTTCATCCCGATCCCCAAGTGCTGCCCGGAAGGCCGATGCCAAAGCAAAATGCAGTTCGAAAATACACTCTTCTTTTTTTTTTTGTTTTGGGAAGACATCAAAGTGCTCTACGAACTCAGTAGGTATATGGCACACTGATTTAAATGTGTGTCTGCATACACACACTGTTCTAAACAGTGTTCCTGCGAAGCAAACTCTTCTTAACAGTGTGTCTGCGAAGCACAATGTTCGAAACAGTGTGCCAAAGACCCATGTTAAATGCAGAATCGGCCAGGCACGCTGTTTTAAAGTGTGTCTGACAAGCACTTGCATTTGCAGAGTGGGCGCAAACTTCGAGGTAGAGCCTAAACTTACAACACGTGGAGCCGATCGGAGACAACCCGTTTAACTATGGCAAAAAAATACGGAGAAATTTGTAAACAATTTGTGCTAATTGTCCGTACGTAGAACCCATATTTTTCGGAGGACTTACAGTCGTCTCCGAGCGCTAAAATGGCCTGCAAGGGACATGCGAGTAGGCTGCAATTCCTCACTGAAATGTTACGGTCGGACACACGGCCAAATTATGGCGTGACAAAAAGTCACGCCAAAAATTGGAGTGACAGGAAATTCACGCCGAAAAATGGCATGACATGTGAGTCACGCCGTCATGTGGCGTGAATGGCAGTGCGTTTTACGAGAAAAGTCATGCCGAAAACCGGCATGACAGGAAATTCACGCCAAAAATTGGCGTGAATTTCTGAGTCACGCCGATTTTGGGCATGACTTTTTGTCAGGCCGTTTTTTGGCGTGACACTTTATTCACGCCCCTAAAACGGCACGAAGTCAGGCCGATAGATTTTCAGTGCTGGGGGTGTCCGCGGTAGCCCCCCACGTAGTGAGCGGGTCTGGGTAGCCGCAAAAAAGACGCCACATCCCGTGATCTCGCGAGGTTGGTCCGGTGAGGTGGTGGTTGCGGAAACACCCGCGGTGAAATGCTTTGCTCGATTGCGTGCAATTGCGTGCTTTTGCATGCCCTAGTGCGTGCTCAGAGCGGGCGTTTGCGTGCTAATGCGTGCAAAGCGAGAATACGGTTCGAGCGCGCCGCCGCCGCCGCACTCGTGCGCGGCAATGCATGCGAATGCTTGCCCGGCGCCGGGTAATGCAAGCGCGGGGCGCTCGGGCCGTTGCATTTCACTGCCAGGGTTCTGTGCTTTCGCGCCCCGCGATAACACGCGCTGCACTGCGACCGCGACCTTGGTTGGCGTAGGCAACTAGGACCTGATGCGCTTTCGGCCGGGAGGAGGCTGCAGTATGAGCTGAGCGAAGCGGCCAGCCCGGCCCCCTGCGCCACCGCTCTGCAAACTGGCACACTGTTTTAAGGTAGGACGATAGCGACAGTCCCTGTAGACAGTGCACTCCGCTTCAAACTACACAGTTAGTCGTCCAGGGCTATTTGTAGCTCCTGTGACATGGAAAAAAAAAAGTGGGACTAAACAGGCTCAGATAAGACCCCAACAACAATTTTGGCCTACTATCTAACACTTTTTACAATAATTTGGAGGTACAGAGAACACTTTTGGATGTGACTCTACGATTTTCCTTGCCAACATGAAACAATAACAAGTACGCGATGGGTTCGGGTTTGTTCTCCTCTTTAGGGTAAACTACTCGAAAGGAAATGAAAAAAGTGCCTTCTGTGGCTGGAAATGTACTATTATTCCGTATCGTCTGGAGAAGTAACCGCTGTGTCCCCTGTGTCGACCTTTTTTCTTGGTCCTGCACATCGGCAACACCGCAAGTGGTAGCCCTGCTTCGCAGGCGACTCGGCCGCCATGTTGTTTATTTACTGCAGTTGCCGGCGACCGCACGCCAACGCTCATCAGTTACTCAAATTTCGTCATTTAATCGCAAACATGTACAGAATTAAGGGAAAACTTTGCACGGCAAGCCAGTATTTCGCATATGAGGCGAAGATGAAGAATCTCGAAAAAGGAAGAGTGCCAACTTCTATGTCTCCCAAGACACCAACGCCACCCGTGAGACGAAGCCTAAGCCCAAGCAATGCGGACGACGGTCTTTCTCCTAAAAGAACAGCGCTGGGCACGGAAAATACTCCTATAGTTACGAGTGGAAATCTTTGTGGACGATGTCGCCGTACTGTGGAATTCAAGGTGCCTCCCAAGACAGCAACGCCACCCGTGAGACGAAGCCTGAGCCCAAGACCACCCGGTGCAGACGACGGTCCATCTCCTAAAAGAAGAGCGGTGGACATAGAAAATACTCCTACAGTTACGAGTGAAAATCTATGTGGACAAGGACGCCGTATTGTGGAACTGCTGGTGCTGGGCCGCAGTCTGTGGTGCTGCTCGTGCAAGGAGTGCCTCTCCCTGGACTACTTGGAGAGCGAAACACGCAGAGGCTGGGCATCGATATTATCCATTCGTTGCCATAAATGCGCCGTTATCAACATTGTCCCGACTGGAAACCAACATGCCAATGAAGCAGGGCGCATTTCGCTCTTCGATATTAATAAGAAGGCTGCCATCGGTGAGTGTTTGTGTGCAACCTATGGGGAACCTAACCCTATATTTCCTGCCAACAGTACTAATATTATTTATTTTTGTTGTGCTCAGCTATCAGCACTTCTGGGTGTCAATACTCTCATATTGACAAGTTGTTTGCCAAGATGAACATGCCCAACATGGCTTATGCAACTTTCAAGAGTTACGAGCGGATTGGGGGGCCAAGCATCGAGGAGGTTGCCAAGGAGAGTTGCGAGCAGGCTGAAAAAGAGGAGAGGGAGCTCACAATCCAGAACAAGAGCGGCATAGAACAAATTCTGTAAGATGATCATATTGCATTGTTTACATTGACATTTCAATAGGAGCAATGATTATGTCATGCCAGTTTATGGGACTGCGGTGCATAAGAGACCCGTACTTTCATTTAACTAGACATATATTTTTTTTGACGGAAGTGATGGCCCTGTGATATTTTTCCTCGATAGAAGTAAATTTATCTAGTCACCGCAACAACATATTTTTATGTTGAAGAGACCCAAACTGTGATATTAACGTTGACGTTTTCAGATGCTTTATTGTTTTGTTAATTAACATTGCTGTCTTGATTGTTTTTTACTTTGTTTTAATTTGACGATATCCATGGATTGTATGTTGTTTTGTTTTAATTAATAAAACAAATACACCGACCCATTGAATATTCATTTGTTGTACTTCCTGAGACTTATGACATTTATTTGTTCATCACATTCAGGCCTGAACACCTCCAACAAGATTTCATAATGCCACCACCACAGGGAGCCAGTATCAGCGGGGAAGAGGCACCAACAACATTTGACCAAGTCGTGAGAATTATGGTGTCGTATGACATGGGTTGGAGTAAAAGAGGGTCCGGAAGAAATTATGATAGTTTGAATGGGTATGGGGCAATAGTGGGTAATTTAAGTGGCAAAGTTTTAGATTATCAGCAGTGCAATAGAAAATGCAAGTCCTGTGACTCAGGTAATGATCCCTTAACACATGACTGTAGGCTTAATTATTATGGGAGTGCGAAGGGTATGGAGGCCCATGTAGCTCGCAATTTAGTTATAGGCAGCAACATTCTAAAAGATCAAAACTTACAAGTGGGTGTCATGGTTGGTGATGATGACAGCTCTGCTTTAGCAGCTTGTAATTCAGAATCTGATCACACTATTGTAAAACAGAGTGATATGAACCACACCAGTAAGGGGGTTAAAAAAAAATTGTATTCCATTCAAAAGTCACATGATGATATTAATGGTGACGCCATAATATACTTGCATAGGTGTTTCACCTATGCTTTATCTCAAAATAAGGGAAATAGTACTGCTATGGGTATTGCCATCAGAGCTATTCCATTACATATTTATGGTGATCATACAATTTGTGGGGACTGGTGTGGTTATAAACGAGATCCAGAAAATTACGATCACAAATTAATTCCTGGCGGCCTCACCGATCCAGATTTGAAAGAGGCTTTAATTGACGTATTTAACAAACTTGCAAATAATGCTTTCAAATTTTCTGCTGGTGCTTCTAGTAATGTCAATGAGAGTATAAATTCAATGATGGCAAGGGCATGTCCAAAAAATATCTGCTTCAGTATGTCAGAGTCTGCAGACTACCGTTTCAGTGCTGTTATAGCAAAAAAAAATATTGGTGAGGGTTATTTTCAACGGGCATGTGAAAAACACAACCTCAGTCCTAGCTCTCCTTTCCTGCCGAAAATGGTTGAAAGAACTGACAAATTGACTTCAAAAAAACGTCTTGGATATAATGATCCTATGGTAAAATCAGTCAGAATTCGCAGGAATAAGAATAGAAATGCTCTCAAAAATAGAATTGAAGAAAAAGAGGGAACCACCTATGACTCTCAAATAGGACTTTTAGAAGATGGTTTTGGGCTGTTACCTACTATTGAAGAAGAAAATGTTGATGATGAGGGGCTAAATGAGGGGCTAGGTGGGGAGGGGAGTGATACTGTAGTTATGTTTGACATAGAAACGGGAGGGTTTGAATCTAACTGTGATATTCTTCAGATAGCTGCTAGTCATAATAACAAACAATTCAATGTATATATTAAACCAACTAAAACTATTTCAAAACATGCCACTCAAGTGAATGGCTTATCATACGCCTCAGGGGATCTGTACAAAAATGGAAAGCCTGTATCTGCTGTTTCGCTCCAAATTGCTTTAAACAAATTTATCTCATACTTAGGCTCATTTAAAAATGTTTATCTGTGTGCTCATAATGGACAATCATTTGACTTTCCAAAATTATTTAGATCTTTAGAAAAGTGCAATGAGCTTAGTAAATTTTCTTCTGTTGTGAAAGGTATTATAGATAGCCTACCAGTTATTACTAAATTAAGGCGCAACCAAAAAAACAACTTAAAACAGCTTGCTGAGGATTTGAGCATTCCAAACGCAAATGCTCATGATGCTCTGGCTGATGTAGATATTTTTGTTGGTATTGTAAATAAATTAAAAATTTCATCTGAGCAGTTAATTGAGAAGTCTGTAAATATTTGTACTGCTGTTGAAGATTATCAATATAAGAATCTTGTAAATAGTAGAGTGCCAGCTCTTAAATTAAGAACAACAGTTGGGGATTCAGTATTATTCAAAATTGCTTCTTGCAACATTACCAGACAATCACTCCAAGAAGCGTGTAAAATATCCATTCAAGAACTTTCAAAAATTCTGACTCCGGCAAAAGTAACTACCAAAACTGTAGAAAAAATATTTAGTCATTTCCAAACTCAAGCAAGTTCATCAGCTGTACATAATACAACCAAAGAACCTCCACACAATGACCTAAATAGAACCAAAGAACCTCAACCTTCAACTCCACCTCCACCTCCAACTCCACCACCACATAATAACCCCGAAGACCGACAATCCCCTGATATGCTTTTAGAATTCTTCCCGGATGGCATTGACTGGGAGGCCACCAGTCAAGAACTGACTTTCCATCAGCTCTAAATTTGTTTCGTGTATTTATTTTGTGTAATTATATTTACTTGTATCAATACTTGTGTTGTGCTCATTATGAGAATTGTTTTGTGTTGCTATTTTATATTTGAATATTTATTATGTGTAATTAAATTTACTTATACCATACTTGTCTTGTACTCATAACTTTATTAATCTTTTACCCACTTAATCTAAAGCAGATACTTGAAAGCTAGTTCTTTGTAGAAAAAAAATATATATACATTGACTTCTCCTATTTGACACCATCAGATGAAGTTTTCATAAGAACCAGCAAAATAAGTAAAAGAAAATGAAAATTTTATAATAATATATTAATAAAAAGTAATTCAAAACAAAGGCTACTAATAGTGACTTCTCGACCCTACATTGAATTTCATTTGAGTTGGTGGCACCTTCCCGCCTGAGGGGAGTGGGGAGGGGCGGGGGCGGGGGCGGGCCCCGTGCGGGGGCGGCGTTGCCGCTGTGCGGGGGGCCTCCTAGGCCAAACCATGCACTTCAACGGGTTTACAACGGAATTTCTCTGCAACTACGCAGTAAGACTAGTAAAACTAATACTCCAAACTGATCGCGAATAATCCCTTTATACTATAACCGGCTGAAGCACAGATATGGCTTCCATCACATTTGAATAATCAATGAAAGGCTGTGCTGTGACATGGTTTTCCCATAAGATACCATGTTAATATTTATCAATTAATATCTCCACAACGGTACAGGGTAATTGTTTCACATTTCGCACAAACGCCTCGTGCGGCCTATCCGTTCAGGTGGTCTGAATTTCATTTCTCTGTCTTCCAGCAAAGTTTGCTATCGTCCTACCTTAAATGTGTGCCTGCTTGCACACTGTTCTAATCAGTGTGCTAAAGATCCAATGCAGCATCGGCCAGGCACACTTTTAGAGCAGTATGCATACAGGCACACATTTAAAACAGTGTGCCATGCACACTGCACACACTTGCGTTTCCGTGATTTGGGATTTCGGCAACGGGTGCTACTACAAGGGCATGAAAAGTTTTCTCTCGGAATGGGGGCGGCGAGACAATTCACTGATAGAAAAAAGTGCAGAAATTACACGGAAAATGTCTGGTCAATTTTTTTACCTGGACCGTCCGTACCTTGCCAACCACGGAGGTTCTATACATGTTTTCTGTAGCAGTTTACATGAGATCCTTATGGGGACGACAGAGAACCAGTACGGAAGGTCCGTACCTTTTCTGTACCCCATTTTCTGTACATTTTCCATACCAAAACACGGAATTTTTTTTGCAGTGGAAGCCAACGGTCACGGGCTGCTTTGGGGCAAATCGGCGAAGTTTGGGTCCGGGTTCCAATGCAACTCGACCTAGGTTGAAAATCCCGTTTGGGTTAAACACAACGAAATCTGCGAATTTTAAAATGTACGGGACGGGCTAAGGTTGCCGATTTATGTCGCCACTCTCCCGAAAGGTCCCCGTTCGAATCACCTGCTGAAGGCACGCCAGACTAGCTCTGCTCCGCACGCCTCGGCTTTCGAGTGACTATGCAACCCTATAACACCACCGAACCGAGAGGTGCGCTCTCACGGTGGCGCAGGGCGCCGCGTCGGCCGCTTCGCTGAGCTAATACTACAGCCTCCTGGTCGAGAGCCGATCCGGTCTTACCCGAGGGG
This sequence comes from Stenchaetothrips biformis, assembly GCA_030522485.1. Taxonomy (NCBI): domain Eukaryota; kingdom Metazoa; phylum Arthropoda; class Insecta; order Thysanoptera; family Thripidae; genus Stenchaetothrips; species Stenchaetothrips biformis. The sequence goes on along the minus strand of CM060097.1, from coordinate 264,486 downwards.
TCCACCACTCAGCTTAGGAGTCAGGAGTTTACACAGGATTACTGATTACCAGTGATTACCTACAACAATTCTCAAAAAACCTCTAAAATTTTGGCCAGTTAGGATCTTTTTTGCCCATTTAAACGAGATGACCCCCAAAAAGCCGATAAAAACAGCGAAAATTTCCAGTTTTGGCATGTGATTACCAATGATTACTGGACGAAGTGTACACACGATCACCAGAGTGGTGGACCCCGCGGTCCTACCTGCCTACGCCACCCAAGGTCGCGGTCGCAGCGCAGCGCGTGTTATCGCGGGGCGCGAAAGCACAGAACCCTGGCAGTGAAGTGCAACGGCCCGAGCGCCCCCGCGCTTGCATTTCCCGCGCCGGGCAAGCATTCGCATGCATTGGTGCGCACGGGTGCGGCGTCAGCGGCACGCTCGAACCATAAGGTGCTATTACAACCAACTCATCAACTCATCACTCATCACTCATCATTTTCCATCTTGTTGAAAAACACCGGTTGCAATTGATTTTATTGGATTAAAACAGATTTCGTGGATAAAAACGACTATCTCAGTAACAAAACCTTCAAATGATAAATGATACGGCGTATTACGCGAAAAATGACCAATGCATAGTACATTCGCATCGCTATGGCTGGCTGTGGCGGCGAAAGTTCCGAACGAACCCGAGAGATGGCGCTCGCGCTGGCGCGCAAGGCGTCGACCAATCAGAGACCGAGAAAAGGTCAACAGCGCGCATTGTTGTCGACTTCGAAAATCTGAACGTGAACGGTTTGGCGGTTTTGCGAGTCCGCGAGTTCGTGCCGTTGCCATTCCCAGTTTATGTGATTATGTGATTTTGTGTCGCTGTTTCGCCGGTGAAAAGTAAGTAAGTAAATGTTTTAATGAACATGAAGGGAACATATAAAATTATAGTCCTCTCTCTCCGTCCAACACCTGTCTTCGAGCTGATCCCAACACTTGCCCATAATGCCGTTAAAGGTTAAAGGAGGTACGTGCGGACCCAGAACTCCAAGCCTGATTTCAAATTCTACTGCAAATTCAAGTCTGGGCCTTAAGCCTGATTTTTGCACACAAATTTCAAAAGCCGTAGGTAGGCCCCTTCCCCCCCTCCCTCCGATGGATGGACTTTCGGACGCGTCCTGCAGCCTGATTCCGAGAGCGACGAAAATGACTCTCTGAATCAGGCGGCTGGTCACGTTCCCTCAAGTCCAACAGACCGCGCTCTCTTCTCCGCTGCCGTGGAACGTGAAAACCACCCGCTCGAAGTACCTCTGCCGTGGGGGCCCTGCTCGGGGCGAACCCCACTCTCAAACTTTAACCGTCTCCCCGCCTTCTGCCTTCTTTCCGCTCCAATCTCCACAGCCTCCCTCGAAGCCAACTAAGAGGTCTCTCCCTCCCCCCCCCCCCTCTCCTCTCTCTCTCTCTCTCTCTCTCTTCTCTCTCTCTCTCTCTCTCTCTCTCCCTGAAGTCCCGTAGGCAGCGCCGCCACCAGAGCCACAACACAAACCAAACAATAACAAACTTTCCCCTTTCTGCTACTTGCAAGCTTGTAATATTGATTTAAGTCAGGGTAGACAGCAAGATCTCAGCAGTTCAAAGTATTCACCATGCAAGAATGCATTTTACGCTGGGCCGGTGTCATACTCGATCGTGTTCTCTATCCAGTCACATATCACTGACCAAAAAGACACTCTCAGCACATGCCCAGGGGCAGCATAGGTTTTAGATAAGTGAACTGTAATGCTCATTTGTGTACTGTGCAACTTCATGGACTCTGTTTACTTTTTGGTATGCTTCTTTGCATTACAGATAGCAATCATGGTGACGGTGAGGCAGAAAGTGGCAGCTTTAGCTGTGGCTGCCTGGCTCAAGAGGCGACATGCTTCACCTTATTTGCTGAGGAGTACGTATTGTTGTCTCATTCTTCTAGGTAAAAGTTATTATAATAAAAACCTACTTATTTGTTGTTTCTGTCTTCTTTCATTGAGAAGAACAAAGTACCATCATTTCTTTGCAAGTGAAAGTGAAGATGCATAGAACCCAAGTGAAGAGGGAGCGACGATGGTGGGTGAGACCACTTCTCCAGTGCCACGACAAGTTTGGTGCGTGGAACACCACCATTCCTGTAATGAAAAACGAGGACCCTGAAAAGTTCTATGAAACATTTAGGATGTTTCCTGCAACCTTCGACTGGTTGCTGTCGTTGGTACAACCATTCATAGAGAAGAAGTCTTTCCGAAAGCCAATTTGCCCCGGAGAGAGGCTGGCTATTACTTTGAAGTACGTATCTGAATCACTGGCCTCTCCTTGTTGTATTGTTAATTTTGTCAGGCAATTTATATGTGTGATGTTTCAGGTTCCTTGCAACAGGAGAAAGTTATACTTCTCTAGAAAAGTATTTCTTGGTGTCGGAGCCAACCATCTCTGGCATTGTCGCAGAAACCACTGCTGTTATATGGAGCGCCTTGAAGCCCATAGTCTTTCAGGAGGTCTCAATGGCCACATGGTTGAAGAGTGCGGCTGAGTTTGAAGCTCTGTGGAACTTCCCTCATTGTCTTGCTGCAGTTGATGGCAAACATGTCACGGTTCATGCCCCACCTCTCAGTGGCTCCCGTTTCTTCAACTACAAGAAGTTCTTCAGCTTTATCTTGTTAGGGGTGTGTGATGCAAAGATGAGGTTTCTAGTGGTTGATGTTGGTTCAAGTGGGAGCCGGGGCGACGGAAATGTTTTTCATCGATCTGAGTTTGCCAAGAAGCTGCGGAAACAACAGTTGGACCTCCCTCCTCCCTGCAAAGTGAATGGTTCAGATGAAAATGTGCCATTCTTTTTTGTGGGGGATGCTGCGTTTGAACGAGGATCTAACATCTTGACACCCTTCAAAGGAAAATTTCTGCCCCCAGAGAAGCGCCTCTTCAACTACCGGCTTTCTCGGAGCAGACGCCAAATTGAAAATACTTTTGGGGCACTCTACAAGAGATATGGGATTTTTCAGGGGCCGATACAAGCCAGCCTTGCTCATGCTAAATCCATTGTCTTAGCTGCTTGCGCACTCCACAATCTTCATCTCATGGATGAAGAAAGTTCTTCTCCATGCAGAACAAGACCGTACAGATTTGATGAACACGGAGAGTACCATGATGATATGAGAGCAGATGGGAGCATTGTTTATGGACGGTTCAAGGGGGAAGACCCTGAAAAAGAAGAAGAAGTGCTGCACAGACTGGAAGAAGAGGTTTCATCATCAGATCCCGACAGCAAAAGTTTGCTGGGCCCCAAAGTTACGGAGTTCTTTGTGGACTATTTCATAGACAATGATCTACCGTGGCAGTGGAAGTCAGCAGGTATCTCAAGTTGTGAATTCAGGCACCTGTGCTAGAAATGTGATGTTTTATCCTTGCTTTCTTACTGCCAAGGATCCGCATTTATTTAAACTAGTTGCAAAGATTGTGTGTATGTATTGGGCAAAATATTTTATGTGGTAATTTTGTGCCTTGGTGTTTTGTAGAGGATACTGATCCTGTTACTACCTCATATTAACATACTTTTTTCATGTGGAAGATTTCAGCTGTAGAGGTATGCGACTTTTGTTTTTGTAATGGCGTTCTGTTTTGTATATCTTAAATATGTTAGTTGTTTTATATGTTTATAGTAGATCATTTCCTCTCCTTGGTCTCTTACAACTAACTTCATTCCAATTGACCAAAGAAATTTTCATGAATTTTGGGAGATATTTATTTTTCTGTGGTTTTAAATGTATCTTTGGTATGCTGGTTGGTTATTGGTTGGTTATTGGTATGCTGGTTATCGGTATGCTGGTTGGTTATCATAATTTCTTCCTACTAGTCACTCTATATGGTTTATAATTATATTGATGTTATTTCTGTCACTTCCTGATATGTGTGGAGTCCAACTCAATGTTTCATCAACTTCTTGATGGGTGTTCATTGACTAGTAGAAATTTTCATGAATTTTGGGAGATATTTATTTTTCTGTGGTTTTAAATGTATCTTCGGTATGCTGGTTGGTTATGGTTGGTTATTGGTATGCTGGTATGCTGGTTATCGGTATGCTGGTTGGTTATCATAATTTCTTCCTACTAGTCACTCTATATGGTTTATAATTATATTGATGTTATTTCTGTCACTTCCTGATATGTGTGGAGTCCAACTCAATGTTTCATCAACTTCTTGATGGGTGTTCATTGACTAGTAGAGTGATGTGTGTCCATTTACCTGGGAACCTGCCTCCCGGGCATGCTTACTAATAAACAAAATAAATAAATGCATCAATAAAAAATTATATTTGACTTAAGAATATGGTTCCTTCTTTTAACAAATCACAACAAGCATTCATGCTTATGCACAATAACTTACACCTAGAATAACCCTGGAATATATTAAGAAAATAACAGGCACTAAATAAAATTCTCAATATTCTTTTCTGTGACCATTTAAATGTCTAATAATTATAAGTGGGTATGAAATTCTTCATATTCTTTTCTACAGCCATTCTTACAATCTCCAACAACTAAATCTGGTTTAAAAGGTAAATTAAAAATAAATATCATGAAGCTGAGTGAATTCATATCTTGAGTGAATTCATAACTATATGTAGATCTCCACTGACTAGCTAGATAATTTGGTATGTTTGCAAACAACCATCATGGAGCTCAATACCATTTGACATCTGTATCTATGGTTTGGGTCATTATCTCATAAATCATTTTTTTTCTGAGTTCCAGCATATTATCCTGGGTGAAAGTGGCTTCCGCTCCTCTTGTTAAATACTCCGCATACATGCACATGAAAACCCCACAGTCTTTACTATTTGATTGCCTTGGACCTTCCTGAAAGTCAATATTTAAGTACACACTGATGAAAAATGATAATATACATACATAAGTGTACTACATTTACATACAATTTCGTGGATTCTGTGCCAATCTTCTCGGTCAAAGTCAGGGACAACACTTTGCAGAAATTTGACAATAACCTAAATATAAAGAAAGGAACGCAATAAGTATCTAAACAATCAGAAAACAAAAATAACACCTAAAATACTTTTATTTTCTACCTCAATATATTCCAGTGCTGTTTCAGTTTTTATGTCAAGCGAATCATACAATGTAATGGTTTTTATACAATTCTCTACCATTATCAAGGACCAATGTCCATAGTCATGGTGACAAGGGAATAACAAAATGTCCTTTTGTATTCCATCCTAAAAAAAGATATTTATTATGAACACGTGTGAAAGAGTAATAGTACTTAATGAAAAAAATGAAGGGACACTTACTGTGGTCAGCACATCACGAGTTTGGTTCTTCAACAAAACAGGATAAACAAAAGTGCTAAAGGCCTTAACTGAGGGCAGACTAGGGTTGGATCCATTGCGTTTCTCAATCAATTGGAAATACATGTTGACGATCTGTTAAACAAGGGAAAATTGAATGTAACCTCCCAGAAAATGAAGAAAAAAATAATGGAAATTAAACAATATGTTGGCAATTGGTATCATTGGAATGACAAATGAAAATATCTCACCTGATCGTTGAGCCACTTACGTGGTTTCAGTGTTGCCATGTCTTGGCCTTTTATCTCTAATCCGAAACCAGCCACTGCCACTATGTTTGATTCCACCTTCAGCGCCTGCTCCACCACTCTCTTTATTTTAGACATTGCCTCATTCTCAGAATTTTCCAAGCTAGAATTCTCCAAGGTAGAGCTGAAATTTTCCCAGGTAGAGCTAAATTGAAACATGATGTGAGAACATGAACCAAGTCTAGAAATGAACACAGCATAATAGTTCTGTACACCTGTTTACCTTTTTGCAGCCTTATTTTCTGCCTCCACCACAAGTGCAAGTATGGGCATAGTCAAAGCATTGGCTGTCGGTGGCGGCAGCGCATCTAGCCGTCCAGCAATTGACAAACAGAACAGTGTCATTGGAGTTTGTTTGAGTGAGTGCTCCTCCTTAATTACCACTTGCATAGTATTTTCATCCCGGTTGGAAGAAACTATTTTGTTTTGGTTTAAAGGAGGAACTTCTTTACTTCTAGCTAATACCTTGGCCTTTATCCTTGTCAACCTTTCTTGTCTTTGAGCGTCTAATTTCCTGTGCTTTTCTATTTTGGCCCTTATCTTCCTTTCCTGAGCTTTTTTCTTTGCCTCCTCTGCCTTCGTCTCCTGCAAGCAAAAAAAAGTACTGTTCTCAAAGAGTTCGTACTACTTCCAAAAGAAATTACAGTAAAATAGAATCCATTACATTGTCAGGAAGCTCATCATCTGGATCACCTTCCTTGTTGGGTGAAGCTTTTATGCTTTTTACATCATCCTCAATCATAGTGCTGTCCTTTAGTAATTTTTTCACCTGTGAATGAAGTTTCAAATAATAGCCCACAGAGAAGCAAAAACATTTTTTGTCCATAGGGGACGCAGCATAAGTACCTCTGTTTGGAAGTTAAGCTGAAGTGCTTTCAAAGCTGCCCGTTTATGAGGCACTGGCTTCAGCTGCTGCCTTACTGAATATTCCACTCCAGTTTCTTTAAAAAAGGAGCCTGGAGAATGATTCTCATCATCAGTCGATTTCATCTCATCATCTTTATCAGTTACTTCCGAGTCTCCTTCCTCTTCAGATTCACTGTTAGGACTTTCTGAGTCAGGGCTATCAACTTCTTCACTGCCACTGCTTTCATTGCCACAGTATTCATCTTCATTTAGATTTGACTCTTGCTTCTCCACTGTATCGTTGCCTTTTAAAAAGGACATTAGTTCATGATATTTATATGGCTTAACTTTATTCTGCTTTTTAGTAGACATTCCAGATCTATCATTTTGCGCAATTCTGTTTGCCTGGTTTCTGAGGGCTTTCCGTGCATTGTTCCAAATTTTAATGGCCTTCTTTGCTGTAAAATAAAACAAGAACAGAATTCATGAAATAAGGAAGCAATGGATCATGTATTTGAAATAGGAAATCAATTACCAGAGCAGTCATAGAAGCGAGAAGAAATTTCTCGCCAAGCCTCTTCTCTCATGGTAGTGTTGTGGTATCCTGGCCACTGTTTGTCCCAGAGTACAGGTTTATCCCTTACATGACGGATTATATCGGGAGTGGTATAATCCTTCTTAGGTGCTCTACGGGTGCGAGGGCTCCTCACCATTGTCATTGAAAGGTCTGAAACGGAAAAAAGCATACCAGAAAGTAAACAAAGTCCATGATGCAGAACACAAATGAACAAATCCTTCAAACCAGGTGGTTACAGTTCACTTATCTAAAAACAATGTTGTCCCTTCGACAATTCCTTTCAAAGGCACTACCGACGCGCCAAAGTCAGAGTACAGGACAGCCCAGCTGTGTCTACCAGCACTGGTAGCCAACGAATTCTGTCTGTCAGATTCGTTTGACTGTAAATTTTCACCGTTTGTCACGCTCAAACTAACATCGCAGTTTTCACGTGAAAACGAACGTGACGTTACATTCGTTGGCTATACCAGTGAGTCCGTGAAAGGACTGGAATTAGATCAACGATTTGAATTTAAAGTGACATGTATAATATGTCATCTCCAATGTAACCAAACCATCTACACTCCGTCGTCTGCTCCGTACTGCCCGGCAGACACAGCGACTACTGCGCTACGGGACTTTTGCTAACCTTAAAGGGACGCGTCCGAAAGTCCATCCATCGGAGGGAGGGGGGGAAGGGGCCTACCTACGGCTTTTGAAATTTGTGTGCAAAAATCAGGCTTAAGGCCCAGACTTGAATTTGCAGTAGAATTTGAAATCAGGCTTGGAGTTCTGGGTCCGCACGTACCTCCTTTAACCTTTAACGGCATTATGGGCAAGTGTTGGGATCAGCTCGAAGACAGGTGTTGGACGGAGAGAGAGGACTATAATTTTATATGTTCCCTTCATGTTCATTAAAACATTTACTTACTTTTCACCGGCGAAACAGCGACACAAAATCACATAATCACATAAACTGGGAATGGCAACGGCACGAACTCGCGGACTCGCAAAACCGCCAAACCGTTCACGTTCAGATTTTCGAAGTCGACAACAATGCGCGCTGTTGACCTTTTCTCGGTCTCTGATTGGTCGACGCCTTGCGCGCCAGCGCGAGCGCCATCTCTCGGGTTCGTTCGGAACTTTCGCCGCCACAGCCAGCCATAGCGATGCGAATGTACTATGCATTGGTCATTTTTCGCGTAATACGCCGTATCATTTATCATTTGAAGGTTTTGTTACTGAGATAGTCGTTTTTATCCACGAAATCTGTTTTAATCCAATAAAATCAATTGCAACCGGTGTTTTTCAACAAGATGGAAAATGATGAGTGATGAGTGATGAGTTGATGAGTTGGTTGTAATAGCACCTTCAAGAAAAATAACTACAAACCTTGCAAAACATGGCCAAGCGATTTTCAAAGGAATTCAACAGAAATTTTTCTTGAAGACATGTTTCAGACAACAGAAGGATAAGTTCCTTGATACACTAGACAGGATGAGTGATGGTTACTTTGACACTGAAGGTTATAACCTTCTCTCACAAAGATTTATATCTAATGTCAGCCCTGATGAGAAAAACTTATTTAATGATGCACTCAGATTATTTGCAACTAAACAGCGCGGGGGGGAACTCTAACGGGGGCCCTGGCGACGCCTTAGTTCTTGTTGTTCTGCATTGTTGTTGCTTGCCTACCAGATCCTGTCGGGCCAACGTGAAACGCTAAAGCCCCGCTCAATCGAAACTGCATTATTTTAGTAGAAAAAATAGACTCCTTTTATATTTTAGACCGATGTAAAATGTCGTTTGTTGGTAAAGTACTCATTTGTTTGCCGGGTCAAAGTCAGAACTTAAAAAATATCTCTGAAGCCAGGGAAAGACATTGCGTGAGTGTTGGCTGCGTCCTGCTAGGCTTTGTTTGTTGTGAAGGGGACTTGTGTACCTTGATCTTGATCTTAAAAAATATAGTTTTTCAAAGAGAATAAGCCATGACACACGCTATCAAATGGTCGGATAGGTTGAAGTGGACGTCCAAACCGAATATATGTAGACTGAATTCGACATTTATTGCACAATTCTGTGAGTTTGTCAATCATCTGAGGTACATTTTGAAGAGGTTAAGTGGTAGGTTTATTATTTCTTTTCTCTCAAATACAAAATTTTCATTGATGGGTGACTATCTGATGTTTCTTAAGTTGATTTTTTTCATTTTTCTGCTTCTTTTTGAAGAATTGATTTGTCACGAGAAGAATATCATTCAAAGCTGCCACGGCAATGTCCCACAGCAAGGTAAGTTTACTTCCTTGATGAACTTCACAATAATTGAGAGCCATTACTGATGGCAATGACTGAACCTCATGTTTGATGAAGTTTTCAATTATATTTGTTTGGTGCAGACGTGCTGGCAGTACTTCCTTTGCCCGTTTGAAAACCTCTTCTACAACATTGACCACCTGTTGAGATGGTAATCCTTGGTTCATGTCTCCATTACCCAAAGTGTGAAGAAGATGGAGAGGAAACATGGGTCCATCAGTCTGCAGAAGTTTTTCACAGTCCTCGCAGTCCAACTGTCTGCAGTGTTGGTGGACAATTGGAGCTGCGACATGAGCAGCCTTCAGAGTGGCTGCCTTCTCCCTCATGCGTTGATGGAATTCTTCACTATTTAGGAAAGGTATGTACTCCACCACCTCTTCATGATCTATGTCTCCAGATTCAGATCCATTGTTATCTTCTTCATCTTCTTCCTCTTCTTCTTCTTGTTCAAATGTAGGTGCCCGAAGATGTGACAGCCCTCTGGGTGGAGGTGGTGGTGGAGCAGCCCTTGCAGCATCGCACAAGACATTCAACTGCAGCATGTTAAGAGCATTGTCATCTCTGCAATTTTTACCTCGTGCTGATGCTGTGAGTACATTAACCAATGCTGATGCAAAAACTGCGGGAAAGTCTCTGATGGTAAAGGCTTTCTTGGGGCCTGAGCTATCTCTGAGAACACTGTTAAAATTCTCGATGGGGTCAGAGTTTACGTTGCCCACTGGGAAATACTCATGACCTTCAGCCTGCAGGTCCTCCCACAACAGTAAAAAAGATGTCAGGCTCATGACCCAATTTTCAGGAAAATGCAGCTGTTTTGATCCAGGAAAGTGCCAGTGTGAAATTTCAACAATCATTTGACGCCATAAACCAGTATGGTTAGACGTTTTGGTCACAGCACATTTAAAATTTTCCGGGTCATTTTCATTACTGATGTGAACTCCATTTGTAGAGTCAAATAAATTACTTATTCTCTCACAGAATTTGGCTGTGTGAATGGCCTCCTGTGGCATAGCATTGAGCATGGTCATCATTGTGATGCCTGTCGCCACCGGTTTGCTCAGGAGTTGCTTTGCCATAGCAACATTCATTTTTTGATATGGGCCAGGGTTCAGATGGGCTTCAGTTACCTTCTTGGCCAACCTTGGATGGATCTGCATATCAAATCTGATGAAATCATCTATGTATTGCTTTTTAACCACTGTGCCATTCTGAAGATAAAGTAAATATTTTAACAGTGCATTCCTGAGGCACTTAATCAGATGTGACACATCAGAAACTGAAAAAATCTTTTGGCCACCAATGTAGAGAAAAGGCCTGTGGATCCGGGCTCCCAGTATTTCCAGAGCTGTTTGGTTTTTACCTAGGCCATCAACAAGAATGCAGCGCACCCTGAGCCCTGTTGCTTGCACAGATTGAACAGCTTCTAAAAATAACTGGGCAAAATCAGAGCCAGTCAGTTTTCCGCTTGAGGGCCAATAAGCAATGGGCTGCTTCCACTGGTGATATATACTCCTTACTAGAGCTATCATGATCTCATCAGAGGGGATCAGACGCCTATCACCATTGCCCAAATCCACCACACCAACCACCTGGTCCTTAACATGGTCATAATAAAACGCCTTTTTGGCAGCTGTTTCATCAAAAATAATTATAACGTCTTTATCCATGTCTTCCATATTTTTCACTCTTTCGTTCAAGGGCTCCATTAACAAAGGATTAAGACCAGGCTGCAGGTTAAACGATTTTGTCACCTTTCTAAGCGTTTTTCTGGTGGGCTTGATTATGGGAAAGCTATTATAGCTGCTCCGCCCCTTCTTGTGCATGCCCAGAAATATTGCCTTTTCGTCGTTTGTGTAGCGCCTGGCATTGGGGTGTCGGCCAAAATTCCTCACTTGGCACTCCAACATTTTGTAAAAAGATGGAGACAATTTTTCTCGTATCACTTCTAGGGCATTATTTTCCAGCGTACTCTTCATTTCTTTCACCTCTTGACACTTGGCTTTATACTTGTGTTGCAGGCTTCGATGCCTCTGCAAATTCTTTCTGGCAACCTCAAGAAGTGAGTCCACAAGAGGAGTTCTCATAGAAGGCGGAACTCTTGGAGGAATGAACTCAAGACCCTTGCGACGTTTGGGTGGCAGTGGTGTTGAAGCAGCAGATGGACCAGGATCTGCAACACAAAACAACAATTTATAAGGTAAGCTAAGAGTAAAAAGACACAACAATCTATTACATTCATTTTTTTAAAGACTTGGTTTAAAATTTTAAATTAGAAATTTCTTGAAATGTAAACTCACTGGCTAGGTCTTCTTCATTTAATATTGGCAGATTGTAGTCATGATCAGTGATAGCTGAGACTTCTAAGTCGACTTCAATATCATCCATGGAGACATCTAATCACCCGTCAACAAAGAGAAAAAAACTTAAAATTTGATCCATCTTAAATTAAACTAGCCTTAAAAAAAATATGCATTAAAAACATTACCTGATACATTGTCCTGTACAGGTTCTTTGGAACGTTCTAAATTAAGATTCATTTGGTCATTCTCATGACCTTGTCGATTAAATAAAAAAGAGGCATCCAGAACAATTCCAGAGTCATCTAGATCAGTTCCCTGACCCAGTGTATCATTCACAACAGCTGGAAAAAAATTGCACTCTGAAAGCTGTTTCGAAGGAAGTGGTAATAATGAGAAAAGTTTTGTCAGCTAATAATAAAATTACCTTCCACAGGCACCTGAGGAGTCTCGACAGAGGGCTCATCTGGATCTAAATCATCAACTTCAGCATCATCAGGAGCACTGGGAGGGGCCTGAGGCAACAGAGGTTTTTCTGGAAGAAAGGGGCAATGTGTTGATTAATATTTCAGTGTCTTTAAATCATAATTTAGCGGCAAGACTTTTTAACAGTGTGATGCTCTTTATATATACCTGGTAACAAAAGAGAGGGCACAGCATCCCACTTCAAAGTTTTTGACCTCGAGTTGTTGTAGTCTTCCTTTCTGAAGTGTGCAGAGCATACTCGAATGGTCTTATACAACACCTCTTCGGATTTCCCTGCATGCTTTTGATTTCCTAAGCACGCTACCCAGTGTGATGCAAACCTGACATGTCAAAAATAATTAATTAGCATTGTTTGGTGTCATTGTTATTAGTCAAGTTTGGTACTCTGAAAAATTAAATATTAAATAGTAAATACTAAGGTGCTCTATGTGAGTACTTAGTATTCACCTCAGAGCCCTTTTTGTGAACTCAGTAAACACTTTTCAGTGTAGTTGCAAGTTTTCAGTGTAGTATATCTACTTTTTTTCCTATTTTTTTATCAATTTTTATTTTGTCTTTTTTGACATATCTTCTAGGACACTTACTTGTTTTTTGGGACTCTGTGAAAACTTATATTCTCAGTACTTGAATTATTCTTGCAACCAAAGACTGCACATGTAGTTCCTGATGAGCGCACCATCGTGCCCCATCTACTTGTTTTAAAATGCCGGCAGAAGAAATATACCTTTCTTATGAACTTTATAAACTAGTTTAAGAAAGTAGAACAAATAAACGAAATAAACAGGAAAAATTGAGTTCCTCTGGTTCCTCTTTCCCTTGCTTTGTTGCCACTGCAGGAGTGCCACTTTACTGCTGCCGGCGACAGTAAACACGGCCGAGTGCGAGAGAGACAGGAGACGCGGGAGACTGGGGCACGTGCAATGGGTGATATTTAAATTTCCCGCCGCCTTTTCCAAGGTGTTTCCGCCTCTGTTGCCAACATTCCCAATGTCATGTCTCATAGAGTTGTCTAAAGGTGAAAACACATAACTGCTCGTTTAAGGGCACGGAGCATGCTTGTTTTATCATTTCTTGTGTTTTTAAGGTGTGTTTTATGTGATTTTATTTACTTAAGTGATCCCCCATGACTGTCGATTTCTGTGCAAGTTCATCATGGTCACGTTGGCCCGACAGGATCTGGTAGGCATGACGTCACAAAGCGCCTGGTAGCAAGCCAAAACGCCCAACAGAAGCACACCGCCTTTTCAGTGTTGAGTTCCCCCCCGCGCTAAACAGACCGTCCATGAATATAATATTAAGAAACTGAAGACTTTAACAGATAATGATGGAAAGATCTGCCCAGTTAAAAAGATTTCTGCCAAAAATTCTCACAAATATGCAAGATTAGGCTCTTCAAACGATTCAGAGGGCCTTGAAAAAGAAATTTATTTGGCAAAAGGATGTAAAATTATGCTGAAAGCTAATTTATGGGTTGAGAGAGGATTGGTTAATGGAGCGATAGGTACTGTTCATGACATCTTATATGATGAAAATGTTGACCCAGCTACAGCATTGCCATCAGTAATCCTGTGTCACTTTCCATCTTATACTGGCCCAAGCTTAATCCCAGATATGAATATTATTCCAATAAAAACTACCACAGCATCATCGACAGATGACAGGAATAATAAGTGCACCAGACAGCAATTTCCTTTAGTTCTCGCATATGCATGCACCATACATAAAGCACAAGGAATGACTTTGGAAAAGGCAAGATAAATCTGTGGTATTTTTCTTCCTCAGTTTTCATACTTTCAAATAAATAATAATTTCTCCTGGTTCTTAGGCAGTGATCAACATTGAAGACAGAGAATTTTCGCCAGGATTATCTTATGTTGGATTTTCAAGAGTTAAGACATTGAATGGGTTATTGATTTATCCATTTCTCATGAAACGCCTCGACAGATTACGAGATACAAAGAAGGAAAGCAGAAAACAGAGGTTTGAATTTATTGATAATTTCTGTTAATATATTTATCTTTTTTTTTATTATGTTCAAAAGAAAACTAACTGCAGAATTGTATTCACTGTCGTTGATCAAATCTCTCTCAAATCTAGTTTTCCTATATTGTTACATCAATATGTTTTTATTGTAGAATATGTGGAACACTCTATGTCAATAGAAACAAAGTGAACTTTAATAATTGAGGCTGTTTCTTAATCTGATGTAATTTGCAATTATTGACATGAAAGATTAAACCAGTTAAAAAATATTCTGTCGCCTTTCTTCCCTAACACAGCCCCATGTACGAAAAGAAAACGTGAAAGCACACACCACCAAAAACAAAAGGAAACACAAGACCAATTTATAAAAATTTTAATGGTAACCAAAACCAAACATACAGTGCACCAAGAGTGGACACATGCACGAAACATGCTTCTAACATGCAATGAAAACAAACATGCAAAAATGGAAACATGGAAACATGCAAAAAAAAAAACGCCACAATACAGAACCAGGAAAAGAATATACTAGAATATACTAGCTGAGCTAACATCCCACAAGAGGAAGAAGAAACAAAGAACAACGCTTCAAGCATTTTCTTTTCCCTCAAATCAAATCAAACAAATTAAATACATGGATGGAATACACATGAAAATATGGAATCAAAATGACACAGAAACATCATACCATGCACACCAGAACCACACCACCAAACACAAAACCACGAAACGAATAGACTAGCTGAGCGAACACAGCACAAGAAGAAGAAATAAAAAATACCTTTTCCAGCGTTCGCTCAACTACACATATCATACATTACTCATCCAACTTGCTGCGTTTAGAATTCGTCATGACTACAGCATTCTCTGCCCGGCGTTTTCCCATTGCTTGCATTTTAGCAAGCAATGCTTCTTCAATACCTACAACAAAGCACAAAATATTAATTGATGACATCATATTCCAATTTTTCATAAAACCACATTAAAATAATAACACTCCATACCTTGCATTGGCTGGTGCAAACGGCCACCATTACCGTTCCCCACAGAACCATAGAACACCAGAGACCACATACTACCATTTCCTCCATCCAAATTAATCTTATCAAATAGGGCTGGCTTCATATTAAGAAATGTTTTTGGTAGATATGTAAACATATTCAAATCATCTGGTGACACAATCTTGCAGACGATTCCATTCACATTCTTCCCATTAATGACTGTGCTGGTGTGAGCAAGCTGATGGACTGGGTATAGAATTCCAACTTCTAGATCGCCAAAAGCAATCTTTAGGTCCGTTTCTTGAACATCACGCAAAAGCGCAGCATAATCAACATTATCTTCAGACATACTGCAACAACACACACAAACCATAGAACACACAAAACCAACAAGAAATAAAACAGCACAAGGAAAAACAAACAGGGAGCCACGCAGGCATTGAGCCACGCATACTTAACCACACACAAAGAAAAACAAAAACACTGACTTACGTTATGTATTGGATAAATCTGTCTTTCAGAATATGCACACTACACAATTTGTGTCGATCCAACTCCCAGACCAAACAACAGACCAAACAAACTGCGTTGCCAAGCAACCACCGCAACTCAACAAATGAGCATCAATGCTTTATAGCAGAGATTAGGGGCCCTCCGAGGGTCCCTAGCAGAGATCTACCATATCCCATAATACCTCATTCACATTCACTTCAGAAACCACGCACACAAATCCAATAAACTACACAAACCTCACGAAAAACTTCTATGATTCATTGTTCTCAAATAAAGGTGGTTCAGGGACAGCCTCTAGTGGAATCTAAAAAAAAATTAAAAAAATTGCAATTTTGTCTTAGATATATTAGCCTACAGACATGCACGTTCTCATTCACTATGCCTCACCACGAGCAATTCATCACAATTGTGACAGACAAATTCTTTATATTCTTGAATAGTAATTTTCGTTCTTTTGTTCACACTTCTTTGTGGATAGTGCACTGAAACAGGGCGGTATGATGACAGAAGAGCAGTCCCCACAATTGAATAACATGAAACACACAACTGACAGAAGATTTCACATTATTCTCAATAGGGCATTTCAGCGAATCTTGAAACGGAAGTAAGAAGAACACAAGTAAGTGCACAACTTCCGTCCCCTCGCCTGAGGAGGGGGTGGAAGGGGCAGCCATCTTTATTTCCCCCCACAGGCGAGGGGACGGAAGTTGTGCACTTACTTGTGTTCTTCTTACTTCCGTTTCAAGATTCGCTGAAATACCCTATTCAAAGTTATTTATTCATTTCACTGTTTTCAAACTCACAGGCCAAATTCCATTTGAAGCATTATGAGTAGCACATATATACGTAACAACCACAGAAAAATTTTCCATTTTTCACGTCCAAAGGGAAAACCACGTACACACAGGCCACAGAAATAAGAACAATACAAAGAAACATTTACCAACATGAGCAAAAATTTCAACACTGATACAGGTTTGATGTAAAAAGAAAAAGTTAAAAACCAAAAAAAAATAAATTAATAAACAATAAACATGTCTAAAAAAAACACATGAGCAAAAACAAAAATCGGATTTTTAAGCTACTTTTCATAATCAATGTTGGTCACTGTTTAACTTATAGATGCATAGTGATGATTCTTTTCTTCTGTTCATCTTCCTTTAGTGCATGGGCTTACCTTACTTTAAGCAACTATATTGGACCTTTGGTAATGTTTATTCAAAAGTACTCAAAATTCAAAGTGAAAAATGATGAACGATGAGTCGATGAGTTGGTTGTAGTAGCATCCTAACTTTCAGTGTGCTGTTTAATTTTTACCGTTTGCTTTTCTTCCGTGTTAGAAGGTGATTTCCTTTTTCTTTTAGTCAGTTGTTTTTCATTCTTTGAACTCCTTTTCTCTTTCTCAATTTTTTCAGCTTCATCATCAGTACTGACATTTTCAGTACTTTCTTCTGAATCCTAATGTAAGTTAATAATTGGTAATTAGTATTATTTTTACCTCATGTTTAAAATGCATTAGTCAGTTCATGAATGGCATACTTTAATGTTCAATCTTTTCCTTTGAGTCCTCTTTTTGTGTCTTTTCGTTTCTTCCTCATCACTGCTTTCATTTTCAGATGTTTCATCCTATATGAGAATAATAAGTTGTTGCTTATTGTTTGTACTGTAAGTACCGTCTTTTACTTATTTCTGTTTACCTCTGATGGTTTATCCTCCTTTATCTTCTTTTTTTCCTTGTTGAGACTAATATCACTTGATGTTTTCTGTCGTTTCATTCCTTTTACCTTCTATAAGTTTTAAGATAAAATTATATTAATAGAAATGCAATACATCTTTAGTATGTATTGTTGTGAAATGAACTATAGAGAACATAACCATAGCACGGCTTACTAGCAGTCATTCCCTATCTTTCGCAACCACTGCCCTAAGGATCCTGGCCAGGACCTCTAACCCATATTCTTCCTTTCGTTCCTCTCCTTAATACCCTAGCCACACAATACCATTGGCCATGTACCCCCACTCTCTACTACTATTCTTCCTGATGTTCTTCTGCTCCTGTAATATAAGCGCGCGCAGCCAAGCAGCCGCTACCATTCTGTACACGGTCAACCCCTTGATAATACAGAAGCCTTCCGTCTCCTTGAGACCTCGACTACTCCTTCTCCTACAAGTCCCTTTACACGTTGCACACTATAACACTGGTGACAGCGGTTAATCGGGCTTTAAGGTTAAGGTTGGTCTGTGCCTTCCCCGTTAGGGAGGAAGGGAACCGAGTGACTGTGCGCGCGAGAGTTTGAACTTAGCAGTTTTTGTGTCAGCGAGTGATTGTGTGCGAGCTTGAAGCTAGTGAAGGCCCACCATAGTCGGCACTGGTGTGTGAATTGTGTTTGAAAAAGCTGCTAACTCAGACTAACGAAAGTGGATAAGTGAGTGTGTGAGTGAGCCGGACCTACCTTTCGAGGTTAGGTACCCCGAGTGTATCTGTGTGAGAAAGAGTGTTGGAAACTCGCCGCGAGGTTTGAGTGTGTCCAGCAGGAGTACAAGGGAGTGATTGAAATAGTTTACGCACCTGCTACCTGAGTGAATAGTCATAACCTGCACCTCTGCTGTGTTAAATTACTCACTTACGGAACGGGTCAAACCTGTAGATACACAAGTAGTGTGAGGATCACCTGCACATTTGCTGTGTGAAATTGCCTACGCGAGTACTACAGTTAATTATAAGTCAGTTTGTTACGTGAACAAGTGAGGATCACCTGCACTCTTTGCTGTGTGAAATCGTCTGCTCACCTATCAAACTTATTCAGTCCACACGACTGCTTGATGAGGATCACCTGCACACTTTGCTGCGTGAAATCGTTAAGGACAAGTGCTTGACTGACGAAGGAATAAGTAGCCTATTGCCCACAACGCATGATCACCTGCACTATTGCTGCGTGAATTGCCGACTGATCAGTAGACTACAAATTCGGTTCTTACCACGCATTGATGATCACCTGCACACTTGCTGAGTGAATTCGTGCTGCGGCAAGACTAGTTAAAGGCCTACTCTGCCACTGTGTCAAAGTGACCAGCTGGCATCGAGCTGTGCTAGTTTTAAGGAGTGTGAGAAAGTGAGTGAATCTACCTAGAAATTAGAGGCTTGAGATCAAGTCAATCCTTTATTAAAATCAAGTGTACTATGTCCCAAACCCCACACCCGACTGCGTCTGAAGTCCAAATCCAAGTCCATCGCGAAGCAGGGCCGTCGGAAACCTGCAACACAGTTAACATCGATTATTGCACAGTAATTACCTGGGATAACAAAGGTAACTTGGTCGAGACCAAAATCCCAGTACGCGCGTACGGTAACGCACCCCCGTCTATCGAACCCGCACGTCCGACACCGCGTATTCGCCCAGTGCAGCAAAGACACCGGTCTCTAAACACAGTCTTGTACAACCGCCGCTGGTGGGACTAACGCGCTAACCATGGCTGATGAGCAATTTCCCCGTGACGTGGAGGAAGTCGAAGTACCCCACGAGCAACCTAACGAACTGGATGCTCCTGTCCAACGCGGACGAGGCCGCGGACGTGGCCGAGGCCGTGGACGCGGCCGCGGAAGGCTCGGAGATGGCCAAGTCCCGGACCGCCCCCGCCGCGTCATTAGACCGTTACAACGCTACGGCTATGAGGACGACGATGAGGCCGACGACGAGGACCTCGGGCGCGACGAACCCAGACGACCGCGAGCTAGGAACCACGGCCTACAAGCCGGCGCGCCCGATCGCAGTGACGACGAAATGGACTGGGACGAGGACGCCGGTAACAACCGTCGCCGCGACGACGCATATGACGATGAAGAAGAAGACGAACTCGAACAAGTACCACGCCGCCGTCGGCGCGCGTACCCGTATGAACGTGAAGATAGGCGCGAGCACCGCGATAACGCACAACAAGGCCAATTCTACAACTTCATGCGTGAACTGTTTAATAGACCCCCGCCAGCACAAGCTGCTGCTACAGTCACTTCCACTTCAAGTTACGTACCACCCTTTAATGGCACTACTGGTTACGATGTCTATAGAGCACAGTTTCTAAGTATCGCAGAGCATAGAAATTGGTCAGAGCAGGATAGAGGGACTTTCCTATTGCAAGCGTTACAAGGTGATGCCACTAAAGTGATCAGGACCCTAACTACGCAAAACAAACCGTTAACGTTTGTCAATCTCGACATAGAATTAGAAAACACTTTCCACATCAGGAGAGAGTTATGGGAAAGGACTCGAGTTTACGAGTCACTTAAGCAAGAAGAAGGACAAAATCTGAGGGATTACGCTCAGAGGGTAAAGGAAGCTGTGGTAGATTACATGCCAAACAGCAATCAAATAGACAGGGACCAAGCCGGTGTAAAGGCTTTCATTAAAGGGTTAACAGATAGGAAAGTAGCAGAAAGGATTTGCTATGCATCAGTAAATTCGGTAGAAGATGCACTTACCCATGTCAACAGGGCGTTGTCTCTGACATCAGAGCCACCAAATAAGAAAGTCCGCAAGGTAGAAGTCGACCACTCAGACGATCAGACTGAAGTCAATTATGCAGAGCAGGAAGCGCCTCCTGGAACAAGTGCACAACCAGTTAGAGGCAGAGGTAGAGGCCGAGGCAGGGGCCGAGGCCGAGGCAGAGGCCGGGGTGGCCAAGACAGTAATGATTCAACTTGCCACTCTTGTGGTAAGCCAGGGCATTTTGCAGCTGATTGCAAAAACCATTTAACTTGCTATTACTGTGGGAAACAGGGTCACATTAAACCAGATTGTAGAACACGCATTGCTGATGAAGCCGAAGGCCGATACCAGCAGCATAGCTCAAATTACGAGCAAAGTCAGAACCAGAGTCCAAGCAATCGGGGTAACCCCAGAGGCAGTTCCAACTATAGGGGTAGGGGACGAGGTAGTTATAGTAGAGGGCAATACAACAATAATGAGTCTAGAGGCCCCTACGTCAGATTCCCTGAGGTACCACCAGATTTCTATCAGGCAGCCATGTCCTGGTATGCCAAAAGCAACCAACAACCACAGCCATTACAAAACAATAACCATCAACAAACTAACAACCAAGGTAATAATTCCCAAAACGATAACAAGGTAAATATGCCCTACGTTCCCAAGTCGGAAAACCAGTAAAGACTTCTATTGAACCGATGGAAATGGAAGTTCAAAATGCAACAGTACCATCGGAAATTGAAACTAGTAAACTTGAACCTACTGAATCTAATGAACCTAATCAACCTATTGAAATTCTAAGAATCCAGGTAACTCCACCAATAATTACTAAAGCATGTAAGCATCAAACTAATGTGGATAAAGAAAATGTTGACCCCAGCAGTAAATTGAAATGTGCAGCCTGTCTACCCCATAAGAAAGGACCATTGGTTAACTGTACAGTAGCAGGCATCAGCAGAGAAGCTATCATTGATACTGGGGCAACCATAACTGTTTTTAAAAGAACTAGAGATTTACCAGTATCTAAATTACGTCTTAAAAGTGCAACGTCCCACAAGACATCACTGTATGGGCCAGAGTGGACTGACATTACATTTGGTAAACAAACCTATAGATTCCCAGTTTACGAAGCAGACATCACAGAAAATTTAATTGGCTATGATTTTATCGATACTTTTGAAGGTGTAGTCAACACCAAAACTAAAATGCTAGAACTTGAAAATAATGTCCAAGTACCATACAAAGTGGTTAACTCAGTGCACAAAGGAGATTTCGCAAGCGGAAATCTGTCCTACCCAATACGTGCTAATCAGAAAATCTTGCTGAAACCTTTCGTAGAGAGGCAGGTATCTACAAAGTTAGATACTGACCTGGTGGTTGATGAGTCAGAATTGTCTGACGCGTTGCTTGCCATGACGATCAGTGGGTATAGTCGTCCTCCGGAGTCTGAAAGGAAACTGTCCACTTCTGATCCTCCTCCGGAAACGACGTGCGCCACAATTCAGTCTCAGGCAAGAGCGAGGGGGGCTGATCATCGCCAGCTTGACAGCCAGGCCAGTCATATCCGGAATGATGGTCTAAAAACTGAAACAAAAACCATGGTAAAAAAAAGTGACAGTGAAAGTGGTGCGGCCAACGCACATGGAAATGAACAAATTTTGGGAATCCAACCACCCGAAAGAGCAGAAGGCAAGATGCACATAGGTTTGCTAACAAACAGTAAAAGTAACCCTAACATAAAAAGCAGAATCTCTGAAAGTATAGTCACACAGACAGGCGTTGTACCGTGTGTGACGGGTCCAGTAAATGTAACTTTGCTAAACCTTGGAGATACTTGTGTTCAAATTCCTAAATATGCAATAATTGCTGAAGTCCTACTACTGCACCCATTACAGTATGATGGCCTTGATGATGACATAAACCCAAATTACGAGGAAGAGTTAGAAAGAGAGGAAGAGAGTGAGTATGAAATTGAAATTGAAGATGAAATTAAAGAGTGCCCGTGTAGAACAATTAGAATCGCAAATGGAACAGAGCAACTAAATTTAACTGAACATGAGATAGAAAAGTTCCATGATGCTGAGTATAAACTGCCAGATAAAGACCCAATCCCAGAAAATGAACCATTACCTGCAGATCTAGACGCCATGATCAAAGCCACTGCATTGTCGCCAGGAGAAAAAGCAGAAGTAGAGAAGCTCATCCGTAGACACCATGATGTATTTGCTCCAGACAACTTCACTTTTGGGCGTTGTCCATGGATGAAATTCAGGATAGACACAGGAGACCATCCACCAATCAAACAGAATGCGCGTCCAGTACCCCTGCATTACAGAAAAGAAGTTTACGAAACATTCATGAAATACCTAAAAATGGGAGCAATTAAACCTAGTCAATCAGCTTGGGCTTCACCCATACTATGTGTTCTCAAAAAGACAGGAGAAGTTAGAGTCTGTGTAGACTATAGAGCACTAAATGCAATCACCAGAGTGCCAGCAGCACCAATACCCAGAACCCAAGAAATTCTACAAAATTTAGGCGGACACAAAATGTACCACACCTTCGACTTAGCCCATGGCTACCACAATTTAGAAGTACACTGCCAGAAAAAATCACGGTTTCAATACGGTAAAAGTACCGCTAATTATTTTCCGCCCACTAGCGTTTTGATTACGGTTTGGAAACGGTCTAAAAAGAGGTACGGTGAGGTCAAAGAGGAGGCACGGAGAAATTGTAAACCAGAACGGTGAAAAGGAATCATTATATCATAACACGGAAACCTTGCACCGGCAGACCGTAAACAACACCGTACTCAATCGCTGAAGAATCTACACATTCATTGGAAGCTACTAGCCTCCGGGAATCAAAATGAACAGTAAATTTGTACTTGTTAAATTAAGTCACAAGATTTTAATACATAGATAATTTAGACTATAAATTGAACTAATAATGATCCAAATAGGTCCTTGGTAAAACTTTTTCCACAATAGGTTTTTTAAATTATTAGTGGGTGAGGAGCTCTGCCTATCTGTGGCTAATAAGCACTAACCTGATAACACCTTATGTAATTACATCTTGATGGTGGTAAATGATGCCTTCTTAAATCAAAATTGAATGCATAGGAAACTAGTACTGCAAATATAACCTGCCAAGGGGCTAAAATGTTCTCCAGTCTTTTCTGCAAAGAACATTGTGTCACGCAGGTTTCTCTCATCAGTCGTAAGCCTTGACAGTTCTATCACCCGAGACTGCAGCAAGCACCATGTTAAAACAGTAACTTCCTAAGAAAAGCTCATGATTAAACACCACAAAAGTTCGTAGAATTAGAAAGTCGTTAGTTCAGGTACACTAGCGTCTGCTCCTGTATTCGAGGAGCCTCTTCTAGCCTAGGGACTAATTGTCACTGCACTAAATGCCACATGCCTTGGAGAATAGTGGCATACAGCATCATAGTTTGCATTCACACTCGACATGACGTAAATTAACAATTAACAAGAACTGTAACCGACGACACTATACTCATACCAGCGTAACCTTTCCAAAAGTAGTCCCTCTCCCCAAATCAGCACATTCTTTTCGAAATTTATATGAAACAAACGATTGATTCCCGAAAAGAAGTTCAACGACGTGGATACGAAAGACTGGGGCGTAGGTTAATGTACGCTGTAATGGTGAAATCTCTTTGAGTTTCTCAATCTTAATGTAAAAAGGTGCGAGCCCAGTCCAGAGGAGTAGCTGTCCCCTCACACCAAAACAGAAATATCTAATAAACTAAACTAATTTTCGAAAAATGAAGTTCAACGACGTGGATACGAAAGTCTGGGGCTTACATCAATGTAAGCTGAAATGGTGAAACCTTTCTGAGTTTCTCAATCTTAATGTAAAAAGGTGGGAACACAATCCAGAGGACAAGCTGTCCCCGCACACTAAAACCGAAATATGTAATAAACTAAAGTGATTAAGGAAAAGTGAAGTTGAACGACGTGGAAACGAAAGTCCGGGACTCAGACATATGAAAGCTGCAACGGTCAATATTTTTTTAGTTCTCCAATCTTAGCGTAAAAAAGGGGTCCGAGAAACAGTTGTTATGGAGGGGTGCGACCGGCACGTCGTCTGCCCGCCGAAATACCAAACCCGGCATACTTCATGATTTAGTCTGAACTTAATTGCAATTTTTCCGATATGCAAAATTATACGATAAATAATTGTCCTAGTTTTCTAGAATTTAATATTTACATTAAAACAGCGCATTACCTGCGGGACTACTTTCTCTTCTCTGGCGTTGGCGGAGTGATTCGGAAAGGTTACGCTGGGAAGAGTATACGCGTATCTCTGTACCGACCGAAGTGGCTATGGTGCAAATAATCTATCATTCGAGGCCCTGGCCCTGTCGATACCCCATGCGCCGCCTTCCAAGGAACCGATGCGTGGAGTGGAAGTGGCTGAGGACTGGAAGATGTTTGTGACGAAGCGGGGCGGGGCGGGGGACGGTGGTGGTCTGTACACACTGTGCAAGACGACAGACAACCAATATTTTCTGTGCGCCGCTCCCGGCCGTGTCCGTTTTCGAAAAACCAAGTTGGCCGTCTGAAATGGGAAACCTTGAACTTTATTCTGTGCTACGTGCCACATCGCGCCGCTAACGTATTTCGAGCGGCGCGCGCGTTAAATCGAGTGAGGCAAACGCAGCCCAGCGATGTTGTTGTTTACCTGGCTGACATCGCAAGCCTGAAGGTTTGCATTTTTCTCTACATATTAAGCCACTTAATTCTTTTTCAATCCACCGCTTGAACGTTTTATTGACCTTAAATGCGAGCCGTACCTTCGTTTCTTTGTGTCATTTTGCTTGCGTTCTGCTTCCTTGATTTGTTTTGCCATTGTGGGTGACATAACCCCATCTTCATAGTTCAGCATGCTTGCTGCTGATTATTTTTATCAAATCATTACTGTTTCCTGATTTTGTGCATTGTTTGTTGTTAAAGGTTTGGAGGCGGATTCAGTGATGACCGAGCTGTGTGTGGAGAAGCTGCTTAGATGGCTTACAACTTTTCATGCAATGGCTGGATGGAGACACGCAAGCAGGGTCGACAATTTCTACTGTTGACCGAGTCACTTTTTGCCTGGTCCAAAAATAATGGTAAGAGTGATGACATTATCTGTGGGGAAATGAAGAAGGGGATCTTGTAGTGTTTACCACTTGAGTGTTGACATAGAATTAAAGATTCATTATTCATTGTCCCTTGAA
This sequence comes from Stenchaetothrips biformis, assembly GCA_030522485.1. NCBI lineage: Eukaryota > Metazoa > Arthropoda > Insecta > Thysanoptera > Thripidae > Stenchaetothrips > Stenchaetothrips biformis. The sequence goes on along the minus strand of CM060097.1, from coordinate 239,155 downwards.
GACTCTTTTAGAGACGTTCTCTTGTTTTTGTTTTACTAAATTAACTGTGGGGAGCAGAAAATATTTGCACTTAGCGCTTTTGGATGCAATTCCTAAAGCGGGCTGTACATTCTCAGTCTCATATGGACTTTTATGTCTCTTGCTTATGGAGCTTTTTGAGCGAACGTAAATTGTACTATTTTCTTTTTAGTTATGCACAATTTTGATTGTCTTTAAGATGTAATTGTCAATAGATCATGTAGAAACCGAAAAGTACATTGCAAGTGACAAAAAGTCAGGTTTAATGGACTAAATACCCTAAATGATGAACAAAAACATGCAAAGCTAAAGAGTAAATAGTACATATTACGTTTGCACAAAAAACTTTTTGGCAAGAGATAAAAAGTCAATACGAGTCTGAGAGTGTACAGCCTGCTTTACGTTGTGCTCGTAAGATTTGTTGCAGTGCATCACCTGCTAATCTAACATCTATTTGTTTGTTTTGTATCCTCAGGCTTTGTGTGCTGCAAATTACAAATCAATCAAAGGACATGGGTTTAGATGTCAAGCCACAAGCAACCTGTAACAACTGCCTCGGTGTTAATTAAGTGGAAGTCTCCATTTTGTCCTGTTCTTCCATTTCAACATTAAAGTTCTTGTGTCCTTTAGGTACGTCATCAAAATTCTTTTTAAAAAAAGTTGTTGCTTTGTGCCAGTATTTGGAGGGATTTCTAGAGCTAAATCCTGCCTATTGCAACTTATGTTTTAACCTTCTGTTTCAGGGGCTTTTCTTCCACATTATTGGACTTTCAGGGAAAAAGTTGTTTACCCTATTGGCTTCTCTATGATTTTTATTGTTGCTGTTCTTGTGCCACTTCCAAGAGCGTCGCTGTCATCCCTGCGGTGAGTACCTGTCCTCTGCTTTGGACTCTGAAAGACTTGGCTTCAAGGCGCAGCCATGGACAATGTGTGTTTTTTTTTTGTTTTTTTTTTTTTTGTGCTTTGTTCTAGGTTTAAGATCCAAGTGGGGCTTGTGGGGAACCCCTCTTCTGCTTGCAGTCATTGAAACAAAGCATCACTGTTCTCCTGAGGGAAATGAAAGACTTCTGCTGTTGGAACTCTGGAAGACTCTCTTGCCTCTCATTACAGCAAATGAGTTGGATGTGCTTACTGAATATTATTCAAGTTGCTCCCAGAACAGAAGTAAGATTAACACATTTGCAAACATTTTTGTTGGAAGAGAAGCTGCATATTGATGGCCAACTTTTATTAGCTTGCCTCTCCACGCTTTATATTTTGTTATCCCAATGATAACTTAATTGGTAGTAACATTTGCTTAATTTTTGTTTCCAGAAGCTGTATTTCATACATTGTGGTTGATGAGTGAAGGAGCATGGGGTTTGTGAATCCTGTCCTAGCTGTTCCGGAATGTGCCAGGTTGAATAAATACTGAATGCGTTGGCCTACTACACTCTTAGACATCAATGCTTAAATTTAGATTGTTTGCGGTGTATGGTTAGTCTTTGTTGTACAGTAAGATGATTTAAAATATTCTGAAATGAAATGTTTCTTAGCAGATGATGTTATTAGGGCTTTTAATTTTAAATTTTCTAAACTGCTGCAAAGCAATGAGTTGTGCTCAAAAGTACATTTTCTTGGCATATTTTTAAATAATAGGTTTGTGTTCAATCTGTCAGCTGAAGTCTACAGCTTGTATTTATCATTTGTGATGAAGTGCTCTCTTTGTTGTTAGTATAACCAACCCATTGTTTGGTGAGATTTATTTGTTTTAAGAAGAGCTCTTGTCTTCTTTTTTTCTGTTTGGGAAGGATAGAAAGCAATAAAGGAAGAGTTCAATAATACATCATTAATGTGATTCAAATTTTATTCTTCCATGGTCATTGTCACTCCCAGTTATCAGACTGCATGACTAAATTTTCTTTGTTTAAGTTTACAAATAAACCTAATTAACTGTAAAAAAAATAAATGTATTTACATTTAAGGTAACTTCACTCATAAACCTCAATAACCAAAACAAATAAGGAATATAGTAAGAATTCTTAAATTACTATTACATTAGATCCATTGACAAGTTGGTATGCTTAAGACTTAGACAAAGGTTGTTCTTATGCTCATAAGCAGACAAAGGTAAATAGTCCACAAGATCTTCATGTAATGCAGCACAAAAAGTTTTGTCACCTGAGATTTTGTAGTAACCTTGCAGAGTGTTTTCTGCAATGCACTTCTTCATAACAAATTTCACTTTCTCCCCATTAAAAGCAATAAGCAATACTTCTCCTACTATCAAATCTTGACCATCACATCCTAAAATTACCCATAACCCTGGAGTATAATTGATGCTGTGAATATCAACGGACTTGAGGATATGCCTGAATGATGGATCTGTTTTGAAAAGCTGGCTCACTTCAGGTCTCAAGTCTTGAGGTATGGAATTCATATCTTGGTCTCGGAAAGATATTGAAGCTGGGTACATCTGTCCTGAGAACTTGTAAGCAAAGTTGAGAATGTATTTGCTTGCAAGAGTCTTCGTTATATTGATAAAATTATTGGCTGCCTTTGCTGCATGTTTGAAAAATACATGTCTGCTTTCGAATCGTAGAGTCCACAGTCGAATTAATGGTCCAAGGTGGACAGTCAGATCACAAATGTGGGAAAGATAGTGGTGCTTGGCTTGGAGTGGCCTCATGAACAATTTAGCTCTTGTTTCAACATAGAGCCTGATGAGTTCTTTTAATTTGACCAGTTGACTTGGATTAATTCGAGGAGCAAAGCTATATTCACAAATCTGTTTGAAGAGAAGACAAAGTTTCCACACCGGGTCTTCTACATCTTGAATGATGTCCTCTAGAAAAAATGGAAACATGCGAATGAAAAGCCAGATTTCTGAGGCATGTCCCCTTATCTTTTTCAGATCAGGCATCAGCTTCACCAAGGAATCTGCAGAGTCACGTCCTTTGCACTTAAAATTTTGGATTCTTCTGTTGAGTGTTTCAAAGGAAATCCATTTCTTTACCTGAATAAAATACCTCAAAAAAAGGGCATAATCATTCCTCGCAACCCCCTCAAGAATATCGTGGCCCAAACATGGAGGTAGACCAGGATTGCTGACATGAAAATGGGGTATTTGATTCAGGACGCTATTACTCTTGATGCCCTTGCAGTTATCTTCAGGATTTTCAGGATTGACTTGAGCTACAGCCTGATTGTAATCAAAAGGTGTTCTGAAAGGCAATACACAGCTTGGATCTTTTAGCAGCATTTGTTTAGTAACTTCACAAAAGCGACAGGCATAAGTAGCTGTGAACACCTCAACAAATCCCCCAATAAAGTGTTGTCCTAAGTTATCACCACACATGTGGAGGACTGTCACCGGAAGCTTTTCACCTTTGTAATCTATGCCATTAGTAGCCAGGTCCGTCAATTCTGCAATAAGTTTCTGAAGGACAAAGTGTGGACCAAAGTATTTTAAGTCAGTCTCTTTAACAATAAATGCAAGTTGAATGCCATCCACCTTGGAGCGGACATTAGCATGTACATTACCCAATGTAAAGTAAAATCCAACACACTTGTATTTGCCAGCTACTGGGCTTAATGGATAAAATTCGAAGGCATCCTGAAAAAATATCAACTGGATAGACTTTCTTGAACCACAAATTGGGTGATTTTTATATGTTAAGCCATCGGTGTAATCTTGGTAAACTCCAGGAGTACTCTCACGACTGAAGGAATCATCGATTTGCTTTTGCACAGAAGTGTCCCGGAACATGATATGAAGTGTGTCCTTCACTGACAAAAATTGAGCATACTGTTTTTTCCCACTGGCATCTACACCTAAGGGGATTTCCTCTGGGTCTAAATATGCACACCTTTTAGTAAAAAACTGCTTGCGCATGTAATCTGTTGATAAGTTAACTACATCCATGCCCTTATGGTGTGTGTTAAATACAACATCTCTTTTCAACGCAGAGTCTATAATTTTGTCTGCTTCAAGTGCATTCATTCCTGCTTCTAACATATGGGCTTTCAAACTGACAGATATTCTGTGGTGGGACATTTCTAGAAGATGAGTCAATTCCTCAGAAATTGCTTGCACTTTTACAGTAGGAATCAAAAGATACCCTTCCAGCCACAAATAAAACTTCCCAACATAATCTCTAACTCTGCTTTCAGGATAGATGTTCTCTTGTCGGTTACTATTGGGGGCCTCACAATCCACAAACTCATCTTCGCTTTCTGCTTCATTCTCTTCATCAGTCATAGAGACATCTTCTTCAACATCGTCATCATCATCTCGAAACCCAATAGAGCCTTCTTTATTAACATAGAAATTCAGTGCGATGTCTTCATTTGGCCCCGACCCTTCATTAGCTTTGTGGTACTGGGAGTAGTGAGTTCGAAAGGTCAGAACTCGAGAAAATTTCTTTCCACAATTGTCAAAAGGACAGACACATTCCAAACCATTTCTGAGATGGGATTCGAAGTGCTGTCTTAGCTGCTTTGCAGATCTAAACCGTTTTTGACAAGCCAAATCAAGACAATTGTAATTCACATCTAGGAGTACATCTGTAAAAACATCAGCAGATGAGGAAGATGCTGGAACATTAAAAGCTTGTGGAGGCTGAACTGTGTTATCTTGGTGAAATCTGTAGTAATGAGTTGTAAATGCTGGAACCGTAGTAAATGTGGATACACATTCTGGGCATGGAAAGCTATAGTTCTTGTCCATCAGATGTACGGCTTGATGCCTACCATATGCAGAGGCAGAGTTGAAAGGAGCACGGCATGCAATGCATTGGAAAGCAGGTCCAGGGTTAGTTTCAAGGCATCCGATGACAAGGAGAATATTGATAAGAGCTAACGACAAAACGACTGAATGCCATTGAGAGACTTCGGAGACGGTTGAAGAGCTGCGAGCAGATCCTCGAGCCTGGAAGGTGCCAATGCGAGCGCGCCATACTTCCACTGACACGCCCATGGTGAGCTGGCCTGTAGGATGTAAGAGAAGAGTAGTTTAGAAGAAAAAACTATTGTCACTACTGCAAGTTTGTACTGCTTGAAGTTTTTACCTTAAATTTTGATCTGAATCAATTTTGTAGAGTGCCAGTTAATGGCAAACATTAAAAGGGTGCAAGTCCGACAATCATTGACCGAGAGTCTAACCTTAAAAAACCAAGAGCGAAATCATTAAGGCAAATTTTATAACACACATGCAAAATAGATTCTAAACTGAAATTTCACCCTCCGGTACCTCTGGAGATATGAAGAAAAAGGGGCAGGTGGCACATGTTAATCCAAGTTTGTGTGAAGAAATGCATTGCCGCCATCAACATCGGCCTTTGTTTAGATTTGTCTTCTTGTTGTTGATACTTGTTTATTTGTTGCTTTGATGTTCAATTGTTCCGACCACAAGCGCACGAGCCACACCTTCCGGTCCTTCCCTCCCGTCGTACTTAATCTTCGAGAGGAATCTATTGCTCTTCCGTCTCTTATTTTGAAAACTCAGTTTAGACTCTCAAGGAATTTCTCTCTTATTTCTTTTGTGAATCGCGTCTTTTAAGTTTTAAGTGAGAATGAATTTTCGAACAGGAACAAGCAAGCCCTCTAGTGGCGAACAACGATACTACATGACTACGTGACCCAAATCAGTGGCTAAGACAAGGGCGGGACCAACCATTGGCGGCGTCGGCGGTGCGAGTTCGAAAGGTCGAGCACAAAAGTTGAAAGTTGGAGAATTTAGTGTTTTAGTACTTGGAGTTTTCGCATCTGAAGTGAGTAAATGCAGTGTCTCTGTCGAGATTTTAAAGTTTATAATGATGATTTTCATTTTAGACAGTAGAGTAAGACTTATTGATTGTTTATAAAACGAGTTTAGGGGTCCTGTGGACAATGATCTCAATGTGCAATTGCACTTGTCTCTCTCTTATGTTTGAAAATCTCTCCGGTATTCTTTCCTTGCGCATTCGTTTCATGTCTGTTTATTCTCTGTTGTCTCTTGACTCAAAATAGTTGTTTAGATTTTTTACACATTAGGAAGTTTGCTAACCTATAATCCACCTTGATTTGTTTGCTGTCAAATTTGTCTCCACAATGAAGGTCAACTTCGTGTCCTTAACTGATGCTAAATGTTGATTTTGTTTACTTTTCCAATATCATTCTGGTTTCTTTTCACAGGAATGAGTGATTTACGTGATCCCTATGAACTTGATGCTGGTGGAAGTGACGAATTTGAGGATGAGGAGCGATTTGAGAGCATTAGGAAATATTTTGATCCTTTAGAGTTTGTTTTAATGCCACGTATTGAAAAACAGTCTTTTTTATCACAGAAAGATCGTTATGAATACTGCAAACGAAATGGTAAGAAGGGTTCTGTGCTTTAAGTTATGTTGTTGCTGCTGTGTGTATTTGAACCTTTTGATGTTTCCCAGAGTGTCCAATTGCTCTTCCACACTTTATGAAACTTTATGCTGAGAAGTTACTAAAGCAGGCAAGTCAGAAGAAAGGACCAAGCAAGCGCCCATCAGACAGTTCATGTGAGTACTGTTTATTTTCACATCAGTTTATGTTAATTCTGAAACACATTTACTGTAACATCATATTTATTTTATTTACAGCTCCGATAGTTCTAAGGAAAAGCTCAAGAATTAATAGAGACAAAGAGAATACTGAACCAAACATGGAGTCTGATAGTGGCAGTTGCAGTGCAAACGTATCAAATTTAGGCTTATCTGCATCAAAACAACCTGTGACAGCAGCTTTTTCTGGCTGTTCTACCTCTGGGACAGCACAAGTCTCTACTTTATCAATTTTAAGGAAGAACATCACTCCTCAAATAACTCTTTTCTCACAACAGTCCCAATCTGCCTCAAATACTGCTGTCTTTGTAAATGATGCAGATGCTGGCACAAGTAAGTTTCCAAAGAAATTGATTAATGATGACTTAAAGTGCTCCTACAATGACCTCATCACTCATCAACTTGTCTTTTAACTGTTTCATTTGGACGGACTTGTAGGACACATGGTTAGTCTCTGTAATCAAAATGTGATACAATATTGTAGGCAGCATTATTCCTTATGGGTTTAGACTAATGTAAGTCTGTTCATCACTATATAATATATATTATAGCCTAAATAAAATTGTTAATTTGAATTAGTTACATGAGGCAATTTTATTTTTGTTATATATTCATATGTGTGGTGATGAAAAGACTTAAAATAGTCCTACACCATAAGAAATACTGTTCTCCACAAGACTACATCACATTTTGATTACAGAGAGTAATCATATGGCTTACAAGTCCGTCCAAATGAAAACACAAGTTAATGAGCGATGAGTGTTTGACCCTTGTGGTAGCACCTAATTTTCCCATCTAATTCCCCATTTAATCTCTAGGCATTACTGATGATGATGCTGATGATGAATTTAATTTTGAATTTAATGTAGCCAGTTCTGTAAGTATTTTTATGAGCATACTGTTTGGAAATTGTCTCTCCTTGAAACTTAAGTATGTTTTATTTCTGTCAGGATTTAAGTGAGGTAATCCGCACTACGGTTAAGTCCACCCTCCCAACTCTTCCAGAAAGTATTGTTGGGGAAATTATTAAATTGGTTATTGACAAGGGGGCTGAGAAAGTCGAACACCTGGCAGAAACGGAAGTGACATGGCTTGTAGAGGTGGGTGTAAAACAAATCCAAGCCAAAGTTTTAGTAAATGCATTCAAAAAGCTTAATGCTGAGGAGAACCAACAAGGTAAATTTTCATCACATCAACAATTTTAAAAATTATATCCTTTTTAACACATTTGTTTATTGGACTGGAACTGTTTGCTTATTTTCAGGTAAAAACAAGAAAAAGAAAACAACTAGACAAGTTCAACCTCTGATGCGAGAACAACCAGAAGCTAGGCCAATCGTTTCTAGACCTTTATTATCTTCCAAGCGTCTTGCAACTGAGAAAGCCTTAGGATTGGACATAGACTTTGGAAAATTTAATGATACACTTCTCAGGAGTCTTGAAGATCTGCAGAGGCCCTCTGCCATTGATCGTCAGCATATGGTCAAAGTTCTTTCATCAGATATTCGCGAAAGGTGGGATATACTGAAGAAAAATAGCCAAACATTAAAACAGAAGACTCCAGGAAGAACAGTTTACAAGGCAGTTGTAGATGCTCTATTCAAAGACTATTCCTTTGCTTTCATAGACACACTAAATGGAGAAATTGTAGGCGATGGGAAAAGTTCTTTGATTGGTCAAATCGAAACTTGTGTGGAAAACATGTATCGCCCAGTAACCTGTCGGAGTGCAAGAGGATTACCGGCTAGAGGGAATCGAGCGGCAGCCTGTATTATTCCTAATAAATTTGCTCCTGCCATGACTAAGGAAGACAGAGCCATAGCAGAGACATCAAGGCTTTCTTTGTTGGCTGTCTATAATGAAGATGGAGAGCGTGACTGGGATTCCATTAAACTAGAACTCCTTCACAATGCTAGTTTGGCTGCACAAAGAGCACTTATAACAGCCAAGACACGAGACATTTGCTTGATTGCGGAGAAGTGGCCATTGCTTTTTGAGTTTCCAGGACTAATAGCCCATCTTGATGAGATTACGGGATCAAATTTAAAGCACAATTTTGAAATTTTCATTACTAATGGACTAGATATTTTAGTTGGATTTCTTCGTGTCATGTCACCTCAAAGAATCAAGATTTTAAAAATTGAAAATAAACTAGAAATGGTGGGCAATGACATTCAGAAGCGGCTGTTCGCTCTCATTATGATGCTTGTGGTGCACTGGGGAGAGGACACCACCCAGCTTTTCTCATGTGTTGAGGTAAGTACTAAGTTTAACATTGATTGAATAAATAGCGGTTTATGCATTCCTAATTGTTTTGATTTCAGGAGTTCACTCAGCCTGATGAGGTTGTAGATATCATCCCTAATTTGCCATCCACTCCACACATTGTTGCTGTTGGTAAGTTCTTAAAACAATAGAAGAAGCTGTCATTTCCATACACACTTGGTAAAGTTGAACACCTTACCTCCTCATCTTTTCATACTATTTTTGTTTTTATCAGGATCATCTCCGTTTGAAGCTAGGAGATTCTATTTGACGATGGAAAAACAATGCGTTTTCAAAACTTTACAGAATCCGTTGGAAGCATTAATGGCTTTGTGTGCCTCATACTTTGTTTTTGGGATATTGTATCCACCACAACTTAGTGTCACCTTGACTTTTATAGAGAGGTGAGTGCTCAGTTTAATCTTATAAAATATTGCCTGCTACCTTTTTTTTTATGGTGCTGTAAAGATTTTGTTATCTTTACTTCCACAGAATGTTGGCCAATCTGGTTGATGCTGATGGTGTGAATAAGGCTCAGACCGAGAAAGGGTGCACGAGATCTTGTGTTGCCAAGCTAAAGAAACTCGAAGAACAGGTTGCGAAGTATGAGAAAGAACTCGATGGGGATGAGTAAAATTGTTAAAAACTTTTTGTCTATGTGTAAGACTAACTATCATAAGTGTTACGTTTCTTTTTGTATTTTGTCAAGATACTGTTTATTTGTTAAGTTTTTATGATTTCTCAGAGGATTCCTCTGTTAGGTGCCATAAAGTACAATAAAATTGTCTCACAGATCATCCAATTTATTCATAGTCCCTGTCTAAGCCCCATAAAAATTCAAAAACAAAATTCAACACAAACATTTAAGATCTAGAGTTACAGTTCAATTTTAGTTCACTTTGTACAGTCAAACATTCATTTCCTCTTGAAGGGGGTATCTCCTCCTTTCTGAAGAAATATAAAGAGAGGGATGAAACAAGAAAGGGAAACAGGGCTAACAAAACTCTGATTCAAAATGAGATACTTCCAACCCAATGACATGTAGTAGACACCTCAACCCGCCATCTGCCAAAAGGACCACAGCAGTAAGTTGATGTGTGGGTTAAACCCCAAATTTCTCATTGTCATCCACACAGAAAAAGAGGATTAACTTAAATTGACATACTGCATTAAAATAGGTGAGGAAACATACACAAAATTGCTCGAACAGAGAAATGTGCAGTTACTACAACGTAATGGAATTCCAGGAAAATTGGACAGATCTACATACTAGTGCTAATCGAACCTGATCCATACCCAATACGCAGTGGGTACACCTTGTTAATACCAAATGATTACACCTATTTACAATACCCACAATGGTCCAGATATGTCTGTGCCCAGGAAAGACGGACCAAAAGCAATTACTTCCAATTAATATACACTCATTTATGTAGCACCTATTAAAGTCTAATACATGTGAGGAAGAGCTGCACAAATCTGCTTGCTTGTTGCCTGCCTGCTGCCTCAGAAGTCTTCTTTGCTACCTTCTTTCTTGCTGCTTCAGTTCAACCCTATGGCAGCCTTCCTGCCGTTAGCTTGCCTGCCAGTCTCAATGTATTGGTTATTTCACACACCAATCGAAGATTTGCAGTCAGGCTGTAACAAAAACATAACATTATGAAGAGAAAGCAACTAAGAAAACAAAATACTTCAATTGTGTTAATCTTACTTCTATTCTGGGAGCAACTTGAATAATATTCAGTAAGCACATCCAACTCATTTGCTGTAATGAGAGGCAAGAGAGTCTTCCAGAGTTCCAACAGCAGAAGTCTTTCATTTCCCTCAGGAGAACAGTGATGCTTTGTTTCAATGACTGCAAGCAGAAGAGGGGTTCCCCACAAGCCCCACTTGGATCTTAAACCTAGAACAAAGCACACAAAAAAAAACAAAAAAAAACACACATTGTCCATGGCTGTGCCTTGAAGCCAAGTCTTTCAGAGTCCAAAGCAGAGGACAGGTACTCACCGCAGGGATGACAGCGACGCTCTTGGAAGTGGCACAAGAACAGCAACAATAAAAATCATAGAGAAGCCAATAGGGTAAACAACTTTTTCCCTGAAAGTCCAATAATGTGGAAGAAAAGCCCCTGAAACAGAAGGTTAAAACATAAGTTGCAATAGGCAGGATTTAGCTCTAGAAATCCCTCCAAATACTGGCACAAAGCAACAACTTTTTTTAAAAAGAATTTTGATGACGTACCTAAAGGACACAAGAACTTTAATGTTGAAATGGAAGAACAGGACAAAATGGAGACTTCCACTTAATTAACACCGAGGCAGTTGTTACAGGTTGCTTGTGGCTTGACATCTAAACCCATGTCCTTTGATTGATTTGTAATTTGCAGCACACAAAGCCTGAGGATACAAAACAAACAAATAGATGTTAGATTAGCAGGTGATGCACTGCAACAAATCTTACGAGCACAACGTAAAGCAGGCTGTACACTCTCAGACTCGTATTGACTTTTTATCTCTTGCCAAAAAGTTTTTTGTGCAAACGTAATATGTACTATTTACTCTTTAGCTTTGCATGTTTTTGTTCATCATTTAGGGTATTTAGTCCATTAAACCTGACTTTTTGTCACTTGCAATGTACTTTTCGGTTTCTACATGATCTATTGACAATTACATCTTAAAGACAATCAAAATTGTGCATAACTAAAAAGAAAATAGTACAATTTACGTTCGCTCAAAAAGCTCCATAAGCAAGAGACATAAAAGTCCATATGAGACTGAGAATGTACAGCCCGCTTTAGGAATTGCATCCAAAAGCGCTAAGTGCAAATATTTTCTGCTCCCCACAGTTAATTTAGTAAAACAAAAACAAGAGAACGTCTCTAAAAGAGTCTTCAAGGGACAATGAATAATGAATCTTTAATTCTATGTCAACACTCAAGTGGTAAACACTACAAGATCCCCTTCTTCATTTCCCCACAGATAATGTCATCACTCTTACCATTATTTTTGGACCAGGCAAAAAGTGACTCGGTCAACAGTAGAAATTGTCGACCCTGCTTGCGTGTCTCCATCCAGCCATTGCATGAAAAGTTGTAAGCCATCTAAGCAGCTTCTCCACACACAGCTCGGTCATCACTGAATCCGCCTCCAAACCTTTAACAACAAACAATGCACAAAATCAGGAAACAGTAATGATTTGATAAAAATAATCAGCAGCAAGCATGCTGAACTATGAAGATGGGGTTATGTCACCCACAATGGCAAAACAAATCAAGGAAGCAGAACGCAAGCAAAATGACACAAAGAAACGAAGGTACGGCTCGCATTTAAGGTCAATAAAACGTTCAAGCGGTGGATTGAAAAAGAATTAAGTGGCTTAATATGTAGAGAAAAATGCAAACCTTCAGGCTTGCGATGTCAGCCAGGTAAACAACAACATCGCTGGGCTGCGTTTGCCTCACTCGATTTAACGCGCGCGCCGCTCGAAATACGTTAGCGGCGCGATGTGGCACGTAGCACAGAATAAAGTTCAAGGTTTCCCATTTCAGACGGCCAACTTGGTTTTTCGAAAACGGACACGGCCGGGAGCGGCGCACAGAAAATATTGGTTGTCTGTCGTCTTGCACAGTGTGTACAGACCACCACCGTCCCCCGCCCCGTCCCGCTTCCCCCTTCCCCTTTCACTCAAAACAAATGCAAGGGTTTTCGTTTACGTTATTTGCACTCGAGCAGCTAAAAGTGGTTTGATCGTTTGATGATGTCGAACTTCTAGCGGTACAAATTTTAATTATCGTTTGTACCTGATGACGATGGCGTCCGTTTTCGACTGGCGCGCAGGCCCCCTCGGCCAGTGAGAAACCAACAAAGGAAGGAAGCTCTAATTTTCATTGGGATTGCAACCCGGTAGAACTAAACATCTTACATGGTGGAAATTCAGTCTACCTCTGCTCAGCCAAGATCAGCTGGAGCCATTTAGGACATAACCCTTAATGTGAGTAAATATGCCCCACTAAAATGTTTTGAATAAGAAAACTTAGTTCATTTCGATTTTTGTTTGCTGCTTATTTTTTCTATATTGATGACAACAGTGTGACAGCCTATCACCTTCGTATTACACTATGATTAGAGTAAATTATTTTTTTACTGGCTAAATTCATTTAAATCATTTCGTTCTGTGAGAGGGTTTAAACGTTACTAAAAAGACATATTTCAAGTGCTCTATTTTGGATAGAAAGTTCCGCAAAAAGCATTGGGTTTAAGAAAACTGGAAACCAACGGTTGAACCGTAGTTTATTGAAAATATATTTCCGTGATTTGTGTTGTGGAGACAGAAATGTTGATACGGAAAGACCTTTGCAGTCAATAACACCAATTTTCCGTCAATCCAAAGCTGTTCATAGAGACGGATTCATTTTTTTATCCCTTTCAGTCATTCCGTGGGTTCCGTAACAAAACTTGACCGTTTGAGTTCCGTCATGTCACCCTTATTTCTAACAGTGTACACCCAGACGACCAACCCAAAACAGCAATAATACTACCAGAAGACTTGGGTCTTCCACACAGACAGTTCGAGTACACCCGATTAAGTTTTGGACTCTCAGCAGCTCCAGGAGCGTTCCAACAGGTAACAGACAGACTTGTAACACCAGCCTTGGAACCAAATGAAAATAATGATTTAGGACCAACAGTGTCAGTTTACCTTGATGATGTCTGCATCGCAGGAGACGATTTCCAGCAGATGATGCAACGATTAGAAGCATTCCTCAATAGAGTCAGGGCAGGAGGTTTTCTCCTCAAGGCCAAAAAGTGTGAGTTGTTTCGAAAGGAGATTTCATTCTTAGGACACATCTTGTCTGAAACAGGCATAAAAGTTGATACTAACAAAATAGATAAAATAATCCACTGGCCACAACCAGTTGACAGTACAGAATTAAAATCATGGCTCGGTTTAGCAGCCTACTATGGTAAATACGTACCTCACATGGCCACCAAAGTGTATCCCTTGTATAGACTACTTAGGAAAGGAGTCCAGTTCGAATGGACACCCTTTTGTCAGGAAGCTTTTGATTCCGTCAAAACAGCTCTAACTACAGCACCAGTCCTTGGATCACCAGATGTAGATAAAGGCCCTTTTACGCTGACTTGTGATGCCAGCCTCACTGGCTTGGGAGCAGTCCTAACACAAGAACAAGACGGCAATGAAGTAACAATAGCATACTGGTCGAAAACCTTAACACCAGCACAGAGGAATTACTGTGTTACTCATAGGGAACTTTTAGCATTGGTAGAGTCAGTAAAAGCATTTAATCACTATCTGGCTGGAGCCCCATTCATAGTAAAATCAGATCATGCAGCCTTGCAATGGCTTAAAAACTTTAAAAATCCAACAGGAATGTTAGCAAGGTGGCTAGAAAAACTGTCACCCTATAAATTCACTGTTGTGCACGAGAAAGGCACAAATATCAGCCATGCAGATGCACTAAGCAGACGCCCCAACAGGCCCTGCGACCCAGAGTGTAAAAAGTGTACTAAAATAGAAGCCAAAGATGCAGTAGCTTACCTTATCAGTTCCACCTTGATTGAAGGCTTAACCATTCAAGAAATATTTACATCAGTACTTGAGGCTCCAAATAATGGACCAATTGTCCACCCAATCAGTCTCGAAGGAAAATTCACTTCCCCGTTAGCCAGCCAAATTGAAGAATGGTTCCAGGTTAAGGAAGAATTTCACTCCAACACAGACAAAACATGCCCAGGGTTGGTCCAATACACTAGAAACAACAAAACAATCATTAGTCTCATAGTCAAAGAGAAAATGGAGCACAGACCACACATACACAATGTAGAGATTGCACTCAACATTCTAAAAGCATGGCTCATTAAAGAAAACATCACCGAGTGGAATATACCAGAGTTTGACTATTACAAGAGCCCAGAAAATAATCTAGAAATAATTCCACTACTCTACAAAGTGTTCAAAGACACCAACATGACAATTAATATCTGTCACCATCACACTCAGCCAGATCCGACAAAAGCTAAGACTTGTGAGGAAAGTTGTCTTATTTGCCAGACAACAGCAGAAGCCAAAAGAATCACACAGATATTACACACAGCAGTCTCACCTGAAGGAGAAACACCAGAAGAAATGACCAAGCTGCAAAAAGCAGATAAGGAGATAGCACCCATCTTAGCAGCGGTAGAGAATGGTAAGAGACCACACCTCCAGGAAATCATAGGGTTCGGACGCAACACCAGAACGCTTTGGCATCAGTATAAATCACTGACACTCAAAAACGGAGTCCTATACAGAAGACACGAACACCCATCAAGTGACCCTAAAAAGGAAACATTACAATTAATACTACCAAGGGCTAGCATAAAAAAGACAATTAAAGAATACCATCGTCAACTAGGAGAGGGTAATCACTTTGGAGAAACAATGACAGGAGACTACTTACGAAGGTTCTTCTGGTGGCCCAAAATGGCAGACGATATTGCAGCACATGTAGCCAATTGCGACACGTGTCAAAGATTCAAAAAGCCCAAACACACCACCAAAAATGCAGCACTCAAAATATTCAGAGAAGGCACTCTCCATGGCAGATGGCATGTAGATATTTGCGGCAAAGTACCTAAAACAACAGAAGGTTACGAGTACATATTAGTAGCGATAGAAGCATTCTCAGGATGGCCAGTAGTGGTCCCACTAATTAGAAATAATGCTAAGGAAATTGCAACTGCACTAATAACCCATGTCTTCTCAGTCTATGGAGCACCACGCTCAATTCTTACAGATCAAGGAAAACCTTTCGAATCCCAATTATTTCAGGAAATTATGGACTTGTACCAGATAAAGAAATATCGAACTACAGCTTTCCACCCTTCAGCCAATGGAAAAGCGGAAAGATGGATAAGAACGTTAAAACAACAACTATCTATGCTGGTCAGCAAAACTCAAAAAGAATGGGTGAACTATTTACCTTTCATAGCTCAGGCGTACAGGAATTTGCCAAATCCTGTCCACAAGTTTTCACCATACGAAATTATGTTTGGCACACCAATGAGGACTCCACTGACGTTGAACCAAGGAAGCCCACCATGGACGAAAGGAATGGAAGCCGTTCCACAACAAGTCAGAGAACGACTGGCAGAAATCCATGAATTGGTCAGAAAAATGCACGGCCAAGCTGCAACAAAGATGAAACAACGTTATGACAACACAGCACTGCTAGCACCATTCAAAGCAGGAGACAGAGTCTACTTGTACAGGCCCAAAAATGAAAAGGGAGTGTCTCCAAAGTTAACAACACCATGGGAAGGACCTTATACCGTGATAAATATCATAAATGACTGTAACGCAAGAATTCAAAAAGAAGCTCACCCTTACACAATGATGATAGTCCACATGGATCGACTGGCTGCGTATCCAGACTCCGAAGAAGAAACCCAGTCAGCATGGCTGACATATGTCTAAAGACATCCAGGGCTGAGTCTAACAGTCAATTGTCAGGGCGACCGCCGGGGACCCGTATCCTGGCTGCACCCACACCAGGAGACCCGGGAGCCTGAGAGTCCGCAGAGACCCCAACCTGGCTCGACAGTGGGGTCCTCTCATAGTCTTATGTCAGTCTAAGTCATGTCCGTCAGTCAAGGTGTCACACCGAAGGCGCGTCTAGCTCCCTCTGCGAAGTGTCAGGAGACCTGGCGTCACCCGCTGGAAAGGATCGGACTGGCGCACGCCTTCCGCAAACAAGTCCGGGCTGACCAGCCCCAGCCTCATGATGCCACAGCAGACCTTGCTCGTCTTCGCGGCGGTGATGGACGACACCAGTTGGAGGCCTGCTCTGCTGCTCTCGATTGAATGTGACGCAGAAGCAACAGGGTCACTCCAACCCTCCAAACGGCAGGGGCCGCGCAACGGGGGCCAAATCCCGAAGGCGGCCCAGGGCCCTATCGTACTTGATCTCCGGGCCCCGCCGAATAGGCAACTTCCAGCCCAAAACCTCCACCCGGTCTGTGGCCAACAAGAAAGGCTGCTGACAGGATCCCAAGCCTTCAACAACCTCCGGGACCGAAGCCCCGCCGGGTAAATGTCCTTCGCGGACGTGATCAGACAAAGACCGACAAGGCCATGTCGAAAGTTAACCTCCAACTCTTGTAAACAAACTTCAATCAACTGCAAGCTCTAAGGCACTGCCTGCTCGAAATCGGCACTTCAAGCATTCGAAAATAGCCAAGTCCACATAACCTAAAAACAAAAGACAAGCATAAGTTGAACCGACTATACAAGCACCGCCATCTAGAGAACCGGAAACTACGCCCGCCATCTTGTATCAAAATCAAACTTGAATCAAACCCAACTCAATTACTAATCGGAAATCGGAAAACATCTACGAAAATGGCCCCCAGAAAATGGATTGCTCATGACGGAACCAACGAAAAGGAACCTACCAACAAATTGAAGCATGGAAAGGTAACAAAAACTTACCAAATTCCCAAAACTGACAGGCACAAGGAATGGACGAGGGAATCCCCACTGCAGCCAAAGGACACTCGCAAAATGGAAATGGATCGGAAAATGCCACTGCAACAGAAAAATGAACAAAAGATTAACACAACTAAAATATCACCTTTGGCTAAACTATTTGAAAAAGAGGAAAAGAAAGAGGAGGAGAGAGACAGAAAATTCAGACAAAAACAACATCAAGAAACAGTCCGAAGACAAAGACTAGAAGCAGAACTAAAAAGAAAGCAGCTCGAAGAAAAAGAAAGAATTAGAAAAGAAAGAATTCAAGAACAAAGAGAAAAAGAAGCAAGAAAAAGGAAAGAGTATGCAGAGAAACTCAGAAAAGAAGAAGAAATGATAAGCTGGTTTGAAGACCCGGGCTACACAAACCCATGGGCAACAGATTCAGAGACAGACCCAGAACCGGAAATAGAAATGATAGACTTAGAAGAAAACGCAGACTCAGACATAGAGGAAATCTACGTAGCAACAGTGGAAGCAGTAGAGGAAAAACAGAATGAACAAGAATGCATAGAAAAAGCCTTAAAATGCATCAAGTCAAAAGAAAAAGAAATCATGCAAGAAATTATAGAAATGGAACAACAAATACAGGCAATTGAGAAAATAAACTCACCCAAAGAAGTTCGCCAAAAAAAACGCCCAGACGAATCAGCCAGCGTGGGCAGCAACAACACCCCAGTAGAAATCGCAGCAAGTCTCGAAGAAACTCCAAAACAACCAGCGCAACCAACGGAAATAGAAGTCATAGAGACACTGCAACAAAAAGAGACGAAAAATGAAGCAAGTAAACAAACAAACCTCAACATGACTAAGAGAAGAGGCAAAACCAAGAACGCAAGATGCAACAAGTGCAGACAAAGAGACCACATCACCAAAGAATGCAAACTCACCAAGTAAACAATAAGGCGAGATGAAGTGAAGCAGCAGAAAGAGAATTTCGGTCCCTTGGGCAAAGAAGTAAATGGCTTCACAGCAGCCCAATGTGGATCTCAAGCAAAACAAAATAAACGAACCTGAAACAAACAAGACAAATTAGAACAACTGAGCAGGGGAGCGCCAGGATGGCCCCACCATTAGAGAAACTAACTACAGTAAACCAACAAAACAACAAAGTTACCACGAGTAAACCCAGGAAAATAAAAGAGAAAAGAAAAACTCACCAGGAGACGAGACATAGATTGGGCCAAACCAACCCAAGGCGGGTAAAAGTACAGGCAGAAGTCAAGATCAAGACATGCCAAACAGTTAAAGGGATAGAGTAAAAGAAAAGAAAACAAAGAAACACATGCAATGAGGAATGTAATGAACATGCAAGTGGGCACATAGTCGGTTCCAAAGACCTGGTTACAAACAAGTAACAGACACATGAAGAAAAGAACAGAACTACTCATCGTCAGAAGAAGGGATGTCAAACCCACACTCAGAGCACAAATCAGTCACCATATAATCCTCATTCTCGCCAAAGCTCTCGCAAAGAGAACAGGAGCACCCAAGGAAATGGTCAAATCCGGCTTCCCGATCAGACTGACTGAGAGGGAAGCGGAAAATGGCTATTCCACGAGGGGGAATACCGGGCGTTGAAATAATAGAACTGTCACTGTCAGTGTCGTTAACATTGGCGTCTTCAAATTCAGCCAGATTCACGTCAACATCCCATTCCCAGGCCTCGAATCCCTCGAAGTCCAAGGCCAAGGCAAAATCCTCGGCAGCAGCAGAAGCCGCACGTCGCAAATCGCGAGCAGCGCGTTCATGCTCCAACTAGACAAATAGGTAACGGTTGGACACCCACTAAACCCAGTCCAAAAAAAAAAAAAAAATAAAAAAAAAAAAAAAAAAAAAAAAAAAAAAGGAAAACTTACCTCAGCAACAGGCACATCCACAAGAGGAAGGGGATCATAGGTAATCATAGGAGCCCCAGTTGCAGGGCCTAACCCGGGGCCACGCCACACAAAAATCAGCCTCGGGGGGAGGGAGTAAATAATCATGCACATCCCCCAACACCTGAACGTCAGGCTCCGGAAAAGGGTCAAACCCATATACTTGTAAACCAGGGGCCAATTCCAAACCCACCAAAGGATGGTGAGGGGGCATGAGATGGACCAGGACATCAGGAGCAAAGTGCCCCGCGGGAAAGAGGGGACCCGGGAGCTCAACCTCAGAAGGAAAGAAAGGAAATAAGGGGCGGAACAGGATAACCCAAAACCAGGAAAAGAAAAACCCACTTACAAACACACGCAGACCACAGGCCACGCACAAGAAGTTGGGCCAAGTTTGAAGCAAAGCCACGGAATCCCACTCTTGTACCTCAAAAATCCCGCTCACCGGATAAACTAGTTGTAGGAAAGGGGGGAGACCACCAGCCAAACCAACATAGTAACAGGTTTCACAAAACTAAAAGAAAACAAAGGACACCAAAAGTCATGCACAGACCAAAAGTCATGCACAGACCAAAAGTCATGCACAAACCCGATACCACACTGACACCCGCAAGGATAAATACTCACGTAAGCGGCATGACCCCACAGCGAATTGCAAAAGCAAATCGCTGCGTACGCCATGAAGCGGAGAGTCAGCAATACCGGTGGATCCATGGTACACGGTACACAGAACAACAGCGACAAGAACGGAGTGAGCCACAAGACGTCCTACCAGAATAGACGCTCTCCACCGACTGACGCCAACGCCGGCAAGCCAAGGGACGCCAGGCCAACAACGCGGTTCGACCCACCAATCAAAACGCACGGATACAACACACGACCCGAGCGGCCAATCGTAGACCAGAGCAACGGCACGGACTGGGGCGCGAGGACGCCAGCGAAGCCGGCCAGCGCGTCAACAACGTCAACAACCGCGCCGCGGCTAGCAACCGGCCGGCGGCAGCGGGCAGCGCAACGCAAGTTCTCGCCGCGACACCAACGCCCCACGCAACGGCGGCAGAGCACGGTACTGCGCCGCGCTAAGAACCGGCGCAAGGGGTATCGCCAGGCGCGAAGCGCGCGCCAATTCAAACGAGTGTAGTCCACAAACACTCTAGCCGCTTGAAATGGATGTCACAAATGATACATGTCATAACCCTGATTGTACAAAAACAAGTGAAGAAGTAAAACAATTATCAGATGCATCGCATTCGTTCATTCAGAGGGAAGTGGGAGACTAAATTCAAAACAGCAAATTAACAAGTCTAATCCACAGGCCACGGTCGACTCAACTCGAAACAAACGAGTCAAAATGATGCTCATCATGTTCGTCATCACCTTCTTGGCCGTCATCGCCGCACTTTTAGTGCACTACTTCATGAAACGGCGACGCCAATTCGCACCAATCATCTACCTAGAGGGCAACATAGCCGCTGGAAAATCAACCTTGGCAGCCAACCTGAAGAAGCTAGAACTATTTCCAGTACTGGACGAGCCTGTCAAAGACTGGCAAGATGTCGAAGGATTCAACTTGCTACAGTTACTCTACGCGGATCGGAATACTTGGAGCTACCCTTTCCAAGTCTTAGCACTAGCTACGTTGGGACGCCGCCAGACTCACATGCTGGCTAATCACCCGGAAAGGCTAACTGTCCTGGAACGTTCACCTCAATGCTCACTGAGAGTGTTCGCACAAGCCTTAGCTGAAATGAATGCCATCAGCCAACAGCACATGGCCATACTACGGATCTTGCGCGACGCTGTCGCCCCGCCAACTCACAGACAGATCCACTACATCTATGTACGCACACCTCCGGCTGTAGCGTACCAACGTTTAAACCGTAGAAATCGCACTGAAGAAGCAGGTGTCACTGTTGAGTACCTCAGCCTACTGCACGAGTTAACTGACACCTGGCTGTTGCGAGAGGAGACCAATCCAGTTCATGTCTTGGATGGAACGCTCACCCCTGAGCAATTACTAGCAGCCGCCCTGGACATTATCCAAAACCTGAAGGATGACGTCACACCTACCCAGGAGTCCCCGTCTACACGCGAGGAGTAATTCCATGAGTTAAGTATTTGCACTAGCAAACAGCTAGTTAAGTTTCTTAGATTTCAAGGTGCCTTTAGAATAGGATTAGCTAGATAGTCAGGATGGCATCAGGCAAACCAACCAAACAGAGTAGGGGTTGGACATCTAAAGCGCAAAACTGTGTAGAGTGTTTTCTGTTTGTTTCAGTTGGAGTCTCGTCAAAACTAACTTAAACTTTGGTTGGCCTACAGGAGGAATACTCGACTTCATGCGGTGTTGCAATTCGTGACGACGACTGTAACATCCGCCTGGGGCAGACAAAGTCCACCTGGCATGACAGCATGCCGCGGGCCACACCACTCTTTATTTTTCTTTTTTTAACAACAAGTGGAACCGTGGGCTTGGGACTGGACACCCTAACGCCCGGCATCGTACAGTGTTATCTGTGCGGTGTAATGGGGAAACGCACCTTTGTAGCATCATTCACCACAACGTTCGGCGAACTACCAGACAAGAAATTCAAGAAAACGCAAGAAAAGTCAAGAAAAACAAGAAATTATTGAGAAATTGGACATTTAATCGAAATCATGAAAATTGCAAAAAAATTCAAGTGAGAGAGAGTGGGAGGAAAGAAATTCAGTTCCTTCAAAAGAATTCAAAAGTTGAGTCGAGTTAAGTCCAAAACGATTGGAAGAAAATTTTAAGAAACTTCGTTTCTTTTGTTCAGGAGGGAGTGGTGTTGTGAAATGAACTATAGAGAACATAACCATAGCACGGCTTACTAGCAGTCATTCCCTATCTTTCGCAACCACTGCCCTAAGGATCCTGGCCAGGACCTCTAACCCATATTCTTCCTTTCGTTCCTCTCCTTAATACCCTAGCCACACAATACCATTGGCCATGTACCCCCACTCTCTACTACTATTCTTCCTGATGTTCTTCTGCTCCTGTAATATAAGCGCGCGCAGCCAAGCAGCCGCTACCATTCTGTACACGGTCAACCCCTTGATAATACAGAAGCCTTCCGTCTCCTTGAGACCTCGACTACTCCTTCTCCTACAAGTCCCTTTACACGTTGCACACTATAACAGTATTCATGGTATCTAATTATAAGAATTACAGTTACCCATTCAGTTTCAACATCATTTAGGAAGTGTGGTTCCATTCTTTCTGTACCCTGTGGAACGAATGTACTTTTAGGAACATATGAATTTCTGTAACATTTAATTAGTTACCTTTTTCTTATCGAGTGTTCTTTCTTGTATGTTTAATTTAATTGTACAACTGTTTTATTCAGTCTGTATCAACCTGCCTATGTGGTTTAATGCTATCATTGCATTGGTTACAAACAGATAGTGCCAAGCACCTACGTTGGACCTTGTGTTGTACATAGAACCAGTTGTGACGTTGAATGGGATTCTCCTTTTGTTTGATATGAAATCTGAAGTCCTTTCATTAGTTGCATTTCTTTCACTATTGATCTATGAGTATATTCATATAAATTTGCTTCCTTTTTGTGTACAGACTCCTGACTTGTAATACTCAAACATGTTTAAATTTTGGCAGTTCATGTAATTTCTGCAACTCCGCTGAACCATTTGGTTTATTTTGAACTGTTAAAATCATGTTAATTCCAAATTGACTGGGAAGGCGGTACTAAAATTTTGTTTCTACTTTGTCTCCTAGTGATGACTTTAATGACATTGTACTTGATATGTGCACCTTAACTTAATGAGAGGATTTAGTTAGATGATACTTAAATTACATGTAACTGGTGCCTTATCATGTTGTATTTTTTTGAGAGCATGTTATTTTGGACTCACCAATAGTCTTTTCAACGGGTCAGTTTCTATTAGTTCAGATGAATCAAACATCTCAACTTCATCTGTTGATACAATAAAGTTGAAGTATATATCATCAGTTTCATCCTGTAAGTCGTCCGTTGTTAATTAATGATATAGTATTTCTTGTTTAATTATAATAAGGTAATCTTACTTGAAACCATTTGGTGCTAGTTGAAGCCATTCTTTACAATGTGATTTGATTTATGTCATTGATTTATATCTGTGTGTCAAGTATTGTAACTAATATAAACTCTGATAAGAAAACAATTAAAAAGTTCAAATGGTTTTTATTTTATGTGTTACCTTTTTTGTTGAGATTGATTTGTTTAAACAGTTTTCTTGTTGCAACATGATTTTTTCTGGGAGTAAGTTTCTACTTTTTAATTTTGATATGGAAGTCTTATTAAATGTCAGTTTCAAAGTTTGCGAAAGTGTTTAGTGTGAAACTGTAGTTACATCATTTCAATAATGCCACTTGTATTCTGTATGAAATGTCTCCTAGTGTTTGGAATTTAAAGTTACTTTTGATAATGTAATGAATTACCAGTTTGAAAGCTACATCAACAAGTGTCAGTTCAACTTTTTTATTTATCCTCTTCTTCCTTTCTCTGGCATAGAGCTACCACCTTGGCCAAGGTTCCACTATTGATACTCCCACCTCAGTTCCCCTTCCACTTCCATCGCTATTGTTGCCAAACCTATAAGTTGAGTCTCGCCTGTGGCTTGGCCAACAGTCTGTAGCCTGGTCTCGAGCTATTCGGTTCTCCTAATAAACCAGTCAATCCTTCACTCTCTGTCGTCCTTTACGCCCTTTACCACTCGAAGTGTCAGAACACTACAAGTGGTGACAGCGGTTTAACTGGCGACATAGCGTGGGTTTTGCCTACGTTTTTGAGGAGGACGAGAGAGTACGTGTACGAGTGTGAGTGTGCGTAGGTACACAGGTCAGTTAGTGACCTAATAGGAAGTGTAAGGAGGGAGCTGCCCTACTGAATAGTCGTGCTATTCCTTACGGAGTGTAAGCCACTACCAGTTCGTGCAATCCTACATTTCACTGAGCGTTTGGGTCGACCGATTGAAAGCCCTTTGTGTGCTGATCGGTAGGCAGTCCGAAAGAGGTTGAAAGAGCGAAAGCCCAACGGTGCTGCTACAAAGGTGAAAGCCGAGTACGTGCTGCTTTAAGTGAAAGCCCAAGGCGGTGCTGCGTGTCAATAACACGAGAAAGCCCTAATTGGTGCTGCTGAGAGCGAAAGCCGAGGTCGAGCTACTTTTGAGGTGAAAGCCCATAGGTGCTGCTTTGGCAACGAGTAAACAAGTGCATTAACGAAAGCCGGAAACGCGCTGTTAATCCACAGAGTGATTGAACGGTGACTGAAAGCCGAGGTAACTCAGGCTAGAAACCGTTGATAGGTACAAGGAGTTACAGGAATAACAACACCAGGATCGGAGAAAAGCAGTTATATTATGGAACCGTTTCGACGTCGTGCACGTGATTTCTTCGACCCGCATATAGGTCCGTTGGTCCATCCCATTGAACAGGACGGGGAGCAAGCAGGCCCTGCAAATGACCAGCCGCCTCAACAGCCTGATGCAGTCGTGCAGCTGCGCCCGCCTCAACCAGGCCTAGGGATGCAAAAATACCGGTAAGATTCAAAGTTACGTAAAATACGGTAAAATACGGTATTTTACCGTATTTTACGGTAAAATTCGGTAAAATTGGCTATTTTTTGTTTTAACGATGTTTGCGTGTATTTCCCTGTAAATATTCGTCGTTGGGAGGTGATTTGTGAGGAAACTACACAAATCGTCGTTGGGAGGTGATTTGTAAGGAAACTACACAAAATTATAAGGGTATCGTCATGAATTATTTATTGACGGTCACAATATGTTTATCACGAGGACAAAAAAGGAACAATTATTACAATTAAGAACGGAAAAGTTCCACAGGAAGCCCAGATCGGGTACAAAATCAGTCAAATTAAAGTTTAAAAAACCCAATTCCTAATTACGCCTCACTCTTTTTGAAGACCTATCACCACCAATAGTGCCACTGCCTGGGAGCACTGGCGATGGTGAGCTCGCGTCGCTGCGCCGCGCCGGTGTCTTCCCCACGGCCGAGGCACAGGCGCATGCGCACGGCTGTAGCCGTAGCCCAATGGGAAGGAAGAAAACAAGTGCGAGCGGCAAATTCGAACCAAGAGCACCTCAAAAACCCAATTAAAAGTCGTTGTATCTTGAATAATGCCCGTTTCCGTGTTTTAATTGTTCAAATATGCCAATATCTCAAAAATACCGAAAAATACCAATTTTACCGGCGTCTGCGTATAATACGGTATTTTACCGTATTTTACCGTTTTTTTACCAGTAATATTACCGGCCCTTACATCCCTAACCAGGCCGTGCTGGCCGTCCTGGGTTTGAAGGTTTTGATGTAGAGGAGGTTCAGCAGTCTGGAGGTGAAGGAGACGCAGGCCCACCACCAGCTGCTAGAGGCCGTGGACGCGGCAGAGGTCGCGGACGAGGCAGAGGCAGAGGCAGAGGCCGTGGAGCAGCAAGAGGTCATGCACGTGTACTGCGACCACGTCAAGCTCACACAGACGAGGAAGCAGACGATGAAGAAGATGACTACGACGATGAGCAGAACGAGCAAGGTCGCGAGGCACCAGGTCGTAGAGTTAGACCAGGGTTTCAAGCAATGCAACCTCTGATAGATATCATGGCACAAATGTTCACACAGCAACAGCAGCAAATTCAGCAGCTGCAGCAAAGACAGCAGGGAAGACAGCCAGAACAGCAACAGCGAGCAGCTCCTAGCATTGAAAGCATTAAAGTCCCAGAATATGATGGAGAGCGGTGCTACACATTGTGGAGGTCTCAGTTTCGCACTATGACAGCCAAGCTAACAGAAGAGGAGAAAGGCGAAAAGCTAGTGTCAGCACTACGAGGAAAGGCGTTGATGGTGCTACCCATGTTGGAACAGCAGAAAAAGCTTCCTACTTTCCAGGAACTGGATACACTGTTGCTAAAAACTTTCAGCACAGTGACGTCCCTGTGGCAGAGAAAGCGAGATTTTGAAACTCTCAAGCAAGGTGCAGATCAGAAAGTAGAAGATTTTGCACTACAAGTGGAGCATGTGGGCAGAAAGTACATGGTCACACACAATGAAGAGGACCTGCAAGAAGCACTTGTCACAGCCTTTGTAAAAGGGTTGAATGACAGCAATGCAGCTGAAAGGCTAGCTTATGCACCAAGCGACACACTAGCAGACGCTGTAAAGAATTTGAACAGAGGATTATTGCTGTCTGGAGAAAGACCAGTAAAGAGAGTACGTATGGCAGAAATTGATGCTGGTTCAAAGGATACAGCAGAGGCTAGCGTAAACCAGCTCGCTGAAGGAAGTCAAGTTGCCCAAGGATCCGGTACGCAGACAGTACATCGTGGGCGTCCTCGAGGCCGTCCACGTGGGTTCGGTCGTGGCCGAGGAAGAGGAGGCCGAGGAGGAAATGCTGGAAATGTCCAAAATGGTACACGTCATACCTGCAAACAACCAGGACATTTTGCAGCCAACTGCCCAAATGGCCCCAGCAACAGAGGAGGCCGAGGGTATTACAATGGCGGTACAACACGTACCTGTAATTATTGCCAGAAGCCAGGACATCTGTGGAAGGACTGCAGAAATCGCCTACGTGAAGAAGGTAATGGAGGTCGTGGGCGGGGACGGATCAATTTCAATTTCCCACCAGATGCCTTGCGTACAGCATTGGCATACTACCAATTCCAAGATCTGGGAGGCCAACGAGCTCTCCCTTGGCCAAACCTAGCACAAATCCAAGCTGCTCAAGGTTCTCAGCAAGGCCAGCAGCAAGGATACCAAGGTCAACGCCAGAATCAGAGGCAACAGCAAATACCTTATGTTCCTAATGCTCCTCAACAGAATAATGGTCAGGACCAGGGAAACTGAAGAAGGTACCCGTCCAGTCGGAGGGAAGCCGGGTACCAGAAGAAGGAAGAGTGCTTCAGGTGAAGCCAGAAGTAACTCCGACAACACCAGAAAAGAAACCTGCAAAGAAAAGAACGAATGAAAATGCTGGAGTAAAACCTAAACTTAAAAAGTGTAAACAAAGTATGGAAACTGACTGTATGGTCAAAGCATTGAAAGACTGTACCAGTAAAGTCCTAAACCAAATAATTGATGAAAAAGAGGATTGTGATGTTTGCATGTCTTGTACAGACAAGCCTAGAGTACGAGTTGCACCATTCGTGAAATGTGAAATTCTGGGAAAACAAACAGAAGCTCTTTTAGACACAGGAGCTCAAATCACAGTCCTGAAACGAACCAGAATGGACTTACCACCAGCAAAGTTAAGGATGAAAAGTGCAACATCTCATAGAGCTACACTGTATGGACCAGTCCAGACGGATTTTAAAATCAAAGGAAAAACATATTCCTGTATGACATACGAAGCAGATATTGATGAAAATTTAATTGGATATGACTTTATGGAAGATCATGATGTAAGAATCTGCGCAAAAGGCAGATACGCCCAGTTTGGAGGGCAAGAAAGAGTACCGTTCAAAACACGGAAGTCGCCAACCAAAGGCAAGTTTGATGATGGATCATTGTACTTTGTGGTCAGAGCAAATGAGAG
Source organism: Stenchaetothrips biformis (assembly GCA_030522485.1). Taxonomy (NCBI): domain Eukaryota; kingdom Metazoa; phylum Arthropoda; class Insecta; order Thysanoptera; family Thripidae; genus Stenchaetothrips; species Stenchaetothrips biformis. The sequence goes on along the minus strand of CM060097.1, from coordinate 211,348 downwards.
GACTCTGTTGAGACCAGGATTGGAACGACAATTGGAAACAAAACTGGAAACGGATTTAAAGGCTGATGAGCTGGGAAAGGCCAGCGCATGGGAGAGACAGGGAGGCGTGGTAACTAAGGAACAGGATGAGGTGAAGGTGCTGTCCACATCGACACTAAATTCTGAACCAAAGGTTGCCTCGCCTCCTGGTCGTCTCAACATGAAGGACCAGGAAAATGTGAAACCTGAGTCAAAGGGCCAGCAGAGCCAAGGTATCCAGCCAGAGCAAGTGTTGAACCTGGAGAAAAGTACAATCAGAACGGGACTCTTTACCAATAATAAATTTGCAGAAAATAAAATCTCAAAGTTACCGGCATCAGTGTTGGTCCAGTCTGGAATGGTTCCATGCGTGACAGCTCCACTAACAGTCACAATGGAAAATTTTGGGTCCAAGTGTGTTGAGATACCCAAATATACCATTGTTGGTGAAGTATTTTTGGTACATCCTTTGAAATTCAGTGGCATGAATGAAGATGATGATGAAGAGCTCAGTCCTAATTTTCTGGGTGACATGCAACCAGATGACGAGCCTACTCTTCTTGAAGAGGAGGAGGAGGAGGAAGAAATAGTTGAAGTCTGTCATCTGTGTGGAGTTGCATGGATAGAACATGAAGTAGCTCCACATTATGGTGCGGAAATCAATACAGTTCCAAAGAAGCCACCATTGGACAAATTACCAGAAGACTTACAGCAACTTTTGGAAAAGAGTAGTAAAAATCTGAGTCCAGAACAAAGAGAGAAATTAGAAAACATTTTGAAGACACATCATGATGTTTTTGCAACAGACAACTATACCTTTGGAACGTGTCCGTGGCTCCGGTTTAGAATTGACACTGGAGACCACCCACCAATAAAGCAAAATGCAAGACCTGTGCCACTGCACTATAGAAAAGAAGTCAGAGAAACATTTTTAAAGTATCTCAAAATGGGCGCTATCAAACCAAGCCAGTCAGCCTGGGCTTCTCCAATTCTGTGTGTTCCAAAGAAGACAGGCGAAGTAAGAGTCTGTGTGGATTACAGAGCTCTGAATGCCATCACAAGGGTACCAGCAGCTCCAATTCCTAGAACACAAGAATTATTACAACATTTAGCTGGGAAAAAGTGGTACCATTGTGCAGATTTGGCCCACGGATACCATAATTTGGTAGTACATCCAGATGATCAGCCTAAGACTGCAATAATCTTACCTGAAGATTTGGCATTACCAAGCAGGCAATATGAGTATACACGAATGGGTTTTGGTTTGTCAGCAGCGCCAGGAGCGTTCCAGTATGTCACGGACCGACTAGTAACACCAGCAGAGGTCAAAAAGCCAGAAAATGACCTGGGTGACACAGTGGCTGTGTACATAGACGATGTCTGTATAGCTGGAGACACAGTCGAACAAATGCTTGAAAGGCTGATAGCATTCTTCAACAGAGTAAGAGCAGGCGGGTTCTTACTTAAAGCCAAAAAGTGTGAATTATTTCAGACCGAAGTATCATTCTTGGGCCATATCTTGTCTGAAAAAGGAATAAGAGTGGATAAGAAAAAGATTCATCAAATCACTCATTGGCCAGCACCAAAAGATGTCAAAGAAGTAAGGTCATGGCTAGGCCTCGTACAGTATTATGCAAAATATGTGCCACATTTAGCAACTATTGCAACGCCAATATTTGCTCTGATGAAACAAGGAGTACCATTTGAATGGTCACCACAGTGTCAAGCAGCTTTTGAGCAAATAAAACAAAAGCTAGTTTCTCCACCAATATTGGGAACACCAAATGTGGAAAAAGGACAATTCACAGTAACATGTGACGCCAGCTTAACTGGACTAGGTGCAGTACTTACCCAAGAACAAGATGGTCAAGAAGTCACCATTTCTTTTTGGTCCAAGTTACTAAATCAGGCTCAACGGAATTACTGTGCCACACACCGAGAATTGCTGGCACTAGTGGAAGCCATCAAAGCTTTCCATCATTACTTGGCAGGAGCGCCTTTCTTAGTCAAGTCTGATCATGCAGCATTACAGTGGTTGAGAAATTTCAAAAATCCCACTGGACGACTGGCACGCTGGTTAGAGCGTCTAGCTCCATACAAGTTCGAAGTAGTACATGAACGAGGCATTAACATTGGTCATGCGGATGCCCTCAGCAGAAGACCTGCACGACCTTGTACAGCAAACTGCAAGAAATGTGCACGATTAGAAGAGCGGGACACAGCTTCTTTAAATTTCATAGACATGGACAAACTTTTAGAGCTCGATACCCTACCTTCGTCCAAAAACTTTGAAATGTTCCATGTGTATGACAATATCTTCAACAGTCCCCTATCCATTCCGTTGTGTCATGCAGTAAGTCACGATGGAAAGTTTGGAAAAGGGCTAGCTTTTGATCTGGAGACCCGGTACAAGGTTAAAAAGGATTTCCTGAAACAAAAGGATAGAGGATGTCCAGGGTTAGTGATTTCGCATAGTCATGGTCGATGCATAGTAAATGTGATCACTAAGGTCAAGCACTATGAAACCTACCCCTGAAGAAGTGGAACAGGCATTGATAAACCTCAGAATGTGGGTTATCAAGTACAATGTACCAGCTATTAGCATGCCTGAGTTCTCTTGCGGACTCGATAAGATGCAGTTGACCACATTAATTAATATGCTGCACAAAGTGTTCGGAGACTTGGCACTAAGAATCTATATGTACCACTTTGAGCCTGAAACAAATGTACATTGGAAAACCTGCGATGTTCACTGCAAACTTTGTGAAGTGGAAGACCGCATGTCAATAAATGCTACTCCAGAAGAAATATTGGCAAATTGGACAACTGTAGTACCGGAAGGGGTGTCAAGCATGACAATGGTGCAGGATCAGAAGCTGGACGAAGAAATTATGCCAATATATATAGCAGTGGAAGAAGGGCACAGACCGCATTTCCAAGAAGTGTCTGAGTATGGGCAACATACCAGAACACTGTGGCATAAGTTCAAGTCCTTGATCATTGAAGACCACTTGCTATACAAGAAAGTAGAGCATCCATCTGGGGATCCTGCAAAAACACAAACAGTGTTAGTATTGCCACGAAAACATGTGAAAAGAACTATGCAGGCATACCATACTCAATTGGGTCAAACTAACCACTTTGGTGTTGGAAAAACATTGGCAACGTTAAAACGTTACTTCTGGTGGCCAGGAATGTACAATGATGTGGCGGAAATGGTTGCCAGTTGCACCACATGTTTAAAAGCTAAAGGACCCCTTCAAAAAGTGAAGGTCCCTCTCAAAATATTCCACGATGGAGTGTTGCATGGAAGGTGGCATGTCGACACAGCTGGACCATACCCTGTAACAAAAGACGGGTTTAAGTATGTGTTGGTAGCAGTGGAGGCACTGTCTGGATGGCCAGTGCTAGTCCCTTTAAAAACACAACAAGCACAAGAGGTAGCGAGAGCCCTGATCACTCATGTCTTCTCAGTGTATGGAGCGCCTTTGTCTCTCCTGACAGACAAAGCTCAAATATTCGAGTCTGAGCTGTTTCATGAAATTATGGCGTTGTACCATATCAGGAAAACCAGAACAACAGCTTATCATCCATCGGCCAATGGAAAAGCTGAGAGGTGGGTGAGGACACTGAAACAAAATTTAAAACTGTTGTGTGATGGAGCACATCATGCTTGGGCAGAATATCTCCCATTTATTGCACAAGCATACAGAAGTTTACCTCATTCCACACACAAGTTCTCACCTTATGAGATAATGTTTGGAGCTCCTATGAGGACACCATTGCATATGCAGCAAGGCCCACCACCTCAGATGCCTGACATCGGAGAAAACTATCCATGGGCTGTCAGAAATGCCTTGTACAAAATCCATGAAGAAGTCAGGAAAATCAGAGCTGAGGCTGCAGTACGCATGAAGCATTATTATGACAGAAATGCTGCTCTGTGTCCATTCAAGGAAGGCGACAAGGTTTTCCTATATAACAAAGCATTGAGAGTGAATGAGACATCAAAGAAATTACATATTGAGTGGGAAGGTCCATACACAATACTCACAATATTGAACGACTGTGATGCCAGAATTCAAAATGATGCAAAGCCCTCAGACATCCAACTGGTCCACATGGACAGACTAACTCCACATCCAAAACCAGGAGAGGATGACATCGGGGCATGGCTCTCCTATACTGGAACAGAAGAATCAGATGATGAACTGTTCCTGAAAGAAAAGAAGTACACGGTGTCTTGGAACAAGGCGCCTCTCAAGTAACCCATGGCAACAATAAGTACTGTGCTCAACAAACCACCCTAGATACCAGTTAGTCTAGTCTGAAGTTTGCAAAATGAGTGAGCAGAGAATTGATGCTTTCCTTGAAAAGTACAAAATTCCCAAGAGGAAAGTAGAGCCAGAAAAAGCAGAACAAGGAAAAGTACTGGATATGGTGAGAAAAAGCAAGATCTGCAAGAAAGAAACAGGTCCTAGTCCACGACAGACTTCAAAGGTTAAGGCGGCCCTACCAGAAGTGGACTACGCAGCCTTAAAAGCCAAAATGCAGAAAAGGTATGAGGAGAAACAGCGGTTGGAGTTAGAGGCCAAACATGCCCAAGAAAGAGAGGAAGAACAGCGCAAGCAAAAACTGGAAAAAGGACACCATGAAGCCAAACTAAGACGCCAGGCCATGCAGAAAAGGGAAGCCGAAAAGCGGAGAATTTTGAAGCTACAATGTGAAGAGAGAGTGAAACAGAAAGCACATCGGGATTCGCTTGAAGATGCACTGTTGCAATACGACGAGCCAGAGACAACTTTGCCAGACGGCGATGAAGCAGAACTACTCGGAGAAGATGCAGACTTGATCGCAGCCATGGATCAGCTGCTCACAAGTGAGGTTAGTGCTGGATCCAAACATCCGGAGTCCAAACTTGAAATCAAAAAGCCTCAAGAAAAGCCTGTGGACAAGATAAACAAGCCCATTGAAAAGCCAGCGAAAAGGACAATCCGATGCTGGAGGTGTGGATCGCGCAAGCATGAGAAAAAGGATTGCCAAAACGCCTCTAGGAAACAACTCAAGAAATTGGCAGAGGACTTACGACTGAATGTGGTGACGCCAACTGAAATTTGGAAGCGCACGCCAGAAGCTCAACGCAAAGAAATACTGCCGCTGGTTCCAGTCCCACCTCCGTTGCCTCCGTTAGCGTTGGTCCAAGAACTCGATGAACTGTCTTCCCGACCAACTTGGTGGGAAATGTGCATCCAAGAGTGATAACCTGTAAAAAGTTAGGGTTAGGAACTTGAAACCAAGTGAACACTTTCAGTAAGTAATTTCAGTAACTTCCAGTAAGTTCTAAAGCCCATTGTAAATATGTTTTAAATAGAAAGGTTAAGACCTTTTGGATCATATACTTTTGATAACCTTGATAAATGTAAAGTGCCCCCACCTTGTTATTTGTAATAAAATATTAATTGAATGCAATTGTTTTCCTTGACAGTTCTGATTTCCATGGTTCACAAGTGACAAATGCACATTGGTTAGAGGAATACTCATGGACCTGTCCTAGACTGAGTCGAGTAATTTCTACACAAACAAAACACAAAGTCAGCCTGCTTGTGGGTCAAGTCCCTTGTTGAGCTTTTGTGTTTCACAACACTTGCACTCTAGGTCATAACACTGACAAAGAAGAACTTCTAAAAATTAAATTGTGATGTGAAAATCATCACAACACTTGGTAACAAAACAAAGATTCTGAGTCTGTAGTGCAAATAGCGCTGTGACGCAGAAACCACGGAAGTCAAAAGTGTACACGGAAAACAGTTTGAACGTTTTGGGCAATTAATTAAATGACAACTTGAAATTTAAATGGTACTCACCAAATATAACACTGGAGTTGTTGTGGTGTAAAGGGGGAAGGGAATTGGAAAGTGTTTCACAACGTTTCAAAATTATAACCCAAGAAAAGTGTTAGTGTGTTGACTAACTACTCTCTAACCCACTACAATGAAAATTTAAAAGGCAGTGGATGTTACCAACTGTCACAGAATGACAACTTCAAGGAACAAAATAATGAATTTAATAAAATGTTATAAAAAGGGAAAGGAATCAAAAACGTGAAGAACAGAGGATAGAAGGACCAAAATCAGATGAGAAGTCGCCGCGCATACGAGTGGCACGGATTGGGCAATCACTGCAAGTGGAAATTACGCCAAGCTCACGGCGTGGGCAATTGGGGTTAATCCCCCAGAACCGGCAACGAAGCACGTCCGGATGGATGTTGAACGCCAACTCCACCACTTCATGAATTTGGGAGGCCCCGTTGTTCACAATCATCCATTGATTGACGCCGGGAATGGAGTCGGGCAGATCTACAGCCCATTGGCAGCATTCAATGTGAGCCTAAATCAGACAGGATTGGGGGGCTCACGAACACGGAATGGGGCCCAGGTCCTTCCCTCTGAGCTTATTAATTACTCACGTTATGAGGACGCCGAGGCCCTGGCAGTTTGATTTGTCCAATTTTCCCCACAAGACATTGGTCTCGAGTAATGATGCGAGAATGAGACATGACGGTGATAGAATTATACCGAAAAGTTTCAAAAGAAGAAAACAGTCGAGTTTTGTGATGAGCAAGGACAAGCAAGACAACAACAAGTAAAGACAACAAAGGCAAGACAAAAGAATGAGAAGCTAAAAGAAACAGATGAGTGTGACTACCCTATACCCAGTCAGTATGATCATCATGAGCAGGTTATTAAAAAAAAAAAAAAAAAGAGGGAGGAACAGTACTCGAACAAGAGTAGTAATGCATTTTTATAAAGCATAAGCATATCTACAAACAAAATTTTGAGATAGTTTGAAATCTACAAACATAATTTTTACAAATTAATGGTCAGGAGAAGGAGGAGGACTGTCCATCACGGCAGGAACGGGGAACGCAGGCACTGGAGCAGGCGGGACAACAGGAAACAAAGGAGGGGCTACAAACCCAAAACCCAAACGAGCTGGGCAGGTATTCGGTAAACAAGGTTGAACCCGCAACACGTAACGATTCGGGCAGGTTGGACACATTTCGGAAAACGCACATCTCCAGTCATCGTGAGGGATGGATGCACCTTGTGAAGCGGGGATATGGGTGCTCCAAGTAGCACTCCCATTAGTGCCGATGATTACTCCCCAATTAACACCGTTCTCAACCCAGGGGAGATGGGATGCCCAGCGAGCACAATTGAAATGAGCCTAAATGGAGTGAAAGTTAATTATGGAATGTTACAACGAAAACGAACATGGTAACCACGGAACACTCACGTTGAAAGTTTGGTGAAAACCATGAGGCCTCACTCTGGCACAAGAGCCGACGACACAAGAATGATTACTCATTGTTCACAAGTTCAATGACAGGATGTTGGTCGGCGAAGGTAAAATATTTTAAAGACTATTAACAGTCAATCCACGAAATAAAAGGGAGTGGCGGCAACAGCAGCGAGCAGGAAAAGAAGCAAGATGGCGATGTATCCAAGAGCGACAAGGAAAAACAAAAACAGCTTGACCAACTAATGAGTTCTACAGGAAGTGTTCAAATACTGCGCGCGTTTATTTCGGAAAGCAGAATCAAAGTCAAAGGTTATGTCAAAAGAGAGGTTCAAAGGTGACAAATATAAAACAATAAGGGTTTTAACACCTTCGCGCCGGTGCGAGAACCATGTTCTCGTACGCGAAAAGCCCAAATGCCGATACGAGAACATGGTTCTCGTCGCGATCTGTTTTCGTTCAAGACCTCTAAAAAAGATGGGGTTACTCGGATCGAAAAAGCGATACCATATTCGGAATCTACGTAAAATTTCCTACATTTCGGCTAAAAATTTAGGTCTCTAGCGTGCGTTTTGGCACGAGAACCATGTTCTCGTACCGGCGGGAACGCCATGTCACCATGGTAAACATGAAAACAGGGTAATCGCACTTTTTTTGGCTTTTTACGAAGTTTGACATTTTTCTAAACAAATTCTAGTGGATTTTTGACCCCAGGCCGAACGACATAGGCACAAAGTAGGGAAGGAGAGGAGGGGAGAAGGGAGCAAAAATAAGCGCGAGAACCATGTTCTCGTACCGGCGGGAACGCCATTTCACCAACGTTCTCGTGTTTTCCATGTCTTTCCGGTACCAGAACGTGTTCCACAATGTAGTTTGAGTCTAAAATCGATTTTTTTGGGGTGTGCATTGCTAATATTTTGAGCCCAAACCACCAATAAGGGTTTTGCATTTGGTACGAGAACATGGTTCTCGTACGGCGATGGCTCAGACGCCGATACGAGAACATGGTTCTCGTATAGGAAATTTTTGGCGCATGGTGTTTGGCCGGTCATGGCAAGTCCGAATATGCATGTGCCATGTGTTTGCAACGTATGGTTTGGTTTTTAGCACCTTCGGCATCTAGGCTTTTCCACCAAAATTGGCTCCGGCGCGAAGGTGTTAAAGTCCACAACAAGACAGCAAGAGAGAAAAGACACGGTTAATGGAAGAACGTGGAACGGTACAAGTTGGTACTAATGGAGCTTTTATCCACCACCACCAGTCGGCGCAACAAGCGGCCAAGACACTCAGAGGAAGCATCAGGTGTCAATCGACTCACAAGATAACATACCAAACAGAACTCAGAAAAATGATGAAAAATTATTACAATTGGTCTGTCAAGTTACTGGTGTGGCCAACAGGCGTGGACATGGGGCCCGCCGTAGCAGGTCTAGGAGCTTACGTCCCAGAGAGGGGGAAGCAGGCCGTTTAGGCGCTGCCCCGACCCCCGAATTCGTCTTCCAGACACCGAAACCTGTTGCTGCCCAGGGCTTAGACAGGAAGAGTTGATGGTGGCATACCAGTCATGTCCGAAGACATTCCGGCTGACGGAACACCCCCTAGAAGAGGAACACTCCCAATCAACGGACAAATATGATTACTTTTTAAGAGATGCTCAATATTTGAAATGAAGTTAAGAGTTGAGTGGGAGTCGAACCACCGCCATCGAGGCCGACATCAGTCGTCTTGACCACCAGACCATTGTAACAGGGTGGTCTGACGCGTCGAGCTCCCATAAGAGTCGCGTTACCCCCACCATGTCGCTGCATCAGACGACAAGAAACACGCAAGTCTGGCCGGTATACATCCAACAAAAAGAGTTACAAGTGGTTTCAAGGCTTGATAACTGCCCAGTGGAGACTTCTCCTTTGGATGGAGACCCAACATAGGACCCAACATGGGACCCAACATGGGACAACATTGGGAGAACAACAAGCCGCCATTGCAGTTGATGGTCACAGGACGAAGCCGAAAGCAATGAAATACATCATTGGCTGCTTTACGTCCACCGTACACCTTCGGTAGTATAGCGACCAATATCTCGCTTGGAGTACTGGTCCGTCGGGGCATTGTGTCCTCACTGCCTGACATTATCAAATGTCTCTCATTCCGAGGAATCCACCATTGAGTGATGTTTTGAGACATGAGGATTGAACCATCCACCTTTGAGTCAGTGACCAAATCTCGTAACCACTAGACTATTGTAACAGGGTAGCCTGGGGCAGCAAAACGACCTAAAGAGCCGCGAACGTGCTGCCAGGCCAAGCAGTCAAACAATGGCCATTCATGCAATCCGATCAAGTCGAGTGCGGATGCAGACGGCCAGTACGTGATGGCAAAGAAAAATACGCGGACGAAAATGTCACGCACAACGCCAGCAGTCAGTTCGCGATCAGACTTCAACACGAGCAAACATGTTCCGAGCTTGGTGCGGTCGTCAATAAAGGTGTACCAACATGAAGCAAGCGACGCGTCCAAAATCACCGACGGTAGTCTACATAGAAGGCAACATCGGAATTGGAAAATCTACCCTGCTGACGACGCTTCAAGAACATGGCTATCCAGTTGTTCAAGAACCAGTTTCGTTGTGGACTAATTTTCATGGAATTAATTTCTTGGACTTGTACTCGAAAGACATGGAAAAGTGGGCGTATACGTTTCAGTCGATGGTTTTGTTTACATCATGGCAAACCCAGTTGAAATTCATGCAAGGCAGTGCTCCTGTAGTAGTAGCAGAACGCTCATTACATAGTGTGGTTAAAATGTTTGTTCAAATGCAAAGAGAAGCAAATATGATCAACAAAGAGCAGCAGTATGTATTACTCCAAGAAATGTGTAAGTCCATGACAGCTCAGTTTCAACGTAAGGAACATCATATCTATCTTCGAGGGACTCCAGAAATAGCTTTTCAACGTATTCAAACAAGGGCTCGCAAAGAGGAAAATACTTTGTCCAAGGATTACATCCAAGGTTTGCACACAGTTTTGGAGAACTGGATGGACAACGAACCAGCTCTACATGCAGTCGTGGATGCGTCCAGTACTCCAGAGACCGTCCAGCAGCATGTCCTCCGAGCCATTCATCAGTTAGAGTAACAGTTAAGTTTCCCAACCATACAGTGTTAATTAGTCTTCCCAGATTAACAATGGTGTTTTAGATAGGATTTAGCTAGTCAGGTTTGCAACACCAAGGCAAAAACCCCATTGCTTTAGTTAGGGGGGAATAGGAGGCAAAAAGTCTGTGCGCAGTGTTTATGTGTGTTACAGGAGAAATTTGTCTGTAAGAATCGTCCGGAGAGTTGTGTACAAGAGTCTACCAGAGTCTACGAGAACCCAGAACTTGAAGCTCAGATCAACGAATTAATCAATTTTCTGTATTTAGTTTTAGCAGTAGTTGTGTTGATCAGGCTAAACGGTTGTACCTCAGGATGGCGTCCCTAACTAGTTTTTGGACGTGCCATGAGAGTCGCTGTTGAACCACTCCACAGGAGGATCAAGTTTTTGTTTGATCGTTGATGGCGTGTCAAGAAAGGTCTGGACAACCTTATCTTGAGTCTGATGGGCCTAGACGAGAATAGGTTTACAGCTTTGAACGAGTTAAATAATTCATGAAGTGTTATAGTGTGAAGGTTTTGGCAACAAATCATTTGAAGTAGGAACTTAATGTGATTTTATGGTGAAAGGTGGAAAAGTATTTTCTTTAAAAGGGGGAGTGGTGTAATGAATTACCAGTTTGAAAGCTACATCAACAAGTGTCAGTTCAACTTTTTTATTTATCCTCTTCTTCCTTTCTCTGGCATAGAGCTACCACCTTGGCCAAGGTTCCACTATTGATACTCCCACCTCAGTTCCCCTTCCACTTCCATCGCTATTGTTGCCAAACCTATAAGTTGAGTCTCGCCTGTGGCTTGGCCAACAGTCTGTAGCCTGGTCTCGAGCTGTTCGGTTCTCCTAATAAACCAGTCAATCCTTCACTCTCTGTCGTCCTTTACGCCCTTTACCACTCGAAGTGTCAGAACACTACAATAAGTTGGATATATCTGATGTTTCATTTTATCTTTTAACAATCTGTTCATACAAAGTCTGTCATATTTCTGTTTTAGTTCCATTTTGGTGTTTCTGTTTTGTATGTTACATCCTTTTTAGATATTTCTTTTTATGAGCTATATATTTGTCATACAATTCACTTATTAGAATATGAAACGAATTTTTGTGGACCTAATTGTGGTGTGATAGGACTCTCTATGTTACAGATGTTAACCCTCTACTGTGGGGTAAATCGGGCGATTTTCACCCCGTGCGAGATTAGAACTGCGAGGCTACCGTCCGGGCGGGTTTTCCCTTTCACGTGTAATCTGGCCTCGCACCGGACTATTTTTCCTTCAGTTTACTTTCGACCAATCAAAATAGTGGTTGGTGTCTAATTTGCCCATCTCTTACACTAAGAATCCTTAGTCTCTAGTAATACTGCCTTCCTAAACGTTTTCTATGTTGTTGGTTTTGTGAATCTGTGAAGCCCTGGTTTAGGTGTGATTAGGAGGTTACTTCACCTTAAATCTACATAACATTTGTTATTTTGCCGTTATTATCAGACTATTTTACCATGAGTACCTGTGTTGTTTAAGCCTGTACTGTTACCCATGCCAATCGACCTGAGGGGGTGATGCTTTCATGTAAGTTATCACTGTATTATTATGTACTTTAGGTTATGGTGGCTTCTTTATTTTTTTATATTGAATTTATGCTATACTGATTCGAACTTTCTGTTCAGATTTCCTATTGACGAGAACTGATCAGGAGGGGTGGAAGTGGTTAAAGGAAAAGGATCGAATTGTATAATTCGGTATATGTTAAAATTTGTAGTGAGTATTTTGCCTTTGACTTTGGGGTAACCATCGTTTGTACTTGACTCCCTGATTTCCGTTGAATTAATACATGGATGTTGCCAGATGATAATGGATCTATTGTGATCAGTACCAACGCACATTCCAGACAACTTGCCTGTTGCTGGTTTCCTTCTTTGAGGTAGCACTCATACTCATTTTGTCATTCTGTTATTCTTGGTTGCATTTTTAACACCCAGGATCATTGCGATTTTTATTAATTCTTTCAACTAATGTACTGTTTGTAATGTTTCAGGCCAAAAGAAAATTAAGCAACAGCAAGTTTGATGTATGCATCCCAACCGACCTCAGCGGGTGATGCTTTCAGGTAAGTTATTAGAATATAATTAGGTGCATTAGATTATGCAGGCTTGTTTATTTGTTTATATCAAATTTATGCTATACTGATTCGAACTTTCTGTTCAGATTTCGTGTTGATGAGAAGCATTCAGCCAGAGACACGTTCAGCAGGGGTCAAGGTTGTTAAACAAAAAGAATACAATTCGGTCCTGTCTCAAAATGTCAGAATTTGTACTTAGCATTTTGTCTTTCACTGTGGGGTTAACCATCGTCTGTACTTCACTCCCTGATTTCCATTAAATTAACCCATGGACGTTGCCAGATGATGATGGATCTATTGGAAACATTATTGACGCACACTACAGATAACTATCATATGGTACTGTGGGTGCCTAATGGAAGCAGTCAAGGAGGGCCTAGTAATGTCATAAAGTAATACATGGCCAAAAGGAAATTAAGCAACAGCAAGTTTCATGTACGCATACCAACCGACCTGAAGGGGTGATGCTTTCAGGTAAGTTATACTTATATAATTAGGTACATTAGGTTATGCAGCCTTGTTTATTTGTTTATATCAAATTTATGGTATACTGATTCGAACTTTCTGTTCAGATTTCCTATTGATGAGAAGCATTCCCTGATTTCCATTAAGTAAACCCATGGATGTTGCCAGATGATGATTGATCTATTGGGAAGAGTATTGGCGCACATTACACAGAAAGATCATATGGTACTGCGGGGGCCTAATGGGAGCAGTCAAGGAGGACCTAGTACTGTCATAAAATAATAACTGGCCAAGAGGAAACGAAGTGACAGCAGGAGTTACTCAAAAAAGCCATCATCCAATTAGATAACTATTAAGACTTTGTTTATGGGACTCATCCAGTCATAATGTCATCAGTAGTTTTTTATATGTTGTCATTTTGGAATTATTGTTTCCTTCTTTTTGTTATCTTTAAGAACATGGCGCAGGAGTTCTGAAGTCTCGTTCATATAAAAAAAAATTTTTAGTTGTTAACCTTTAGATGTATGAATGACATGTGTTCTGAACATCACAACATGTTTGAGTTATTTTCATGACTGTGATTTTTAGTGGAATTTGGGTAGAATTGTTAAAAACATGAACACCAATGATATTTTTTCCCTTCTATGTAAGGGCGTTTCTTAAATGTTTTTATTTGACATATTGATCTTCAGAACACAATATCATTTTGGAGTTATTTTCCATTTGTATTTGTATCTTAGGACTTGTAAAGTCGTTTTTGTTAGTTGCTAAGTTTTACATGTATAAATGGTAGGTGGTCTGAACATCCTGACATGGTTGAGTTTTTCCTATGACTGTGATTTGTTAGTGCAATTTTGGTACAGGTGTAACCTATAAAATGTATGTTTCACTATTATTATTAATTAATATATGGATATTATAAGTGCCTGGCAACCTTTCAAAAATACCATATTTTTCTTTCTGCAAACCCTCCCTATTGTTATCCTCATTTTTAGTCTCAAATGTAACGGGCCTGTCGGGGACGGGCCTGTCAAACACGGGCCTGTCGGTGACGTTCCTGTCGGTGGCGGCCCTGTCGGCCTGTCGGATACGGCGGGCCTCTCCGTGGCGGTCCTGTCGATGACGGGCCTGTCGGTGATGAGCCTGTCGGTGACGGGTCTGTCGGTGACGGGCCTGTCCGTGACGGGCCTGTCGGTAACGGGCCTGTCGGTGACGGGCCTGTCGGTGACGGGCCTGTCCGTGACGGGCCTGTCGGTGACGGGCCAGTCGATGACGGTCTTGCTGACGGGCCTGCGGTGAGGGGCCTGTCGGTGAGTGGCCTGTCGGTGATGGCCCTGCGGTGACGGCCCTGTCGGTGACGGGCCTTTCGGTGACGGGCCTGTTGGTGACGGGCCTGTAGGTGACGGCCCTGTCGGTGACGGGCCTGTCGGTGACGGGCCTGTCGGTGACGGGCCTGTCGGTGACGGGCCTGTCGGTGACGGGCCTGTCCGTGACGGGCCTGTCGGTGACGGCCCTGTCGGTGACCGGCCTGTCGGTGACGGCCCTGTCGGTGGCGGGTCTGTCGGTGACGGCCCTGTCGGTGACGGGCCTTTCGGTGACCGGCCTGTCGGTGACGGGCCTGTAGGTGGCGGCACTGTCGGTGACGGGCCTGTCGGTGATGAGCCTGTCGGTGACGGGTCTGTCGGTGACGTGCCTGTCCGTGACGGGCCTGACGGTGACGGGCCTGTCGATGACCGGCCTGTCGGTGACTGGCCTGTCGGTGACGGGCCTGTCGGTGACGGGCCTGTCGGTGACGGGCCTGTCGGTGACGGGCCTGTCGGTGACCGGCCTGTCGGTGACCGGCCTGCGGTGACGGGCCTGTCAGTGAGTGGCCTGTCGGTGACGGGTCTGTCGGTGCGTGCCTGTCCGTGACGGGCCTGTCGGTGACGGGCCTGTCGATGACCAGCCTGTCGGTGACGGCCCTGTCGGTGACGGGCCTGTCGGTGACGGGACTGTCGGTGACGGGCCTGTCGGTGACGGGCCTGTCGGTGACCGGCCTGCGGTGACGGGCCTGTCGGTGATGGCCCTGCGGTGACGGCCCTGTCGGTGACGGGCCTTTCGGTGACGGGCCTGTTGGTGACGGGCCTGTAGGTGACGGCCCTGTCGGTGACGGGCCTGTCGGATACGGCGGGCCTCTCGGTGGCGGTCCTGTCGGTGACGGGCCTGTCGGTGATGAGCCTGTCGGTGACGAGTCTGTCGGTGACGGGCCTGTCGGTGACGGGCCTGTCGGTGACGGGCCTGTCGGTGACGGGCCTGTCGGTGACGGGCCTGCGGTGAGGGGCCTGTCGGTGAGTGGCCTGTCGGTGATGGCCCTGCGGTGACGGGCCTGTCGGTGACGGGCCTGTCGGTGACGGGCCTGTCCGTGACGGGCCTGTCGGTGACGGCCCTGTCGGTGACCGGCCTGTCGGTGACGGCCCTGTCGGTGGCGGGTCTGTCGGTGACGGGCCTGTCGGTGACGGCCCTGTCGGTGACGGGCCTTTCGGTGACCGGCCTGTCGGTGACGGGCCTGTAGGTGGCGGCACTGTCGGTGACGGGCCTGTCGGTGATGAGCCTGTCGGTGATGAGCCTGTCGGTGACGGCCCTGTCGGTGACGGGCCTGTCGGTGACGGGACTGTCGGTGACGGGCCTGTCGGTGACGGGCCTGTCGGTGACCGGCCTGCGGTGACGGGCCTGTCGGTGATGGCCCTGCGGTGACGGCCCTGTCGGTGACGGGCCTTTCGGTGACGGGCCTGTTGGTGACGGGCCTGTAGGTGACGGCCCTGTCGGTGACGGGCCTGTCGGATACGGCGGGCCTCTCGGTGGCGGTCCTGTCGGTGACGGGCCTGTCGGTGATGAGCCTGTCGGTGACGAGTCTGTCGGTGACGGGCCTGTCGGTGACGGGCCTGTCGGTGACGGGCCTGTCGGTGACGGGCCTGTCGGTGACGGGCCTGCGGTGAGGGGCCTGTCGGTGAGTGGCCTGTCGGTGATGGCCCTGCGGTGACGGGCCTGTCGGTGACGGGCCTGTCGGTGACGGGCCTGTCCGTGACGGGCCTGTCGGTGACGGCCCTGTCGGTGACCGGCCTGTCGGTGACGGCCCTGTCGGTGGCGGGTCTGTCGGTGACGGGCCTGTCGGTGACGGCCCTGTCGGTGACGGGCCTTTCGGTGACCGGCCTATGTCGGTGACGGGCCTGTAGGTGGCGGCACTGTCGGTGACGGGCCTGTCGGTGATGAGCCTGTCGGTGATGAGCCTGTCGGTGACGGGTCTGTCGGTGACGTGCCTGTCCGTGACGGGCCTGTCGGTGACGGGCCTGTCGATGTCCGGCCTGTCGGTGACTGGCCTGTCGGTGACGGGCCTGTCGGTGACGGGCCTGTCGGTGACGGGCCTGTCGGTGACGGGCCTGTCGGTGACGGGCCTGTTTGTGACCGGCCTGCGGTGACGGGCCTGTCAGTGAGTGGCCTGTCGGTGACGGGCCTGTAGGTGGCGGCACTGTCGGTAACGGGCCTGTCGGTGATGAGCCTGTCGGTGACGGGTCTGTCGGTGACGTGCCTGTCCGTGACGGGCCTGTCGGTGACGGCCTGTCGATGACCGGCCTGTCGGTGACTTGCCTGTCGGTGACGGGCCTGTCGGTGAGGGGCCTGTCGGTGACGGGCCTGTCGGTGACGGGCCTGTCGGTGACGGGCCTGTCGGTGACCGGCCTGCGGTGACGGGCCTGTCAGTGAGTGGCCTGTCGGTGACGGGTCTGTCGGTGCGTGCCTGTCCGTGACGGGCCTGTCGGTGACGGGCCTGTCGATGACCGGCCTGTCGGTGACGGCCCTGTCGGTGACGGGCCTGTCGGTGACGGGCCTGTCGGTGACGGGCCTGTCGGTGACGGGCCTGTCGGTGACCGGCCTGCGGTGACGGGCCTGTCGGTGATGGCCCTGCGGTGACGGCCCTGTCGGTGACGGGCCTTTCGGTGACGGGCCTGTTGGTGACGGGCCTGTAGGTGACGGCCCTGTCGGTGACGGGCCTGTCGGATACGGCGGGCCTCTCGGTGGCGGTCCTGTCGTCGACGGGCCTGTCGGTGATGAGCCTGTCGGTGACTGGTCTCTCGGTGACGGGCCTGTCCCCGACGGGCCTGTCAGTGACGGGCCTGTCGATGGCGGGCCTGTTGGTGACGGGCCTGTCCGTGACGGACCTGTCGGTGACGGGCCTGTCGGTGACGGGCCTGTCGGTGACGGGCCTGCGGTGAGGGGCCTGTCGGTGAGTGGCCTGTCGGTGATGGCCCTGCGGTGACGGGCCTGTCGGTGACGGGCCTGTCCGTGACGGGCCTGTCGGTGACGGCCCTGTCGGTGACCGGCCTGTCGGTGACGGGCCTGTCCGTGACGGGCCTGTCGGTGACGGCCCTGTCGGTGACCGGCCTGTCGGTGACGGCCCTGTCGGTGGCGGGTCTGTCGGTGACGGGCCTGTCGGTGACGGCCCTGTCGGTGACGGGCCTTTCGGTGACCGGCCTGTCGGTGACTGGCCTGTAGGTGGCGGCACTGTCGGTGACGGGCCTGTCAGTGATGAGCCTGTCAGTGATGAGCCTGTCAGTGATGAGCCTGTCGGTGACGGGTCTGTCGGTGACGTGCCTGTCCGTGACGGGCCTGTCGGTGACGGGCCCGTCGATGTCCGGCCTGTCGGTGACTGGCCTGTCGGTGACGGGCCTGTCGGTGACGGGCCTGTCGGTGACGGGCCTGTCGGTGACGGGCCTGTAGGTGGCGGCACTGTCGGTGACGGGCCTGTCGGTTATGAGCCTGTCGGTGACGGGTCTGTCGGTGACGTGCTTGTCCGTGACGGGCCTGTCGGTGACGGGCCTGTCGATGACCGGCCTGTCGGTGACTTGCCTGTCGGTGACGGGCCTGTCGGTGAGGGGCATGTCGGTGACGGGCCTGTCGGTGACGGGCCTGTCGGTGACCGGCCTGCGGTGACGGGCCTGTCAGTGAGTGGCCTGTCGGTGACGGGTCTGTCGGTGCGTGCCTGTCCGTGACGGGCCTGTCGGTGACGGGCCTGTCGATGACCGGCCTGTCGGTGACGGCCCTGTCGGTGACGGGCCTGTCGGTGACGGGCCTGTCGGTGACGGGCCTGTCGGTGACGGGCCTGTCGGTGACGGGCCTGTCGGTGACCGGCCTGCGGTGACGGGCCTGTCGGTGATGGCCCTGCGGTGACGGCCCTGTCGGTGACGGGCCTTTCGGTGACGGGCCTGTTGGTGACGGGCCTGTAGGTGACGGCCCTGTCGGTGACGGGCCTGTCGGATACGGCGGGCCTCTCGGTGGCGGTCCTGTCGGTGACGGGCCTGTCGGTGATGAGCCTGTCGGTGACGGGTCTGTCGGTGACGGGCCTGTCCGTGACGGGCCTGTCGGTGACGGGCCTGTCGATGGCGGGCCTGTTGGTGACGGGCCTGTCGGTGACGCGCCTGTCGGTGACGGCTCTGTCGGTGACCGGCCTGTCGGTGACGGCCCTGTCGGTGGCGGGTCTGTCGATGACGGGCCTGTCGGTGACAAGCCTGTCGGTGACGGGCCTTTCGGTGACCGGCCTGTCGGTGACGGGCCTGTAGGTGACGGCACTGTCGGTGACGGGCCTGTCGGTGACGGGGCTGTCCGTGACGGGCCTGTCGGTGACGGCCCTGTTGGTGACCGGCCTGTTGGTGACGGCCCTGTCGGTGGCGGGTCTGTCGGTGACGGGCCTGTCGGTGACGGGCCTTTCGGTGATCGGCCTGTGGGTGACGGTCCTGTCGGTGACGGGCCTGTTGATTGGGGGCCTGTCGGTTACAGGCCTGTCGGTGGCGGTCCTGTCGGTAGCGGGCATGTCGGTTGCGGCCTTGTGGGTTATGTATAATTTGTGGTGGCCTGTCGGTGACGGGTTAATGACGGGCCTTTCGGTTGTACCTGACGGGCCTGTGGGTGGAGAACCCGTTTGTGACGGGTAGGTCAGTGACGTCTTGTTGGTGAAGGGCCTGTCAGCGACGGGCTCCAAAGAATTTAGTATTGAAATGGTCTATAACACTGTCCATTCGTGCAAACAAGAACAGACAACCAGTATCAATTAAACATTTATTGTCCAAAGTTACTGAAGCGGCTAGAGTGAATTTCAAATGGAGGTAAATTACAATTGAAGAAATAACCGTACAAACAATTTAGTTAAATAAAAATTTGTATAATATTACAGTGCCTACAAAAAAAATTTTTAAATTTAGTTTATGGTCTGAAAGAAAAAGGAGGAAAATGTGAAAAATAGTGGAAAGGTAAACTAATGAGAGGGGAATATTGTGCATTTTAAAAGGGATAATAAATGAGTGCATAATGTATACCAGGTGGGTCCGCTAAGCGGGTTGCATAGTAACCATTTCTCACGGGGTCCGTGAACCACCTGGTACAGCAATGGAATACAAATCAAAACAGGTGGGAAATTGAAACTGGTTGAAAATTGATGGAAAGAAATATGGAATAACAACAAGTAAAAGTTCAAGGGTTGCGTTATTAAAAACGTTAACCCTTGAACGTTTAAACAGTTGCAGAAACAGTATCCTTTTCTTTGAACGTATTAAATTTTTGAAGTGGCTTAAAAGTTTGACTTGAAATTATGTGTAATTTACTTATATGTGTTATATCTTCAAAAGTTTAATTGAAATGAAAATATTAAGATATGAAAGTATAATTACCTTACCTGGTGGATAAAGCAACATTTCGGATTTGTTACTGATATCTTGCATATAAACAAAATTTTTATTGAAACTCAATGTATGTTATATATTATTGCAACCCAATTGTCGTACTATACCATGGTTACATGTTTAGAGAAAGGAAATTGTTACTTGAGTCCATTTCAATCTAGGAATAATATTTGATTACAAACAGTTTGAAATTGTATATATATTTGAAAAGTTGAAGAAAAAATTGAAAGGTTTGTAAATAAATATATACATCAAGTAAATATTGCATAATATATGTGTTGTCCAATTATTTGTGTTGACAGATGCCTAATGAAAACTGGTCAAATGATAAGTTTCCAGAATGGTTTCCTGATATTATCTTATTTTTATTGACTTGCGCTTTTTTGCAAAAAGATGAATATGAAATTAAGAATATGAGAGTTTGATGGTTGCAATTACTTGAGAATTGTGGGTCTGAAGCAGTCTCAGAACGATGCCATGAGTTCTTTAACAGACCATGTGGACAACATGAACTAGAAATTATAAAGTTATTGTTTCAAAATGAACCACAACTGTGTGACGTGTTTTATTGTGGTAGAAAATCACATTGCAACTGTAAGAATGTGTCTTATGCTCATGATAATTTAATTAGTAATCTAGCAAGTGAAATTTTGGAAAGCCTTTTATGGTTTATATATATCTGAAAAGGTATTAATTTTGACAAATAGTATTTCAATTTGGATATTGAATGATATTATTATGTGTGTTTTGTTTCAGTTATGTGTTTGAAGTCATGTTTGAAGTAAATTTTTAAGTGATATTTCAATAATATTTGATTTCAATATATAAGTTAAGGTAAAATAATATGACATTGCATATGGTTCATGTATTTAAGCTTTATTCATCTGATTTAGTGTTTTACTTGCAGTGTTTTGATTATTTACATGGACTTCCTTTGCAGCGATCAGGTTGTGGTGACCTTGCCTAGCTGCCAGTGGCAAGGGCGAGGGGCAGAGTATGTGTATGCTGCATTGGCTTGCGCCACGAAGTGGAGAGGCCTGCTGTTTGATGGAGAAGAGGTGTCGAAGGTGCTGAAGTAGAAGTTCTCCATGGTAGTCAGGGATAATGGACTACATTGCAGGGCGATTGTTGTGGGAGAGGTAGACGGTATATTTTACGAGTCGCAAATATACACAAGGTATACCAAATAAAAGTTGTACTCAATGTATGAAGTGTGTGGGTAAATACCTCATGGCGATAGCAGACAAAAGTTTTGCTGTAGTAAAGGGTCAATTGTTTTTCAGTGTCAATTTTTTGAATATGTGGTTACGTTCCCTGTTCACCTGAGGAGTAATTAATCAGCATTGTTTTATGGAAAACTGAGCGTCTCTTCCAGAAATGTACCATTGAGCAACCAATAGTAAAGTATTGAGTTTCAATGGTAAACTATTGGCAAGCTAATAGATTGGGCCCAATTGTAATGGTGTTCAGAATACCAATAAGGCTATATCAGCCATTGAGCTGAACCATTGGGCTTTAGGATACTATTGATCTGAACTATTGGCAACTAATTGCATCAAAGTTGTTTGTTGTCTGAAAACATTTGGACAGGGTTCAATGGCTGTTTCCTGTAATCATAATGTTATTTCAGGCTTACGCTGACTGGGAACAAGATTATCTGTGGTAAAGGACCATTGGTAGGTCTTTCATGGCACCAGTCATAAATACACAGGCAAAAGAAAACTGTCAATCTAAATTATTTCAAAACATCTATTTTCTTTTTGCTGTGTATTTATTACTGGTGCCATGAAAGACCTACCAATGATCCTATACCATAGGAAATCTTGTTTCCAGTCAGCGTAAGCCTCTAATCACATTGTGATTAGAAAAAGCAGCCATTTAAATCCGTCCAAATATTTTCACTGGACAAACAACTTTGGCTTGGCTGCAAAACCCAAAAGAATTTCGGGATCGTACCTACACCAAGCACAGTTCTCTGAAAACATTTGGACAGGGTTCAATGGCTGCTTTGTGTAATCATAATGTGATTCAAGGCTTACGCTGACTGGGAACAAGATTACCTGTGGTAAAGGACCATTGGTAGGTCTTTCATGACACCAGTCATAAATACACAGGCAAAAGAAAACTCTCAATCTTAATTATTTCAAAACATCTATTTTTCTTTTGCTGTGTATTTATTACTGGTGCCATGAAAGACCTACCAATGATCCTATACCACAGGAAATCTTGTTCCCAGTCAGTGTAAGCCTCTAATCACATTGTGATTACAAAAAGCAGCCATTTAAATCCGTCCAAATATTTTCACTGGACAAACAACTTTGGCTTGGCTGCAAAACCCAAAAGAATTTCTAAGTTGCAGATGCAACACACGTTTTAAGGTCACTGTTGGACAGCAAGCTTTTATTGTAGAGTCTAAAAGAACGTGGCATGTGAAAAAAGTTTTCAATCATGAGTATAACAACACTTCATATTGATTTAATTCAGTAATGAAATTTATTCTCAAAAAAGGGAGAAAAAATAAAAATGTAGAACTTTCTGTTAGGGATCTTAATGGTTTCGATATACTACAATTGGACAATCAATAGGAAACTATTGAGGCTTCAATGGTCACGACTGGTCATTTGACAAAGTGGCGGAAGTCCACTAGGAGCCAGATTCATTCTTCGTGAAAATGTTTTGGTGCAGCTACTAATCAGGAAATCGTTCAGAAACATTGCAGAGTTGGTTTTATATGTACATCTGGTCACTGTGCTTGGTATAGGTATGGTCTTAACTATGTCAACAAATTTACCCTATAACACATGCCTTTAAACCAATTATAGTAAAAATAGATTTTCTTTCAAAGGCATTTGGTATAAGGTAAATTTGTAGACTTATAAGTGGGACCGTACCTATACCAAGCACAGTGACCAGATGTACATATGGAACAAACTTCGCAATAATTCTGAAGGCTTCCCTGATTAGTAGCTGCACCGAAACATTTTTACAAAGAAAGAATCTGGCTTCTGGTGGACTTCACTTTGTCAAATGACCAGTGAATGTATACTGTTTTCTACAAGACTATATCATATCTTGATTACAGAGAATAACCATATTGCGTACTAGTCCCTGGCAATGATAACACAGCTGATAAGTGATGAGTTGTTGACTTTATTTTGGTAGCATTTTTATTAGTTAATTAGTTTGTATCTATAGATATGTGACAGGAAAGTTTGTAGTGATAGACTGAATAGAAGATAATTCATTTATGTATTGTCTAAGGATATCGATACTTTGCTCACTAGTTAAGTCCATGAGTTCGTCATATAGATCTTCATTATTTACAAACTTCTTATTATCTGACATGTCATCTAAGATTTGTTTTATCTGAATCTTGATAAGTTGTGTACAGAAATGGTTTTCAAAATATATCTTCATCTTTTGGTTTCCGTGTTGAAGCATTGTTTGAGCAAATATTTTGAAAAATGGATTCCATTTGGCATGGATATCACATTTTGCAGCACAGTATATCAGTACTGATAATAATGTTGGAATGTCTGGAAAACACTTGTATATCTCTTCAACTGTTATGTCTTCGTTGTCTTGCATAGGCATTTTTCTTTAAATTCTTGTAATCTATAAGAAGAATTATAATTTTTTTTTTTTTTTAATTATCTAAATTAGGTATTTGCATATGTAATGTGGGTATGGGTTACCTGCGGACAGTGTGATGTTTGGTAGTTTGAATAACTCCCTTTTTGAACAGTTTTGAAAGACACTTTTTAATATGTCAAGGCTAATTTCTGAGAACACTTCCTTAGTTACCATTGTTAAGCCAAAAGGGTCAGGACAAACAGTCAGGACAAAGTTAGGTAAAATGTTGACAGGGCAGGGCAAAGTTTAAACGGTCATGAGCTTATATGATGTTTAGACTAGGGGGTAAAGATTTGGTGAAAATTGGGGTACGACTGGGTCAGGACAGAGCAGGTCAGGACAAGGGGGTCAAGATCTAATTATGATGACCTTCATCTTCAAAAACTGAAGCTATTGCTTTAAGTGACCATTTTTTGATTAACATCCTGCAACATGCTTTTATATTTCAGTAATCAAACTACGAAGACTAATCAATCAATCACAATCCTTTGCATTTGGTATAAGGTAAATTTGTAGACTTATAATCAGGACCGTACCTACACCAAGCACAGTTCTCTGAAAACATTTGGACAGGGTTCAATGGCTGCTTTGTGTAATCATAATGTGATTCAAGGCTTACGCTGACTGGGAACAAGAATATCTGTGGTAAAGGACCATTGGTAGGTCTTTCATGACACCAGTCATAAATACACAGGCAAAAGAAAACTGTCAATCTAAATAATTGCGATGGCCTTTAGTAATTGAAGGGTGACCGTCCTGTCGGTGACGGCCCTGTCGGTGACATCCTGTCGGTGATGAGCCTGTCAATGGCGGTTCTGTCAGTGACTGGCTTGTTGGTGACGGGCGTGTTTGTTATGACCCGGTCGGTGACGGGCCTGTTAGTGAGGGCCTCTTCGGGGACGAACGGACACTAGGGTGGTCCAAAAAAAAATGAAGTTGCTCGGATCGTCCAACGCCGCCCGGATTTGGATTCTACATCGAAAAAAAGTAAATACGTGTTTTTTCCTTTTTCGAAAAAATGATTTTTAGGACCTCCTCAAAGCCCTCAAAGTTTTTAACAGTGCTATTAATAGGAAAAAAATCGTAACTTGGTCATTTTTTGACCGATTTTCAAAAACGAAACGGGGATTTGTTCGTTTTTGGACGCTTATTAAGAAAAAAAATATGCCCGACCATATTTTTGATTTGCCTAACTTTCAGAAGCAAAAAATGACTAAATTTCGGCTTAAATTGGCAAGAGTTTCAGTTTGTAGGCCGCTACAGCCACTCCAAGTCCACCCTGCCAGCAAGGCGGAGTGCCCCCACCACTAGGCAAGCCCCATGAACAAAATTGGGATGCCGAGTGCAATTTGCCTACCGTCCAGGGGCATCAAATTGTGGATTTTCCCGAAAATCTATCAATAGTGATGTCTCTTGGGCCCTCTGGGCACTCAGATGGGCACCCTCTCACACGGTTCAGTACCCGCACTACGTGATAAGAACAAACAATAGGAATGGACTGTTGAGCACCTCAAGCCTACCTCTCAGGACCAGGAAAAACGTGAAAATTTATAAAAATTCCTTCATTTTGATGGCTTTTCTTGTGACTTTGCGTCCTTGCGGTGCCTCGCGTCAGCAACGAAGCACACGTGACATCACGGGAGTGATGCTCAACACCTCGGAAACACCGGAAACGGAAACTTACGGTCCACAAACGTAAGGAAAATAAAGTTACGTGTAGAACACAATAAAGATTAAGCCGTTATTATTTATTTGTCACCGTAACCCGATGTTGGTATTGAAGTCCAAGAATCTTGTCGGTATGTTTCCGTTTCCGGTGTTTCCGAGGTGTTGAGCAGGTGTGAAAGCCCATAGGTGCTGCTTTGGCAACGAGTAAACAAGTGCATTAACGAAAGCCGGAAACGCGCTGTTAATACACAGAGTGATTGAACGGTGACTGAAAGCCGAGGCAACTCGGGCTAGGATCCGTTGGTAGGAACAGGGAGTTACAGGAATAACAACACCGGTTCGGAGAAAAGCAGTTATATTATGGAACCATTTCGGCGTCGTGCACGAGATTTCTTCGACCCGCATATAGGTCCGTTGGTGCATCCCATTGAACAGGACGGGGAGCAAGCAGGCCCTGCAAACGACCAGCCGCCTCAACAGCCTGATGCAGTCGTGCAGCTGCGCCCGCCTCAACCAGGCCGTGCTAGGCGTCTTGGGTTTGAAGGTTTTGATGTAGAAGAGGTTCCGCAAGCGGCGAAGGAGGCGAA
Organism: Stenchaetothrips biformis; assembly: GCA_030522485.1. Classification (NCBI taxonomy): domain Eukaryota; kingdom Metazoa; phylum Arthropoda; class Insecta; order Thysanoptera; family Thripidae; genus Stenchaetothrips; species Stenchaetothrips biformis. The sequence continues at coordinate 185,710 of CM060097.1, read as the reverse complement.
GGAGACGCAGACCCACCACCAGCTGCTAGAGGTCGTGGACGCGGCAGAGGTCGCGGACGAGGCAGAGGCAGAGGCAGAGGCCGTGGAGCAGCGAGAGGTCATGCACGTGCACTGCGACCACGTCAAGCTCACACAGACGAGGAAGCAGATGATGAAGAAGACGACTACGACGATGAGCAGAACGAGCAAGGTCGCGAGGCACCAGGTCGTAGAGTTAGACCAGGGTTTCAAGCAATGCAACCCTTGATAGATATCATGGCACAAATGTTTACACAGCAGCAGCAGCAAATTCAGCAGCTGCAGCAAGGGCAGCAGGAAAAACAGCCGGAACAGCAACAGCGAGCAGCTCCTAGCATTGAAAGCATTAAAGTTCCAGAATATGATGGAGAGCGGTGCTACACATTGTGGAGGTCTCAGTTTCGCACTATGACAGCCAAGCTAACAGAAGAAGAGAAAGGCGAAAAGCTAGTGTCAGCACTACGAGGAAAGGCGTTGATGGTGCTACCTATGTTGGAACAGCAGAAAAAGCTTCCTACTTTCCAAGAACTGGATACACTGTTGCTAAAAACTTTCAGCACAGTGACGTCCCTGTGGCAGAGAAAGCGAGATTTTGAAACTCTCAAGCAAGGTGCAGATCAGAAAGTAGAAGATTTTGCACTACAAGTAGAGCATGTGGGCAGAAAGTACATGGTCACACACAATGAAGAGGATCTGCAGGAAGCACTTGTCACAGCCTTTGTAAAAGGGTTGAATGACAGCAATGCAGCTGAAAGGCTAGCTTATGCACCAAGTGACACACTAGCAGACGCTGTAAAGAATTTGAACAGAGGATTATTGCTGTCCGGAGAAAGACCAGTAAAGAGAGTACGTTTGGCAGAAATTGATGCTGGTTCAAAGGATACAACAGAGGCCAGTGTAAACCAGCTCACTGAAGGAAGCCAAGCTGCTCAGGGGTCCGGAACGCAGACAGTACATCGTGGGCGTCCTCGAGGCCGTCCACGTGGGTTCGGTCGTGGCCGAGGAAGAGGAGGCCGAGGAGGAAATGCTGGAAATGCCCAAAATGGTACTTGTCACACCTGCAAGCAACCAGGACATTTTGCAGCCAACTGTCCAAATGGCCCCAGCAACAGAGGAGGCCGAGGGTATTACAATGGCGGTACAACACGTACCTGTAATTATTGCCAGAAGCCAGGACATCTGTGGAAGGACTGCAGAAATCGCCTACGTGAAGAAGGTAATGGAGGTCGTGGGCGTGGACGGATCAATTTCAATTTCCCACCAGATGCCTTGCGTACAGCATTGGCGTACTACCAATTCCAAGATCTGGGAGGCCAGCGAGCTCTCCCTTGGCCAAACCTGGGACAAATCCAAGCTGCTCAAAGTTCTCAGCAAGGCCAACAGCAAGGATACCAAAGCCAACGCCAGAATCAGAGGCAGCAGCAAATACCTTATGTTCCCAATGCTCCCCAACAGAATAACGGTCAGGACCAGGGAAACTGAAGAAGGTACCCGTCCAGTCGGAGGGAAGCCGGGTACCAGAAGAAGAAAAAGTGCTTCAAGTGAAGCCAGAAGTGACTCCGACAACACAAGAAAAGAAACATGTAAAGAGAAGAACGAATGAAAATGCTGGAGTAAAACTTAAACTTAAAAAGTGTAAACAAAGTATGGAAACTGACTGTATGGTCAAAGCGTTGAAAGACTGTACCAGTAAAGTCCTAAACCAAATAATTGAAGAAAAAGAAGATTGTGATGTTTGCATGTCTTGCACAGTCAAGCCTAGAGTACGAGTTGCACCATTCGTGAAATGTGAAATTCTGGGAAAGCAAACAGAAGCTCTTTTAGACACAGGAGCTCAAATCACAGTCCTGAAACGAACCAGAATGGACTTACCACCAGCAAAGTTAAGGATGAAAAGTGCAACATCTCATAGAGCTACACTGTATGGACCAGTCCAGACGGATTTTAAAATCAAAGGAAAAACATATTCCTGTATGACATACGAAGCAGATATTGATGAAAATTTAATTGGATATGACTTTATAGAAGATCATGATGTAAGAATCTGCGCAAAAGGCAGATACGCCCAGTTTGGAGGGCAAGAAAGAGTACCGTTCAAAATACGGAAATCGCCAACCAAAGGCAAGTTTGATGATGGATTATTGTACTTTGTGGTCAGAGCAAATCAGAGAACTCTGTTAAGACCAGGATTGGAACGACAATTGGAGACAAAACTGGAAACGGATTTAAAGGCTGATGAGCTGGGAAAGGCCAGCGCATGGGTGAGACAGGGAGACGTGGTGACTAAGGAACAGGATGAAGTGAAGGTGCTGTCCACATCGACACTAAATTCTGAACCAAAAGTTGCCTCGCCTCCTGGTCGTCTCAACATGAAGGATCAGGAAAATGTGAAACCTGAGTCAAAGGGCCAGCAGAGCCAAAGTATCCAGCCAGAGCAAGTGTTGAACCTGGAGAAAAGCACAATAAGAACGGGACTCTTTACCAATAATAAATTTGCAGAAAATAAAATCTCAAAGTTACCTGCATCAGTGCTGGTTCAGTCTGGAATGGTTCCATGCGTGACAGCTCCACTAACAGTCACAATGGAAAATTTTGGGTCCAAGTGTGTTGAGATACCCAAGTATACCATTGTTGGTGAGGTATTTTTGGTACATCCTTTGAAATTCAGTGGCATGAATGAAGATGATGACGAAGAGCTCAGTCCTAATTTTCTGGGTGACATGCAACCAGATGACGAGCCGACTCTTCTTGAAGAGGAGGAGGAGGAAGAAATAGTTGAGGTCTGTCATCTGTGTGGAGTTGCGTGGATAGAACATGAAGTAGCTCCACATTATGGTGCGGAAATCAATACAGTTCCAAAGAAGCCACCACTGGACAAATTACCAGAAGACTTACAGCAACTTTTGGAAAAGAGTAGTAAAAATCTGAGTCCGGAACAAAGAGAGAAATTAGAAAACATTTTGAAGACACATCATGATGTTTTTGCAACAGACAACTATACCTTTGGAACGTGTCCATGGCTCCGGTTTAGAATTGACACTGGAGATCACCCACCAATAAAGCAAAATGCAAGACCTGTGCCACTGCACTACAGAAAAGAAGTCAGAGAAACATTTTTAAAATATCTCAAAATGGGCGCTATCAAGCCAAGCCAGTCAGCCTGGGCTTCTCCAATTCTGTGTGTTCCAAAGAAGACAGGCGAAGTAAGAGTCTGTGTGGATTACAGAGCTCTGAATGCCATCACAAGGGTACCAGCAGCTCCAATTCCTAGAACACAAGAATTATTACAACATTTAGCTGGGAAAAAGTGGTACCATTGTGCAGATTTGGCCCATGGATACCATAATTTGGTAGTACATCCAGATGATCAGCCTAAGACTGCAATAATCTTACCTGAAGATTTAGCATTACCAAGCAGGCAATATGAGTATACCCGAATGGGATTTGGCTTGTCAGCAGCGCCAGGAGCGTTCCAGTATGTTACAGACCGACTAGTAACACCAGCAGAGGTCAAAAAGCCAGAAAATGACCTGGGTGACACAGTGGCTGTGTACATAGATGATGTCTGTATAGCTGGAGACACAGTTGAACAGATGCTTGAAAGGCTGATAGCATTCTTCAACAGAGTAAGAGCAGGCGGATTCTTACTGAAAGCCAAAAAGTGTGCATTATTTCAGACTGAAGTATCATTCTTGGGCCATATCTTGTCTGAAAAAGGAATAAGAGTGGATAAGAAAAAGATTCACCAAATCACTCATTGGCCGGCACCAAAGGATGTCAAAGAAGTAAGGTCATGGCTAGGCCTCGTACAGTATTATGCAAAATATGTGCCACATTTAGCAACAATTGCAACGCCAATATTTGCTCTGATGAAACAAGGTGTACCATTTGAATGGTCACCTCAATGTCAAGCAGCTTTTGAGCAAATAAAACAAAAGCTAGTTTTTCCACCAATATTGGGAACACCAAATGTGGAAAAAGGCCAATTCACAGTAACATGTGACGCCAGCTTAACTGGACTAGGTGCAGTACTCACCCAGGAACAAGATGGTCAAGAAGTCACCATTTCCTTTTGGTCCAAGTTACTAAACCAGGCTCAGCGAAATTACTGTGCCACACATCGAGAGTTGCTGGCACTAGAGGAAGCCATCAAAGCTTTCCATCATTACTTGGCAGGAGCACCTTTCCTAGTCAAGTCTGATCATGCAGCATTACAGTGGTTGAGAAATTTCAAAAATCCCACTGGACGACTGGCACGCTGGTTAGAGCGTCTAGCTCCATACAAGTTTGAAGTAGTGCATGAACGAGGCATTAACATTGGTCATGCGGATGCCCTCAGCAGAAGACCTGCACGACCTTGTACAGCAAACTGCAAGAAATGTGCACGATTAGAAGAGCGGGACACAGCTTCTCTAAATTACATAGACATGGACAAACTTTTAGAGCTTGATACCCTACCTTCAAGAAGTCACCATTTCCTTTTGGTCCAAGTTACTTGCACACTTGCACAGGACGCACCCTTCCTCCCTACGGCGCCACGATCGCGGTCGTCACTGGACTCGGACAGGGGGACGAGGTGGCATAAACGACCCAGGTTTCTCCATAGCCTGATTTCAGATGGCCCAACGCGGCAACGTGTCACCACGTCATATGCGTCTGTCACGGCCTCACTCGCCGGACGCGCGAAGTTAAGGCGAACCATGCTGATCAAAAATGGAATTCCAGTGATTAAGTGTTGTGCCTGTAAACACATGTACTGTTACTTACTCAAGACCGTGAACACGACGAGGCGGTGGCGCACAGGGTGCGCTGAAGAGGTATTATGATATGATGGTTGATTGTTATTTAGTTAAGTATCCAGAGGACATGACGTGGTACAGGTGGTACAGGGTCTTCCAATCCAAACTCAAGGTACCTGTGGAGAGTCAACATTTCATCAGCAAAACGCCACACTACATGCATCATAGCCGTCAAAGAAGGCTTTCACTTCACTTCACTGGAATTCCCTACATTTCATAATTTTGGAAGTTCTATATATACCGCCGCAAAGTAACCTAAGACATCCGCGGGTGCCATTTCGCGCTGCAGGAAGCGCCATTTGTCCCACCAGTAACAGAGACGGGCCCCCGCGACCAGACTCCGCAGGGGTCCCCTGTGGGCCCCGGCCGAGGAGCAGGGCGGGCGTTCCATGCCAGTCCGACCACTTTTGTAGGTCACCATCTCAGAATTGGATGCCAATTTTTTTTTACGTAGTACTACATGGGAAAACATGCTGTGCAAAATCTCAGGCCGATCGGACGAGTAGTTCCTGAGATATGATTTTTTTAATTTTTGCCTGAACATAAGCTTGAGTGGTTTTGGTGAAATTACACTTTTTCACATTTTCCGTCCGGGTTTCGTCATTATTGGAGCTATGGCGATTCTAAAGACGGTTCCTTAAAGGAAAAACTACAAGGATTTCAAGTCTGCAACGGGATTTCAAATCGGAGCACCGAAAAGGGGAGAAAAATGGCCAAATTCACGAAAATTTAGTTGTTTTTTTTTACCATTTTCAAACCTATAATTTCCCTATACGCCTATCGTAAAAATCCAAAGTGAGTAGTGCAAATTGTAGACCAAGACGAGCCCTATCGAGCTGCGAGACGAAAAAATGGGGATATCGCCCTAACTTCGGAGCTACAGCCACTCGAAAATTGTATTTTTCACCTAAAATTACAGTTTTGCATAAAGCGTTCTGTAGTTAGTTCCCCTCTTCCCCATGCCCTGGCCATGAGTCTATTCGTTCAAAAATGGTCCGTCCCTTCCGCATGGTGACCTAGAGTCTCGTTTGGACAACCCTGGCGCACAGTGGGCCAGAAGACCGGTGGAGGCGGTCAAAATCCCGGAGGCGTTTCTCCAGAGTCGCTAAATGGGACTCGAACCGAACGTGTGGCCCCACCAATGGATTGCTCTCAGAACAAGGTGTAGAGTTTCGGCCGCCTGCGCCGGTCCTCTGGCCCACTGTGTGGCGCGTGAGAAGTCCCAAGTATTGGCGTAGCCCCTGCGGAGTAGGCAACCCAGCCGGCGCATGTACATCCAAACGAGTGTTGCCTACAGCTGAGGCACTCGGCTCCGGGAACCTCAGCCCTCGCGATGAACGAGGGTGCGCGAGAGATCCAGCAAGAATAGCGGAGTGGCATAGCTCGTGAAGCATGCTGACGAGACGGCAGGGTGCATGAAGTGTAGGGGGCGTCGAGGGCAGGTAGCGAGGTGAAATCAGATAGAGTAAATATTTTTCTTAAATCATTTCTTTGAATCTTTTCAAATGTGTTTGCACCCTACTAAAACCCAACAAGGGTAAAAAAGTAATCATTCAGGGATAATTTTAACTTCTTGCTTATCAACGCTAATTAACATTTATTTTCACTCCAAACAGGACACTACTTTTTCTTCCGGAGCTCTTTTCTCCTGTTTTCAGCAAGGAGGCGAATCTTTAAAATATTGCTAGCGGGGAATTCATAAGTATTGTCCATTCTTTCCTTTAATTCCACAGGGCAAAGGAGATTGGGGTAGGGAGCTATGTAGCTGTCTACATCTTCTGACCAGTTTAGAGTCACAGATGGCAACGGGGGGTAAAGAAGAGAGAGATCCGCTTCTTTTTCTTCTGAGTTAAGGTCTGTTATGAGGCCAATATAAATCTTGGCATCAATTAACACAGCAGCAAACGTACTCTGCTCCCATGCATCATCGGTTGTGCTTTCTACAAAGGCTGGGTGGATAAGGGACAAGTCATCATCAGTGCTGGCTCTCTTGCAACCAATAGTTGAATCTGAAATAAAATATAGTTTAGTATTGTTTGATTTAAAAAGCCACCTGAGAATTTCTTTTTCTTTCATTCATAGTAAAATCACACAACAATTATTTCTTTACCTGGCAGTGGAAAGAAGTGGTGAAAAGACCGCGTTCCTGGAATTGTCACTGGATGAAGTTTACTTTCAGAAGCTAAAATTCTTCGTTTAGCAACCTCCTCACTCTTCACAAAAAAAAAAATTAATTGAATTCTTTAAGTTGGAGTTCACACAAAATTCAAAAAGTTTCTGAGCATTCACAATTTGGTTGTTCATTGGGCGGCGTAAACTCTCTAAAGTGGCTGTTCTCTTTACAGTACCTCCAATGCCATCCGAAGCAGATTTGCCATGGCACGAAGCAAAGAAGAACCAAGAAGCCTTAATACCATATAACTTTTCATGCCTGAATGGAAAAAGAAACACAAGACCGATTAAATACATTTGCACTTTTAATGACTTCATTTTATTAATCATATTGTATTTTGGTTTTTCTCTCAATACTTACTCAGTCAGGTGCACAAAGCTTTTGCAATTTTTGTATTGTGCAGCGCAGCCATCTGTCACATACATTACTTCTTTGATAGCAGGATGGTTTTGTTTCAAGTATTGACAAATCTGTTCCTGGAACTCTTGCACCATTGGCACGTCATGATCTATGTCAGGGGAAATGAAACACAGGCTCTTGTGTTGCACTTTGTTGTCTTCTCCTCTAAAATAAATGACTGCAGGATGAACGGTGCACTGTTTCTTAGACCAGTGATAGCTTTGACTAGCATCTTGGAGAAGACAACTGTAGTTCATGCTAAAATCCATAAGCACTATGGCCTCTGAAGAGCTGAGGTTTTCTTTTTTATTCTTGAGGTACTTCGCCTGCTGAATGCTGATATAATCATGAGAAATGACCTTCCGCAAGCTCTTGGCTACATCACTGATAAGATTTTCAATACTGGATTGTTTTGTTAGGAGTTCTGATCTATCAGTTGATGTCCATTCTGAATATTCCACATTTTCTTGAAAAAAGTTATTCAGGGTCTCATCATCTGCATCCACTAGATCTGATTGAGCCAACACTTCAGTCTTTAAACTTTTTACTAAATCATCCAATTTGGGGCATTGTGGACACAATGCCAGCATGCATTCTCTGCTTTGGGATGGACACACAAAGTTGTGAATCAGGTCCTTTAATTCAGTTTTGATGCCAAGAGCCCAAAGCTTTAGTTTGAGGTTTTGGTGTAACACACAAACACAGACATTGTGTGTGCCTGAAGAGCCTGCCATCACACAATATTTTGGGCGAAGAACACAAAACATAGAAAAACCTATTTCTAGATCAGGGTGTTTTTCTAGGGGATATTCAGTTCGAAATTTGTTGTAAAGTTCACCTAGAGTGCACAGCAATAAGCGTTTTTGTTCATGCTTGCCCCCGCCCATACTGATGAAATCTTTCTTTCCAGGCATCAGTCTGGAATTGTCATCGTGACAATAGAATGCAAGCACCGCATTTATCACAGTGTCTGACAAAGTTCTTCCAATACGTGGAACTGGTTTGGCAAAAATTCCGTGTTCTTTTAATAAAGCCCTACTTCTTCGTATTGAATCCCTGGACGTATTAAAGAATGCACTGGCTTCTCTTTCAGTCCATGATGGTGGACACAGTGTCAGTAGCTGGATTTTGGTCGGTCGATCAACTTCTGGTAGTTTCTTCTTAATAGCATCCATTAATTCATGGAAGTGTTGAGCGTCTTCTTCTGTTTTGCTTTTTAGAACCTTTTCTTCAATGCCAAGAGACAAACATATTTTTTTCCTCACCGTTGTGTCTACTTCCTCTACCTTCCTTTTCGCATAATTCACTTTACCGTGAGTAGTATAATAGGGTGGAACAACTGGAGACAAGCCAAGTTTTTCTACAAACAGATTTAAGTCAACCTTTCCAGTGATACTCGGTGACAAAGATTTTGTTGTGTCTTGAGATGGTTGGCTCTGACTCAGTGCAAGTTCCTCTTCCTCTCTTGCCTGGTCAGCTTTATCAATTATGGCATTACGGCAATTTCTACAGAGAGGATCACCAACTGATAAAGCCAAGTCCACCTTCAGTCCCTTTTAAACTGTGAGAATAGATGCCTTCCTTAGATTTTCGGTGACCGGTCTAAAATGCATCTTGAATGGATCACAGCACCCACTGTAATTCTTCCCACTTGCAATAAGGGCAAACCCAACAAACATGTCGAAATGCGTACTGCAAACGGTAGCTTCCGCAGGCATTTTAGTCCACAAATTGCTTGACCACAATAGAGCACTCGCTTCGGCTGCTGGTAGAGTCTTAGTGGGTTGAGGAGGTTTGTCGAGACTGCAAATGTCTTTCAATTCACGCCCAAAAGAGCATTGAGAAATAAGCTCTGAAACAGAAACACAAGATAAAAATTAATCATAGTACACTAAGGTTACTTTATAAAGAAAAGTGTAATATGAGCGTACCTGATTCACTCTCCACTTGACTTGTACCAGCAACGCCATCAGTTATTGACTCAACAGGTAATCTCGACTCCAACACAGGAAGCTCACGATCAGGAGCAAGCACTGCAAAACATAAAAGAACAAAATCCAACGTTTTGTAAATGTATTTACTAAACATTAGTCAGCAATTTAAGACATACCTTCTGTGGCGGTACTTTGGTCGCTTTCTTTATTTTCTGACAAAGCAACGTCAACATCTTCAGACTCAGGAAGAGGTGCTACTGTGGGCATAGCCTCAGGAAAAGCATCGTGAGAAGTTGATGCTGAAAAGAATATAACAAGCCAATATTTATATGTGGGGATCCATTTCATGCCATTTAAGGCAGTGAATTCTGATGTTCAACACACACCTGATGATGAAGCAACAGGGTTGTCACCATCTCTTGATCCAGACTCAGTGCTTTGACCCCCTGTGGCAGGAACGGTGATGACCATAACCTTGGAAACGCTGCAGGCATTGCACCAGTAGTCTCCGATAAAAGGGGCCAAAGCATCCACGCCAGTAGCATTTTCAGGTAAGATCTCCCGCAAGCCCCGTGTCACTACTTTTGGGTGTCGTCCCCATGGATTGCAGCATTGTTTCACTTTGACCTTGCCCCCTAAGGACAACAACAACAAAACATTAGTTAGGGTCTGCACGTAACATGACAACCACTCACACTGTACCAAAGTACTCACGAGGGCGATTTGGATCCATCGCTCGGTTGCACAGTGAAAACCGGCTCCACTGTTCAGAAAGACAAGACCCAAACAAAGCTTAACAACCTCACCAAGACGCGCAACTCGTTGCCAAATCTAGTCACACATCATGGAGTTTCTGCCTTCTGGCCTTGCCGTGCCGACACGGACAACCCCCTCCCCACCCCCTTGCACCCCACACTCCGTCCGCCTTCCCCTCCCCCCGCCGTTCATTTCCTCCTCCCGCCTCCAGGCACCTCTACCCAGCGACGTGGCCCAGAGTGGCCCATGAGTGCGACAGAAAGAGCGACGACCGTTGGTGGGGTCACACGTTCGGTTCGACTCCCATTTAGCGACTCTGGAGCTCAAAACGCCTCCGGGATTTTGACCGCCTCCACCGGTCTTCTGGCCCACTGTGCGCCAGGGTTGTCCAAACGAGACTCTAGGTCACCATGCGGAAGGGACGGACCATTTTTGAACGAATAGACCCATGGCCAGGGCATGGGGAAGAGGGGAACTAACTACAGAACGCTTTATGCAAAACTGTAATTTTAGGTGAAAAATACAATTTTCGAGTGGCTGTAGCTCCGAAGTTAGGGCGATACCCCCATTTTTTCGTCTCGCAGCTCGATAGGGTTCGTCTTGGTCTACAATTTGCACTACTCACTTTGGATTTTTACGATAGGCGTATAGGGAAATTATAGGTTTGAAAATGGTAAAAAAACAACTAAATTTTCGTGAATTTGGCCATTTTTCTCCCCTTTTCCGTGCTCCGATTTGAAATCCCGTTGCAGACTTGAAATCCTTGTAGTTTTTCCTTTAAGGAACAGTCTTTAGAATCGCCATAGCTCCAATAATGACAAAACCCGGACGGAAAATGTGAAAAAGTGTAATTTCACCAAAACCACTCAAGCTTATGTTCAGGCACAAATTTAAAAAATCATATCTCAGGAACTACTCGTCCGATCGGCCTGAGATTTTGCACAGCATGTTTTCCCATGTAGTACTACGTAAAAAATAACAGGAAAAGTAGCGATACAAATCGGCAACTTTGGCCCGTCCCGTATTTTTATACATTCGTGAATTTCGCGAATGATGCACCTGCAGCGTCGCCCTCGCGGCGTCTCAGGTCAAAATGGATATCATTTTCGTCATCAGCACCCTCAAAAACATAAGAAACAACGTTAAACTAAAAAAAAAATAAATTTTGGACCCCCGGGATTTGAACCTGGGTCCAAACTTCTCAGATTTGCTCGAAACCAGCACCGTTGGCTTTGTCTCGTCGCCCCGATTCCAAAAATACCCCTACATGCCCTTCTAGCTGTACCCGTTGCCGAGATCGTCCTCCAGCCCATGTAGACCATGATGCACCTGCAGCAGCGCCCCCGGGGCTCGGATCGGATTTGCTGCCACCGAGCGGTTCTTAGGGTCACGCAAGGAGGCTGCATACCAAATTTGGTGAAGATCGGACAACGGGAAGTCCTCGGACGGACGGACGGACGGACGGACGAACGAACGAACGAACGAACGAACGGACGCACAGCAAGCATCAGACTATATGCCCGTCCTCCGTATTTATTTTATAAATAATACGGGACGGGCCAAAAATTGGCATCCAATTCTGAGATGGTGACCTACAAAAGTGGTCGGACTGGCATGGAACGCCCCAGGGGCGGTGCACACTTGCACCGGACGCACCCTTCCTCCCTACGGCGCCACGATCGCGGCCGTCACTGGACTCGGACGGGGTTACAGAGGCGCGAAACGGCGGCTCGCGACCCACAGTAGGGACGGAGACGGGCCCCCGCGACCAGACTCCGCAGGGGTCCCCTGTGGGCCCCGGCCGAGGCGCAGGAGCGGACGCACCCTCCCCGCACCCGGGCGCGTTTTGTCATTATTGTAATTCCTAGGCTTTCCGAAAGTCCAATATTTATACTTTCCAGTTATAAATCTGAAAGTATATATATATAACGATGGGGTTTTAAGCATTCGAATAGGTTTCCCGAGACCAATTAACATCAGATGGTCACATAACTCTTACATAATTGGTTTTTACAGTATCATATTTATGTGCCTCATTTTTGAATGCTTGCTATCATGTCAATGACTTTCGACCTGCTGCTTCCTATTGAGAAGACCAACCGATTGACCGTTATATAACATTTTATGACGAACCATTGACGCGCTGCGGTGTTTTGTTAGTTTTTACATTATTAAAATAACCTCCTCAGTAAACCACTTCGATTTATTTATACTCCGCAGCAGTTCCGTGTTCCTTCTCGCCTTTTACTGGGCTGTTTAGGTTACCACGTACTTTTGCTTTACCTGTTTGTAAGCTTTTTGTTTCTGTTCTATTTAAATACTCCCGCGTTTCCCTCGGAACCCAAGTTTTAATTTCGAAAAGGCTGTGCTTTGTTGCATTTTCCTGTGGACGCCAGCTGACCAGGCAGCAGTGTGTCGAACGCGTTGGCCGTCGTCAGGCTGAAAATTTCGGAGCAACAACAACAACAACAGCAGCAGCAACAACAGCAACATGGAGGCGGAGGAGTTGGAGTTCGGGAGGCCGGTGAGACCCGATGATGCCATGACGGTGACGCCTTACTGGCGGACGTTGGAGGCGGCTGATTTTGATGACAAGGAGGCGGTGCACAGAGTCGTCACCGCCATAAACCAGGTCCGAATCGACTCTTCCGGTAAGGTGAAGAGGACCGGAGGTGCAAACATCGCCAGGAAGCACTACCGCGAGCTGTGCCTGGCAAAACCGTGGGAGGATCAAGACTTACCCCTTGGAGTCAGGTTCTTCCACTGGCTGAGGTTATTGCGGCTGCACATCACCCCAGGCCTCATTACAGGGGACGCCAGACTGCAGTTCCCTAACCCACCGGCCGCCATTCCTTGGTATTACCAGCGCCATTATGCAAGGGGTGCGCTGGTAATCCGGGAATTGTTCCCGCAAATATGTGTTGAGACGGCACCACTGGTTGATGTGCATCACGAGCCGGACGAAGTGGAAGAAGACTACCACGTCATGGCCCATGCCGTGGAAGAAGTGGCTTGGATGGCCATTCAAAGTGAGCATCCACTTCTTGCCATGGCCACGGGCGCGCGGGCCGCAGCCATTGCATTGGCAGAGAGCTTCGTGCAGGAAGGCAGTCCGCCGCAAGCCAATACGCCTCCGCCAGTCCTGGTCAGGCAGGTACCGGACCGGGGAGAAGAGGGTCGGCATACACCACCGATGGGACGCCGCCCATGCCACGGCTAGTAAAGGAAGTAATGGAAGCACCTGCTACCGACAAACCCGCAGAAGGAGCAGAAGGAGCACGTAGCCCTTCGGCAGGAGGGGGACCAGGCCCTGCGCCGCCAACCCATCCTTCGCCTGAGCCTGGCCCACCGCGTCACCCTGCGCCTGCTGCGCCGCCTGCTACCGACAAACCCGCAGAAGGAGCAGGAGGAGCACGTAGCCCTTCGGCAGGAGGGGGACCAGGCCCTGCGCCGCCAACCCATCCTTCGCCTGAGCCTGGCCCACCGCGTTATCCGTTGCGCCACAGGACCGCACCAATGGAATTGATTAATTCGTTGATCTGAGCTTCAAGTTCTGGGTTCTCGTAGACTCTGGTAGACTCTTGTACACATATCTCCGGACGATTCTTACAGACAAATTTCTCCTTTAACACACATAAACACTGCGCACAGACTTTTTGCATCCTATTCCCCCCTAACTAAAACAATGGGGTTTTTGCCTTGGTGTTGCAAACCTGACTAGCTAAATCCTATCTAAAACACCATTGTTAATCTGGGAAGACTAATTAACACTATATGGTTGGGAAACTTAACTGTTACTCTAACTGATAATTGGCTCGGAGGACCTGCTGCTGGACGGTCTCTGGAGTACTGGACGCATCCACGACTGCATGTAGAGCTGGTTCGTTGTCCATCCAGTTCTCCAAAACTGTGTGCAAACCTTGGATGTAATCCTTGGACAAAGTATTTTCCTCTTTGCGAGCCCTTGTTTGAATACGTTGAAAAGCTATTTCTGGAGTCCCTCGAAGATAGATATGATGTTCCTTGCGTTGAAACTGAGCTGTCATGGACTTACACATTTCTTGATCATCTTTGCTTCTCTTTGCATTTGAACAAACATTTTAACCACACTGTGTAATGAGCGTTCTGCTACAACTACAGGAGCACTGCCTTGCATGAATTTCAATTGAGTTTGGCACGGTGTAAACAAAACCATCGACTGGAACGTATACGCCCACTTTTCCATGTCTTTCGAGTACAAGTCCAAGAAATCAATTCCATGAAAATTAGTCCATAGCGAAACTGGTTCTTGAACAACTGGATAGCCATGTTCTTGAAGCGTCGTCAGCAGGGTAGATTTTCCAATTCCGATGTTGCCTTCTATGTAGACTACCGTCGGTGATTTTGGACGCGTCGCTTGTTTCATGTTGGTACTCCTTGATTGACGACCGCACCAAGCTCGGAACATGTTTGCTCGTGTTGAAGTCTGATCGCGAACTGACTGCTGGCGTTGTGCGTGACATTTTCGTCTGCGTATTTTTCTTTGCCATCACGTACTGGCCGTCTGCATCCGCACTCGACTTGATCGGATTGCATGAATGGCCATTGTTTGACTGCTTGGCCTGGCAGCACGTTCGCGACTCTTTAGGTCGTTTTGCTGCCCCAGGCTACCCTGTTACAATAGTCTAGTGGTTACGGGATTTGGTCATTGACCCGAAGGTGGATGGTTCAAACCTCATGTCTCAAAACATCACTCAATGGTGGATTCCTCGGAATGAGAGACATATGATAACCCGAGTAAAAATGGAAGGCTGCAGAAAGGCTGACGAATGGCTGACGCATGGCTGTTTGGACCGTTTTTTGGCTGTATGCATGGCTGCCGTGGCTGCGTTGCAGCCATGTCGCAGCCATAGCGACCTCCTGGACTTGCAGCCATGCACGCTGCAGTGGCTGGTCTGGCTGTTTCACGGAGCGCTTTGGCTGTGAAACGCTTCAGAAACTGCGCACAGAAGCCTTTAGGCTGCCCTTAGCAGCCTATAAAACGCTGCCACGCACAGCCAACTTAGCTGCAGTGGCTGTAGGCTGCGCATCGCAGCGTGTTGGCTGCTGGCGCCAGCCGTGCCGCTGCTAGCCGTTACAGCCATGTAGGCTGCCATGGCTGTAGGCTGCGCGTCGCAGTGTGTTGGCTGCTGGCGCCAGCCAGGCCGCGGCTGGACTTTACAGCTATCTAGGCTGCCATGGCTGTAGGCTGCGCGTCGCAGCGTGTTGGCTGCTGGCGCCAGTTGGGCCGTGGCTGGACTTTGCAGCCACGTAGGCTGCTATGGCTGTGGGCTGCGCGTCGCAGCGTGTCGGCTGCTGGATGCAGCCTGGCCATGGAAAGGCCGCTGAAGCCATGAAGGTTGCCACGGCTGTAGGCTGCGCGTCCCAGCGTGTTGGCTGCTGGCGGCAGCCGGGCCGCGGCTAGACTTTGCAGCCACGTTGGCTGCAAAGGCTGTACGCTGCGCGCTGCGCGTCGCAGCGTGCTGGCTGCCAGCGCCAGCCTGGCCGCGGCTGCACTTTACAGCCACGCAGGCTGCAATGGCTGTAGGCTGCGCATCGCAGCGTGTTGGCTGCCGGATGCAGCCGGGCTACGGCAGGACTATACAGCCATGTAGGCTGCAATGGCTGTAGGCTACGGATTGCAGCATGGTGGATGCTAGCGGTATTCAGGCAACGGTCGTACCCCTTGATTAAAGGGCGATAAAAAATAGAAAAACATAGAATGGGTGCGTGGTATGCTGATATTTGAGTTGAATACGTTAACATACATAAGCCATGCAAGTTTCGTAAAAATCGGGAAACTTTTCTGTTATCTTTGATATCTTGGGAACGGTAAGTCCTAGATGAAATTACTTAGCAGATTTGGATCTGGAACGGTGTTGGGACCCTAGAAAATCTACTAAGGGCTCCATAGAACTTCAAAGGGCGTAACAGGCACCCTCAAAGGTCGTCATGGGGACCTTCATGTACTAAAGAGTGAAGCCTAGTAGCGATATGGATGCTGCCGATGGCATCCACGAAGCTGCAGGATGCGGCCGAGATGTAGCTGTGACCCGCAGCTTCATAGCTGCCGGGGGCAGCGTGGCCCGGGCGAAAGAAGGCTGCGGGGTGCAGCCTACAGCAGCGCCTCACAGCCTCCAGGCTTCCGGGGGCAGCGTGGCCCGGGCGAAGGAAGGCTGTCTGAGACATCCTGAAGGCTGCGGGGTGCAGCCTAGAGCAGTGCCTCGCAGCCTCGTGGCTGCTGGGGGCAGCGTGGTTCGCGAGGGAAGGCTGTCTGGCGCATCCTGAAGGCTACGGGGTGCAGCCTAGAGCAGCGGGGGCAGCGCTTACTGGGCTCCAAAGGGACACTTCAGTGGCTGGCAGGTGCAGCCAGAGAGGCTGCACCGGCTGCGGATGGCTGTATTTTGGCTGACGTATGTCCGAATACAGCCAATGTCTGCAGCCATCCGAGTTCCATCCGCGCGTTGTCAGCCACCTGGAGGGAGCCAGCCTGCAGCCTATAATTTTCTCTCGGGAATGTCAGACAGTGAGGACACAATGCTCCGATGGACCAGTATGCTTTGAGCGAGATATTGGTCGCTATACTACCGAAGGACATTTGTGTGTGTGGACGTAAAGCAGCCATCTATGGATTTCATTGCTTCGTCCCTACTGTTACTACCAACTGCAATGGCGGCTGGTTGTTTCTACTAGGTTTCTTCTCCTAAATGTTGTCCCATGTTGGGTCCCATGTTGGATCCCATGTTGGGTCTCTATCCAAAAGGAGAAGTTTCCACTGGGTAGTTATCAAGCCCTGAAACCACTTGTAACCCTTTTTGTTGGATGTATATCGGCCAGACTTGCGTGTTTCTTGTCGTCTGATGCAGCAACGTGGTGGGGGTAACGCGACTCTTATGGGAGCTCGACGCGTCAGACCACCCTGTTACAATGGTCTGGTGGTCAAGACGACTGATGTCGGCCTCGATGGCGGTGGTTCGACTCCCACTCAACTCTTAACTTCATTTCAAATATTGAGCGTCTCTTAAAAAGTAATCATATTTGTCCGTTGATTGGGAGTGCTCCTCTTCTAGGGGGTGTTCCGTCTGCCTAAATGTCTTAGGACATAGCTGGTACGTGACTGGAAGACGAATTCGGGGGTCGGGGTAGCGCCTAAACGGCCTGCCGCCCCTTCTCTGGGACGTAAGCTCCTAGACCTGCTACGGTGGGCCCCATGTCCACGCCTGTTGGCTACACCAGTAACTTGACAGACCAATTGTAATAATTTTTCAACATTTTTTTTTTTTTTTTTTTTTAAGTTCTGTTTGGTATGTTATCTTGTGAGTCGATTGACACCTGATGCTTCCTCCGAGTGTCCTGGCCGCTTGTTGCGCCGACTGGTGGTGGTGGCTAAAAGCTCCATTAGTACCAACTTGTACCGTTCCACGTTCTTCCATTAACCGTGTCTTTTCTCTCTTGCTGTCTTGTTGTGGACTTTAAAACCCTTATTGTTTTGTATTTGTCACCTTTGAACCTCTCTTTTGACATATCCTTTGACTTTGATTCTGCTTTCCGAAATAAACGCGCGCTGTATTTGAACACTTCCTGTAGAACTCGTAAGTTGGTTAAGCTGGTCTAGCTCTTTCGCGTCTCTTGTATGCTTCGTCGCCATATTGCTTTCTGTTTTTCTGAAGAAACACTCTGTACACCAGTGCTCTTTGCCTTTATCTGTTTTCTTCTTGCGTGCAATCTGATCCTCCATCAACGCACGTTACCATGACCGGTCCGCGTCGTTGCGTAGTGGGGACGTTTGCTAGAATGAAGTTAGCTGGATGTAACACCATCTTTAATGTGAGTAATTTCCGCATGGACA
Organism: Stenchaetothrips biformis; assembly: GCA_030522485.1. Taxonomy (NCBI): domain Eukaryota; kingdom Metazoa; phylum Arthropoda; class Insecta; order Thysanoptera; family Thripidae; genus Stenchaetothrips; species Stenchaetothrips biformis. The sequence continues at coordinate 167,764 of CM060097.1, read as the reverse complement.
CCGGTGCGTTCATCGTGATGTGTTTTTTTCATGGACATCATTCATTCTGTCAGGTTCATTATGACTGCGCTCTGCACTGATAAAAGAAAAGTCGTAAAATTATGAACCATTCTTGTATAGTATTTTCCCATAGTACATTCATATTTTTAAGAATATTTTTATGACGAATGATTCATTATTTTTATGAATAACTCGTTTTTTTACGAATGCTTCATAAGACATATGAATAATTCATAATATTTCATTATGAATGTTTCGTTTCCTAGTTTTTTCGTTAAAGCATCACGAGCTGTTCGTAACTTTACGAATGATTCATTATTTTCTTTAATGAGCCATTCGTAATATTACAAATCACTCGTAATTTTATGAATATTTCATAATTTTTCTCTTAAAAGTACGAATTATTCTTACTTTAATGAATAATTCATAATTTTCTCTATGAGCTATTCATAATATTACGAATCATTCGTAATTTTATGAATGTTTCATAAGGTTGTTTAAATGAGCCATCCTTGTACAGTATTTTCCCATTGTAAAATCGTAAATTTACGAAAAATTTAACGATGAATGGTTCATTATTTTACGAACAACTCATAGATTTTGGGTACTTTTCGGTCACTTTCAGGCAATCTTTCCAAAACAATTACGAAGGATTCGTAATCCTTTTCTTATGGAACGTATTTTACCAAGCATTCGTAAAAATTAAGAAGCATTCATGATCAAATTTGTCGTAAAATTACGAAAACTTTTGTCAGTGTGTGGGTTTTGACTCGTAGTGGTCGGCCCTGGAGGGGACAGTAATTGGTCCATCCATGTCCCTGCATCTCATGGTCAGAGCATCCCTCATGATGCATGGGGATGCCCTTTCGTCGGCGTGCGTCCTCAATGTTCCCGATATGTTCTGCGAGTTGTTGACTGTCCCGCGGACCGTTGCCCTGCACACGTCCCGGTGCTCCCTCGTCTTCCTGAATCGCCTCCTCCATCTCCTGGCCCTGATGGGGACTACTTGGTTGATATAGACCCTTACTAACTATTTTAATATTCTATTCTTTATGTATGTTGGTTTCTTAAATGGTTGATTAACTGCCTCGGTATTCTGGTTGTCATTAAACCTTGCCTTGAAGTCATTGTTGTACATTACTTGTGTAGACTGGCCATATTTTGCGGTTTTCTTTTGTTGTTTTCTTCCTTTGTCTTTCTTTTGTCTTGTCTTTGTTGTTGGCTGAGCGATTAGCGAAGCCAGTTACTCCAGTGGGGTTGAAAAGTTTTGTCTGTCTGTCTGTCTGTTTGTTTGTCTGTCTGTCTGTTTGCGTGTCCGCACTACTCCTCCCAAACGGCTCAGCCGATCGGGACGAGATTTTGCAGGGTTGTTAGGTATATCCTTGGCTCGCCACACGCAAAAATTCAGCTTTCTATCTCATTCCATTCAGTCGTACTAACGAAAAAACACTAAAAAAACGGCAGAAAAAGTGCAACTTTTTAGTGACTTTATATTTTAGAGACATTTTTACATGGTTTCTTATGTTTTTAAAGTTCCTGATGACGAAAATGAAATCAATTTCGACCCCTGACCAAACTTTTAACTGCAAATTGGCTACCTCGGCCCAAATTTACTAACATAATCAACTTCGACCCTTCATCTTGAAGAAAGGGGGTCGACCGACTAAAAATTTTTATTGCAGATTTCGATAGGTCTCGGCAAGACCTTTTCAAAGAGGGGTCGGAAGGGGGGGTCTAGGAGCCCGACTTCATTAGTTGGCCGAATCAGGATCTTGAAAAAAGGGGATCGACCGACTAAAAAAAATTATTGCGGCTTTCGACAGGTCTTAGCAAGACCTTTTCAAAGAGGGGTCGGAAGGGGGGTCTAGGAGCCCGACTTCATCAGTTTGCCGAATCAGGATCTTGAAAAAAGGGGATCGACCGACTAAAAAATTTTATTGCAGATTTCACGTGGTGCATTCCTCAATGCCTCAAAAATCCTTGAGACAGCTTGCCGAAGGCAAGCAGGGAAGCGCCGCAGGCCAAGGTAGGTGTAACGCCAGGCGTGGATTGTCGTAACTGGCGCAGCATCGCGAAGCCTGTTACGACAAGACACGGTCTGGCGTAAACCTACCTTGTCTTTACTTGTTGTTGTCTTGCTCGTCCTTAGACACTAAACTCGTCTGTTTTCTTCCTTTGAATCTTATCTGGATAATTCTATTACTATCATGTCTCATTCTCACATCATTTCTCGGGAGCAATGTTTTGTGGGAGATTTTGCTCAGATCAAGCTTCCAGGACCTCGGGCCACTTATAACGTGAGTAATTAATAAGCTCAGAGGGAAGGACCTGGGCCCCATTTTGCGTCCGTGAGCCCCCAATCTTGTTTGGTTCAGGCTCATGTTGCATGCTGTCATTGGGCCATCAATAAGCCTGGTGCCCTTCCCGGCATCAATCAGTGGGAAATGGTGACCGGTGGCGCATCCAGCGTCCATGAGGTTGTTGAACTGGCGTTCAATATCCCATCTGCATCGCTACGATGCCGATTCTGGGGAGTTAACCCCGCATGCCCTCGTCGTCATCTTGGTGAAGTTTCATCGTGCACCAGCTGTCCCATCCGCGCCACTCGCATGCGCGGCGATTTTACTTCTAATTTTGGGCCTTCTGTCATTTGTTCTTCTAATTTTTAATTCTTTTTCCTTTTTATAACATTTTATTAAATTCATTATTTTGTTCCTTGAAGTTGTCATTCTGTGACAGTTGGTAACATCCACTGCCTTTTAGATTTTCATTGTAGTGGGTTAGTAAGTAGTTAGTCAACACACTACACTTTTCTTGGGTTATAATTTTGAAACGTTGTGAAACACTTTCCAATTCCCTTCCCCCTTTACACCACAACAACTCCAGTGTTGCATTTGGTGAGTACCATTTAAATTTCAAGTTGTCATTTAGTTAATTGCCCAAAACGTTCAAACTGTTTTCCGTGTACACTTTTGACTTCCGTGGTCTCTGCGTCACAGCGCTATTTGCACTACAGACTCAGAATCATTGTTTGTTCCAAGTGTTGTGATGATTTTCACATCACAATTTAATTTTAGAAGTTTTCTTTGTCAGTGTTATGACCTAGAGTGCAAGTGTTGTGAAACACAAAAGCTCAACAAGGGACTTGACCCACAAGCAGGCTGACTTTGTGTTTTGTTTGTGTAGAAATTACTCGACTCAGTCTAGGACAGGTCCACGAGTATTTCTCTAACCAATGTGCATCTGTCATTTATGAACCATGGAAATCAGAACTGTCAAGGAAAACAATTGCATTCAATTAATTTTTTATTACAATTTACAAGTTAGGGGCACTATACATTTATCAAGGTTGTCGAAAGCGTATGACCAAAAAGGTCCTAACCTTTCTATTTAAAACATATTTACAATGGGCTTTAGAACTTACTGGAAATGAAAGTGTTCACTTGGTTTCAAGTTCCTAACCCTATCTTTTTATACAGGTTATCACTCTTGGGTGCACATTTCCCACCAAGTTGGTCGGGAAGATAGTTCAGCGAGTTCTTGGACCAACGCTAACGGAGGCAACGGAGGCGGGACTGGAACCAGCGGCAGTATTTCTTTGCGTTGAGCTTCTGGCGTGTGCTTCCAAATGTCAGTTGGCGTCACCACATTTAGTCGTAAGTCCTTTGCCAATTTCTTGAGTTGTTTCCTAGAAGCATTTTGGCAATCCTTCTTCTCATGCTTGCGCGATCCACACCTCCAGCATCGGATTGTCCTTTTCGCTGGCTTTTCAATGGACTTGTTTATCTTGTCCACAGGCTTTTCTTGAGGCTTTTCGATGACAACTTTGGACTCCAGCACTAACCTCACTTGTGAGCAGCTGATCCATGGCTGCGATCAAGTCTGCATCTTCTCCGAGTAGCTGTGCTTCATCACCGTCTGGCAATGTTGTCTCTGGCTCGTCGTAGTGCAGCAGTGCATCTTCAAGCGAATATCGATGTGCTCTCTGCTTCACTCTTTCTTCACATTGTTGCTTCAAAATTCTCCGTTTTTCGGCTTCCTTTTTCTGCATTGCTTGGCGTCTTAGTTTGGCTTCATGGTGTCCTTTTTCCAGTTTTTGCTTGCGCTGTTCTTCCTCTCTTTCTTGGGCATGTTTGGCCGCTAACTCCAACCGCTGTTTTTCCTCATACCTTTTCTGCATTTTGGCTTTTAAGGCTGCGTAGTTCACTTCTGGTAGGGCCGCCTTAACCTTTGAAGTCTGCAATGGGGTAGGACCTATTTCCTTCTTACATATCTTGCCTTTTCTTGCTATATCCAGCACCTTTTTCCGCTCTGCCTTTTCTGGCTCCACTTTCCTCTTGGGAATCTTATACTTTTCAAGGAAAGCATCAATTCTCTGCTCACTCATTCTGTAAACTTCAGACTAGACTATCTGGTTTCTAGGGTGGTTTGTTGAGCACAGTAGTTTGGCACAGTACTTATTGTTGCCATGGGTTACTTGGGAGGCGCCTTGTTCCAAGACACCGTGTACTTCTTTTCTTTCAGGAACAGTTCATCATCTGATTCTTCTGTTCCAGTATAGGAGAGCCATGCCCCTATGTCATCCTCTCCTGGTTTTGGATGTGGAGTTAGTCTGTCCATGTGGACCAGTTGGACGTCTGAGGGCTTTGCATCATTTTGAATTCTGGCGTCACAGTCATTCAGTATTGTGAGTATTGTGTATGGACCTTCCCACTCTATATGTAATTTCTTTGATGTCTCATTTACTCTTAATGCTTTGTTATATAGGAAAACCTTGTCGCCTTCCTTGAACGGACACAGAGCAGCATTTCTGTCATAATAATGCTTCATGCGTACTGCAGCCTCAGCTCTGATTTTCCTGACTTCTTCATGGATTTTGTACAAGGCATTTCTGACAGCCCATGGGTAGTTTTCTCTTATGTCAGGCATCTGAGGTGGTGGTCCTTGCTGCATATGCAATGGTGTCCTCATAGGAGCTCCAAACATTATCTCATAAGGTGAGAACTTGTGTGTGGAATGGGGTAAGCTTCTGTACGCTTGTGCAATAAATGGGAGATATTCTGCCCAAGCATGATGTGCTCCGTCACACAACAGTTTTAAATTTTGTTTTAGTGTTCTCACCCATCTCTCAGCTTTTCCATTGGCCGATGGATGATAAGCTGTTGTTCTGGTCTTCCTGATATGATACAACGCCATAATTTCATGAAACAGCTCAGATTCGAATATTTGAGCTTTGTCTGTCAGGAGAGACAAAGGAGCTCCATACACTGAGAAGACATGAGTGATCAGGGCTCTCGCTACTTCTTGTGCTTGTTGTGTTTTTAATGGGACTAGCACTGGCCATCCAGACAGTGCCTCCACTGCTACCAATACCCTTAAACCCGTCTTTTGTTACAGGGTATGGTCCAGCTGTGTCGACATGCCACCTTCCATGCAGCACTCCATCGTGATATATTTTGAGAGGGACCTTCACTTTTTGAAGCGGTCCTTTAGCCTTTAGGCATGTGGTACAACTGGCAACCATTTCTGCCACATCATTGTACATTCCTGGCCACCAGAAGTAACGTTTTAACGTTGCCAATGTTTTTCCAACACCAAAGTGGTTAGTTTGACCCAATTGTGTATGGTATGCCTCCATAGTCCTTTTCACGTGTTTTCGTGGCAATACTAACACTGTCTGTGTTTTCGCAGGATCTCCAGACGGATGCTCTACTTTCTTGTATAGCAAGTGGTCTTCAATGATCAAGGACTTGAATTTATGCCACAGTGTTCTGGTATGTTGCCCATACTCAGACACTTATTGGAAATGAGGTTTACGCCCTTCTTCCACTGCTATGTAGATTGGCATAATTTCTTCGTCCAGCTTCTGATCCTGCACCATTGTCATGCTTGACACTCCTTCAGGTACAACAGTTGTCCAATTTGCCAATATTTCTTCTGGAGTAGCGTTTATTGACATGCGGTCTTCTACTTCACAAAGTTTGCAGTGGACATCACAGGTTTTCCAATGTATATTTGTTTCAGGCTCAAAGTGATACATATAGATTCTTAGTGCCATTCTAGGCGCAGTCGTGAGGTCGGAGCGAACACGTGTGAGAATAACAGGGAAAGTAGCGATACAAATCGGCAACTTTGGCCCGTCCCGTTTATTTTAAACATTCGCAATTGCTGTCGTATTTTAGCCCATAGTGATGCAAATCTCTGTCGGAAACTAAATAGATGTTACTTTCGTCATCAGCACCCTTAACGTATGAAACCATGTCTACCTCGAAATAAAGATTAGGGTCGTATGTGACGGAAACGGCACTCGACCGCCTGGGTCCAGTTCGGGGTCAAAAAGGAAAAATTTTGGTCGCATTTGACCCTACCGGGATTCGTAAGTGGGTCTGGGGTCAAAATGGATGCCATTTTCGTCATCAGCACCCTCAAAAACATACGAAACAATGTCAAACTCGAGTCGAAAATTTTGATCGTATTTTTACCCCACCGGGATTAGAACCTGGGCCCAAACTTTTCCGATCGGCTCGAAATTTACACCGTTGTCCTTATTTCGTCGCCTCGATTCCAAAAATACCCCTACATGCCCTTCTAGCGGCCTCCGCTGCAGAGATCCTACTGTACACCATGTAAACCATGATGCACCTGCAGCAGCGCCCCTGGGGCTCGGATCGAAAAAGCCGTCACCGGGCGGTTCTAAGGTTCACCCTAGGAGGCTGCATACCAAATTTGGTGAAGATTGGACCACGGACGGACGGACGGACGGACGGACGGACGGACGAACGCACAGCACGCATCATACTATATGCCCGTCCTCCGATATTTACTTTCATAACAAGCTAGGGCCCGCCCTTCCGTCGAACCGAGTTGCCAGCTCCGCTTCGCTGCGCCGGCAACTCGGTTCGACAGGGGGCCGGCCCAGCTTGGCCTGCCGGCGGCCTTTCCTCGGGCCTTCGGCCCTCGCATCAGACCCAACTTGGCCAGTCGAAGGCCCGGGCCTTCGGCCCGCTCTCATCAAACACCCCGTGAGCGGGTAAGGCAAAGTTATCGATGTACCATCGTGACTTAGGCCCGCCCTTCTATTCACAATATGCAAAAGTCCTTACACTTTTTACTCCAACTGTCCTTAGAATATGCCCATTTCATTTGTCTCTTAGCCCTCATTCCGAAAATACTCATATTTGCCATGCTACTGCAACTCCTTGCAATGGAGGCACAGCAGGAGCGCAAAACGAGCCCGTCGCACTTTTTCACATAACTCATGAAGGCGGGCTCCTGGACCCCCCTTCCGACCCCTCGTTGAAGAGGTCTTGCCAAGACCTATCGAAAACTTAAGTAAAAATTTTCAGTCGGTCGACCCCCTTTTTTCAAGATCCTGATGTGACTAATAGACGAAGTCGGGCTCCTGGACCCCCTTTCCGACCCCTCGTTGAAAAGGTCTTGCTGAGACCAATCGAAATCTGCAATAAATTTTTTTAGTCGGTCGACCCCCTTTTTTGAAGATCCTGATCTGGCCAACTTGTAAAAGCGGCCGATGGGGTCGGGACCAGGTCCATTCATCTTGTCTCGTCGCCCTGATTCCAAAAATACCCCTATGTGCCCTGCTAGCACCAATAATGGCGGAAATCCCCCTCCCGCCCATGCAAACCATGATGCAGCTGCTGCAGGCCTTGCGCGGGTCGGACGGGATTTGCACCACCGGATTGTTTGTTCGGACGGCCCTCCTGAAGTACCCTCCAAATCTGGTCACTCCAGCTCAACTCCTTCCTTGTACACAGACGACGACAACAACAACGACGACGACACACAGACACAAAGGCAAATGCATATGCCCTCCCCCTATTTTTTGAATAGAAGGGCGGGCCAAAAAATACAGGACGGGCCAAAAAGGCGTGTGTAGAAGAAATACAGTGAGTCAAAAGTGGACCCAGTGAGTGCTCCAGTTCATCAGATTCAGTGTTTTGTGTGTGGGGCTGAACAAATCTGAAGTAAAGTTCAAAGAACCCTGAGCTCTGACTTGCTAAAGCAAGCCGTAAACATGAGCAAGAATCCAGGTCCAGTGGACTTAAAATCTGGGGACATCCATGCAAAGCGGGAAAACTACAAGCAGCGTTTTGACATTCATCTCACTGCTGAAAAGATAGAGAATGAGAGCACCGTAGGAAAATAGGCCATCCTAATGGGACATGCGGGCCCAGATGCTCTGGAATTGTAAAACTCCGTCAGTGCCTCAATGAAACAAGTAAATGTAGTAAATGAGGAAGGAGAACTAGTTGCCACAACTGACTTGACAAGAAGCTGTCCTAGCAAAATTTGAAAGCATACACTGCAGAACCGAAGTGTGACAGCTTGTAGAGAGCTCTTCAATGCTAGGCTACAAACTTGAAGAAAGTATGATTAAAGACAGGCTGACGTGGGGAGTCCATAACAAGGTAGGTTTACGCCAGACCGTGTCTTGTCGTAACAGGCTTCGCGATGCTGCACCAGTTACGACAATCCACGCCTGGCGTTACACCTACCTTGGCCTGCGGCGCTTCCGTGCTTGCCTTCGGCAAGCTTTCTCAAGGATTTTTGAGGCATTGAGTAACGCACCACGTGAAATCTGAAATAAAATTTTTTAGTCGGTCGATCCCCGTTTTTCAAGATCCTGATTCGGCCAACTAATGAAGTCGGGCTCCTAGACCCCCCTTCCGACCCCTTCTTTAAAAGGTCTTGCCGAGACCTATCGAAATCTGCAATAAAATTTTTTAGTCGGTCGATCCCTTTTTTTCAAGATCCTGATTCGGCCAACTAATGAAGTCGGGCTCCTAGACCCCCCTTCCGACCCCTCTTTGAAAAGGTCTTGCCGAGACCTATCGAAATCTGCAATAAAAATTTTTAGTCGGTCGACCCCCTTTTTTCAAGATGAAGGGTCGAAGTTGATTATGTTAGTAAATTCGGGCCGAGGTAGCCAATTCGCAGTTAAAAGTTTGGTCAGGGGTCGAAATTGATCTCATTTTCGTCATCAGGAACTTCAAAAACATAAGAAACCATGTAAAAATGTCTCTAAAATATAAAGTCACTAAAAAGTTGCACTTTTTCTGCCGTTTTTTTAGTGTTTTTTCGTTAGTACAACTGAATGGAATGAGATAGAAAGCTGAATTTTTGCGTGTGGCGAGCCAAGGATATACCTATTAACCCTGCAAAATCTCGTCTCGATCGGCCGAGCTGTTCAGGAGGAGTAGTGCGGACACACAGACAGACATACAAACAAACAGACAGACAGACAAAACTTTTCAACCCCACTGGAGTAACTGGCTTCGCTAATCGCTCAGCCAATAAAGGGCCGAGAGAGACCCTCAGAGCCAAGCATTTGTGCATGGCTATGCACGAAACTGTGCATGCGGTTCAAAATGCACGAATTTAATGCGCAGCAACGCACGTTTTCGTGCGTAGTTGCACACAAATTCGTGCATTTTAAACGCATGCACAGTTTCGTGCATAGCTTATGCACAAGAAACCTAGATGATAATTAAGTGTTGAGGTCATTGACCGGAGGTCCTTTGCGGTCCGCGACGTTAGGGGCCTATAGTGGAATGTATAGGACTCTACGCGACGTGTCACTGGACTCGTCTCGGTGCCACCGACACGCTGCAGAGCGAGTAAATGAGATATGCCGACCAAAGTCCAACCCTTATGTGGGGGTGAGAGCAAGGTCATTGACCGGAGGTCCTTTGCGGTCCGCGACGTGTGTAGTGACTGAGGGTCATGAAAAAGATATACAGATGTGATTTCGACAATGCTCTTTCTTAACCATTCATATGTAAGTTCTTCAACTATATACTTTCATTTATTGCATATTTATTCACTAGTAGTAAAGAGGGGGGCATTTTAACGGGCCGCCATCTTGAATGGGCATTTTAACGGGTCCGCCATCTTGGATGGTTGGTGCCCATTTGCGCCGCGTCTTCCTGAGTACGTTCGGGGGGCGGGAATAAATGTGAGTGGCGAGTGGCGGGAATAGCCCATTTGCGCCGGGTGGGCGGCGGGGAGGCGGGGCAGACCGACTGGCGCCGAGCCGACCCATGCCTGCCGAGCGACGGCAGACGGACAGACGCGTAGCTCAGCCCGCCTAGCCAGCCGAGAGCCGAGCCAGGCGCCGCTGCTGTCAGTCGTTCGTCGTCGCTGGACAGTGTTGACAGTGCGCGCGTTTTTTCGTGAATGTTATTCACAACGGCTGACACTCGCTTACGTCGACAAGCAAAGGTGGCAAGTGCCTGATACTGCGTGAAAGAACCATACGCGCAGGGGTTCCCTTCACGGCAAAAGGTGAATCTCTGAAAGTAAAGCAATTGACTTAGAAGGCATGGGAGGAGCTGAAGGAGGAAAAGCTGGAACTGTTTGACTATCTTGTGTACGTTGGAAGCTTGAACCGACTGGTCAAGATGCAGAGGCAGAAGAAAACTGTATAATTACTAGCCAGGGGAAGGCATCCGGCCTTGATGCTGAGCTGCATGTTGCTGCAGATGAAATTGCATTTGCATCAGTAGTAAATTGGGAATTATTTATTTTGAAAAATTAGGGAAATATATGGATTGGAGTAATGTTTTTGGTGTTCAAGTTGCGGGAGGTATATTTTATTTAAACGTTTATTGTGGAAGATAATGAGACCTAACCTAACCTTTGCCTATTTACAGGGGCAAAGTGTTGCTTTTTGTTTACTTTTCAGGCGGTTATCTAGGGGTCAAGGGGGCGGGGGGCGATTGTCCTTTGGCCCCCCCCCACCCCCACCCCTTGGATCTGCGCATGCAGAAGGGCTGGGTTAAGTACCGAGCGGCAGGGGCGGGGAAGGAGGGGAGGGCGGCCGTGGCGATTGACGGGAGGCTCTAAAAACTAAATGGTCCAACCTATCCTAACAAAACCTAACGGGCTCGTGACAGATCTTACGCTATTCGCGACAGATCTTACGCTACTCGCTACTCGCCGGGGGGGGGGGGGACAAACCGTCTATTCAAAATCTCCCAGAGGGATGGACATTTTGATTGTGGAGCCGGATTATGGAGCTTGGTCTACAGAGCTTGGACTATGGAGCTTGGTCTATAGAGCTCGGACTATGGAGCTCGGACTATGGAGCTCGGACTATGGAGCTCGGACTATGGAGCTCGGACTATGGAGCTCGGACTATGGAGCTCGGACTATGGAGCTCGGACTATGGAGCTCGGACTATGGAGCTCGGACTATGGAGCTCGGACTATGGAGCTCGGACTATGGAGCTCGGACTATGGAGCTCGGACTATGGAGCTCGGACTATGGAGCTCGGACTATGGAGCTCGGACTATAGAGCTCGGCCTATGGAGCTCGGACTATAGAGTTGTTTTACCTATGGATCTGGTCCTATTTAGCTCGGCTTATTTAGCACGGACTATGTAGCTCGGCCTATACAGCTCGGACTATGTATACGCATATGAATATAGTATAAAGACAAAGAGGAAGATACCTCTAGTAAAGTAAAGGGATGGGGGGGGGGCGGACAATCGACCGTTCAAATTTCCCAACAGGGTGCTTCGCTTCGCTCAGCAACTCTGTGTTATGCTCGTGAGTGTCAGCGCTTAACACTTGCAGGTTGGCAACCCAACTGGCATCTCAGCAAGGCGCAAATGGGAAAATTGTAGGGTGCCCCCAGACCAAGGGCACTTATTGACCGGCCCCGGCGCAAATGTCCAGTTTTGGGGAAGTAGTGCGTTAATAGTGCAGCGATGATAGTCAGGAAAGCGATGTTCAGCATGATGAAGATCATTTTGGCTCGTTTGACCCAAGCCAAGTCGACAGTGGTCCTGTAGATCAGACTTATTAATTTTTTGTTTTTGATTTAAGTCTCCTTTTCCTCTCCGAATGAATGGAATACACTGTGTTTAGCAACGGTTTTACTTCTTCCTTGTTTATGTACAATTAGGGTTATGACATGTGTCGTTTGTGACATTTATTCCAAGCGGCTAGAGTGTTTGTGGACTTCGCCCGCTTGAATTGGCGCGCTCTTCGCGCCTGGCGATACCCCTTGCGCCGGTTCTTAGCGCGGTGCAGTACCGTGCCCTGCCGCTGTTGCGTGGGGCGTTGGAGTCGCGGCGAGAACTTGCGTTGCGCCGCCCGCTGCTGCCGGCCGGTTTGCTAGCCGCGGCGCGGTTGTTGACGTTGTTGACGCGCTGGCCGGCGTCGCCGGCGTCCTCGCGCTCTAGTCCGTGCCGTTGCTCTGGTCTATGATTGGCCGCTGGGGTCGTCTGTTGTATTCGTGCGTTTTGATTGGTTGGCCTAGCCGCGTTGTTGGCCTAGCGTCCCTGGCTCGGCGGCGTTGGTCTCATTCTGTGGTGAGCGTCCGAGCGTGCAAGGTCCTTTCTCCTATCGTGGCTGTCGTTACGCTGCGCCTGCGGGCTTTTTCAGCTTGGTGCTTCTGCCAGGGCGATAACGGAGCGGGGCACGGAGGTTTTGTAAGTATCAACTATTTGTTTTCTTTTTGGTTTTGTTGCTTGGGCATGTGGCATGGCATGAAGCGTGTCTTCGGTCCTTTGTTCGGTATAGATGTGTAGGACTTGCTGTCTTGCGGGGCCTGATGCTAACGTTCCGAACCATGCAATTCCTCACCACCCGGCCCAAGGAATTTAACTGAACGCGACCTTCCCTTTGTTCTGTTGCTTGAAGTGCAAAAATTTGGTTTTTGTGAGTGTTCACGCTTACTTGTGAATGGTTGGTTAACGTACGCCGTATTTCCTTTACGCTTGGGCCTTTTCCTTTTCCTTGATAGACCGTTCTTGCCGTTGTGGCCCCTGTTAACCCTGCCCCTGTGGTGCTTGGGCTCCCTGCTGCCCCTGTCCCTGACAATCCTGAACCTGAGCTCCCCGAAGTGATCCCCGCTGACCCCGTCCCTGCGATCCCTGCCTTCTTCGACCCCATGCCCGATGACCCTACGTGGGGGGGGGGAGGGGGCGATCTCCCCCAGGCCGATGACGGCATGTGGGCGGCGCTTGATGTTGGGGCTGCTGGGGACGACGTCGTGGTCCTGGAGGAACTGGGTGTCGACGTCGTGGCCTCTGTCCTCCATGGTGACGTGGAGGACGTCCCCGAGGGACCCGCTGCGGACAATTTTGTCTGGCGTGGGCCAGGTGTCGGGCCGGCTCCGGGTTGTTCCTTGCGCTCACTCCCTGGGGTCCCGGTTCCCGATATCTTGGCTGATGTGAGTTTCTTAGTCAGGGTGTATGCTTGGCGGTGGTTGCCCCAATATTTTTAACTTTTGCTGTGTGATCAGGTGGCTGCTCCTGAAAACGAACCGGTCATTCCCGTCCCGGTTTCGTCTAATGTCCCTCCTCGGGGGATTAAGATTTTCCGCTTCCCTCGGGACTTTGAGGAGCGTATGGCCGGGGTCGTGCATTTGCCCGATTGCATGTGTCCGTTTTGTTTGGCTCCTAATTCCGGTGTGCCCCATTAATATTAATTGTTGATGTTTATTCTTGCCGTTAATAATCTCTTGTTTGGCGTTTACGCCGTTAATGTTTCATAATCTTGATGTTTATTCTTAATGTTAATAATCTTTCGTTTGGTGTCCGAGTCCGTGGTGCGCCAATAATATTCCCACTGTCGCTATTTATCCTCACTGTTATTGTCTTTTGTGATTTACCAGTTATCAATATCCATTCCTTATAGTTACTGACTCTTCTGGTTCGTTTGATACCTGTCCTGTACCGTTTATTACGGCAATTTTATTATATTCTCTTGTTAATTTTTTTTGTGTTATTGCATGCGTTTTTGCATGTGGTCTCAGGCCCCACTCTCTTTACCTTCCCCCTTTGCACGTTGGGCATGTCTCGACTCTTTTCTTGCATGATTCTCTTCCTTCCGGTGAGTGTTGTTTTTCTTTTACTTTTCTATAGTGTTTTGGGTAATGTGCAAGTTCTGTTACTTATTGTAGTTGGTTAAGGCCATCCTGACGCTCCCTTGCTCAGTTTAATTATTTTGTTTGTTTCAGGTTTTTTTTTTTTACTCCAACGTTTTTCTTCTGGTCTCCCGAGCTGTTTTTGTAGCTGTCTGCTACTCTGCTTCGAAGACTCTGGGTTTAGTCCTGCTTCTCATTTTATTTCTTCTCTTCTTTGGTTTTGGATGCTTTGCACGTTATCGAGGTATGTCCTCTTGAGTGACATTTGTTGCACCGTACAACTTTTGTTCTTCCTCCCTTTTTGATTGTACCGTAGCTTGACTGTTGGTTTGTTTCATTTGTTGTTTTCTTTTGTTTCAGTGCTTCCGTTTTTTCCTTGATAGTTTTTGTTGGTGGTACCGTTGGATTTGGGACTGTTTGGAGACCTGATGGGATTTTTACCGAGACTTGAGTGCATTCCTGTTTGCTGTTGGCCGATTCGTCTGGTCTTCCTTCCTGTGGTGAGTTGATTTTCTCTATTGCTTGTATTTGCTTTTCTATGTCCAATATTTCTTGCATCATCTCTTTTTCTTTTGACTTTATGCAGTCCATGGTCTGTTCTATGTTTTCGTCTTTGCTCCGTTCCCCTCTTTCTTCTTCTGTGCTTGCAAAGCAGATCTCTTCTACGTCCGAGTCGCCTTTTTCTTCTAAGTTCATTGTTTCTATTTCTACTATTGAGTCTGTTGCCCAAGGGTTTGTGTAGCCTGGGTCTTTGAACCAATTTATTTTATCTTCCTCTTTTCTGAGCGTAATCCTTCCTGCCAACTCTCTTCTTTTTCTGGCTTCTGTTTCTCTTTGTTCCTGGATTTTCTGTTTTCTCAACTTTTCCTCCTTCTCGAGTAATTTCCTTGTTGCTTCGATTTCTAATTTTCGCCTTTGAACTTCATCCTGATGTTGTTTCTGTCGAAGTTTTCTGTGCTTTTTTTCCTCTTTCTTTTCTTCCTCTCTGAATCGTTTGGCTAATACTGATGCCTTGGTTGGGCTAATTCGTTGTTCATTTCTCTGTTGCAGTGGCATTATCCTTTCTGTGTCCAGTTTGAGAGAGTCCTTCGGCTGAAGCGGGGATTCCCTCGTTTGATCTTTGGGCCTGTCAGTTTTGGGAATTCGGTAATTTTTAGTACACTGTTAAATTTTTTTTCTTAATTTTCAGACTTATTTGAGTGAAGTACATTTACATAAACTCGTTATTAATTTTCAGACTCGTCTTGGTCTGAAAATGAAGTCTTAAAATTCAGACATGGCCAAGTCCTAAAATTCACACTACCTTCTAGCTGAAAATTCATACTTTTTGTCCAAAATTTAAGAACATGCCTTGTGAACTCGTACTGCTGCAATCGTGCGGAAAGGGCAGCCTGGTTTAGAGTGGTCTAGACGCTTGTTAGGGCGGGCCTACTAGATAGGGTTGAATTTCCCTCCTGCAAGAGGTAGGGTGAGAGTGACTAGCGTGTCGTTATTCGACGCACGACGGACACCATCGTTTCTCAAAAAATCTTGAAAGAGATCGATCTCACTCACTGAGGCTGATGCACTCGACCAGGTCGTGCGAGGGCGAGTTCATGCCAAGGATCCCTGAGATGGGCCACAAGTATACGGAGGATCATGCGGGCACCCAACATAATGGCCGAACGCAGACGCCAGCGAGAGGCAACATGGAAATGCGGTTTTATCGACTTCAGCGTAATATTTTGTTAAAAGCTTATTGCTAACGGCTAGAGCTGATAATTACTAAGGCAACAGATGATGCTGTTTGCAAAAATTATTTACTTTAATAACATTAATCGGAATTACTAAGTGGTGATCTGACGCGGCGCTCAAGGCGCCACTTAGCGGCAGGTCTCTGAAACGTAACCCCAGGTGGCTGCAAGTAAGTGGACCAAACCATGTGAGAAGTGGATTGTCCACAGTTTGTATTCAACAAGCTCCCTCAACATAACATTTGCCGATATCAAAATGTTTTTATGTGCGACGTTCGATTTTGTATATCTCGTGTATTGGCCAGCCAAATCTGAATTTTAAGACTTCCCTCATTATGAATTTTCAGACTGGGTACAAATATTCAGACTAAGCTCGTTTTCAGACTGCCCTGTCTGACATTTAAGACAAAAGTTTTGAAATTTCATAAAAAGGTCTTAATTGGTGTTTCATAACGTCAAGTCTGAAAAAAGTTGTCTGAATTTTCAGATTTTTTTTAACAGTGTTGTTTACAAGTGTTGGAGGTTAACTCTCGACATGGCCTTGTTGGTCTTTGTCTGATCACGTCCACGGAGGACATTTACCCGGCGGGGCTTCGGTCCCGGGGGTTGTCGAAGGCTTAGGATCCTGTCGGCAGCCTTTCTTGTTGGCCACGGACCGGGTGGAGGTTTGGGGCTGGAAGTTGCCTATTCGGCGGGGCCCGGAGATCGAGTGCGATAGGGCCCCGGGCCGCCTTCGGGATTTGGCCCTCGTTGTGCGGTCTTTGTCGCTCGGTGGGAAGCAACGGAGCAGGACTTCCACTGGAGCCTCAGTGGTGACGGCCCACTGCGCTTCGCAGCACTGCGGCCCCCAGCAGCTGCAAGGACCGCAGCTGCGGCAGCGAAGCCGTTCATGGCCTCGCCATTTCTCCCCTTCGAGAGGACCCCTTCCGACAAGCCAGGCTGGGTTTTCTGCGGACTCTCCGGCTCCCGGGATCCTGGTGTAGGTGCAGCCAGGATACGCGGCCCCCGGCGGCGGGCCCTTCCTGTAGTTCCCCAACTCTGAAGCTTGCTTCAGCCACGGGGAGCCACTCTGTGGATCTTCGCTTGGACGCCTTCACACATATGTCAGCCATGCTGCCTGTGTTTCTTCTTCGGCATATGTATATGCTGCTAGTCGATCCATGTGGACTATCATCATCGTATAAGGGTGAGCTTCTTTTTGTATCCTTGCGTTACAGTCATTTATAATATCTATTACGGTATAGTCAGTTTTGGGGATACTCCTTTTTGTACCTTTGGTCTGTACAAGTATACTCTGTCTCCTGCTTTGAATGGTGCTAGCAGTGCTGTGTTGTCGTAACGTTGTTTCATTTTTGTTGCAGCTTGGCCGTGCATTTCTCTGACCAATTCGTGGATTTCTGCCAGTCGTTCTCTGACTTGTTGTGGAACGGCTTCCATATCTTTCGTCCATGGTGGGCTTCCTTGGTTCAACGTCAGTTGAGTTCTCATCGGTGTGCCAAACATAATTTCGTATGGTGAAAACTTGTGGACAGGATTTAGCAAGTTCCTGTATGCCTGAGCTATGAAAGGTAAATATTTCACCCATGCCTTTTGAGTCTTGCTGCTTAGCATGGACAGTTGTTGTTTTAGCGTTCTTATCCATCTTTCCGCTTTTCCATTGGCTGAGGGTTGGAAAGCTGTAGTTCGATATTTCTTTATCTGGTATAAGTCCATAATTTCCTGAAATAACTGTGACTCGAAAGGCTTCTGTAATAATTGAGCGTGGTGCTCCATAGACTGAGAAGACATGGGTTATTAGTGCAGTTGCAATTTCCTTAGCATTATTTTGAATTAGTGGGGCCACTACTGGCCATCCTGAGAATGCCTCTATTGCTACTAATATGTACTCGTAACCTTCTGTTGATTTAGGTACCTTGCCACAAATATCTACATGCCAGCTCTGACCGATCTCTCACAGAGAGGGTCCCGACATGTGAAGGGAGACAATCGCAGGTTTCCTCTAGCCTTCTCCTACCAGAAGCATTATCTTTCTATGGACACACTTCTGTCAGTTAATGATAAGAAACTGCCGAATGCGGGTGGAGGAAAGCAAAACTGTCGGCGTTTCATTAATAAATGCCTTGTTGGTAGGTAGGTCCATGAAGGCCGAGTTGTCGGTCCTCTTCGTCGCAAGCAACTCCTTCAGCCTCTCATTGAACTGGGTCTTGTCGGGCAATTTTTCTCTGTCCGGGTGACTGTGCGGTGACTCTGTCATTTTGAGACTAATAATTTAGATTAAGAACTTAGAATTTAGAACTGTTAGCCGAAATGGGGCTAGAGAGCTCAGACGGTCGGACAATCGGCCATTCGGGTTGTCCGAATCGGCGCCTCGTGCCGAGCCCGCCCCGGCCCGGCTCGACCACGGCGAGCCGAGCCGGGCCGAACACTACCTTGTCCGCCTGTCCGCAACAGCGGCGCGCCGCGCGCGCCGCCATGATGGACGCTTAGCAATTAGCAATCGCAATAACAAAGTGACTCTGGGTTCCTCAAGACCGTCGCAGTCGCTTGCGCGTGGGATATTTCCGCTGCCTGCCCCCGCCGCGCCCCGCCCGCGATGGGCGAGGGGTCTCTCTGCTCTGCTATCCATCTCACTTCGTTTCGTCTACCAGGCAGGCCGCGCATGTCGCTTGCCCTACGCCACGTGGACGTGGATTCAAGAATAGAGATTTCGAGTCAAAAATTATATCATTCGGCGTTTGTAAGAAAAAAATAATTTTACTTTTCTTTTCTATACTACATTAATACAATGTACATCAAAGATTTTGCTTTTCTATACAATATGGAACAAAGAAAAATAACAAAGTATTTAAATTAAATACAAACAAAAAACAGAAAAACAAAGCGCTTAGCGCGCGCTGGACGTTGCGGCTTGTGTTCTCCTGCTCGTTCTCCTTTTGGCATTGTGGTGCTGCAAGAAGAGGAGAGCGTCGACAGTCTTGCCCCCCAGGTTTGTCCGCCTTGGGTTAATGATAAACCCAGCCTTGCTGAATACTCTCTCGCTCGAAACACTAGATGCAGGTATTACCAGGAGCTGCATCGCAACAACCTGCAGGTTTGGATAGGTAGCGCCCTGCAAAACGAAAAAAAGAAAAAAGAAATAATTTTAGTGTCCCATTGTTTTTGAACGAAACTGTGTCGGTAGTGCAGACCAAATAACTACCTCAGTTTTCCACCAGTCCAGCAGGTTTTCTGAAGTAGTGGAAGTGGCCTACCTGAGGTAGCGATCGAGCTCCTCGTGGATGGCTGCACTGCCTACTCCTTCCCACGGTAAACCAACTCCAATTCCAGAGTCATTCGCCGGCTCAGTCCACTCGTCGTCGTAGCCATCGTCGAGCTTCGACTTCTTTGCTGGTGGAGCTCGGTCGATGTCATTTTCATCAACGTGGCGAAGAGCAGCGGCTCTCTCCCGGAGAGCGTCAAAAACCTACAATCAAATCGAAAATATTGAAAACGTTCGTGTTGGATGAGACAGGACGGAAGCCAAAGGGTGGGCTCTGGGCTGGGCTCGGCTCGGCTGCTCGGCTCGGCTGCTCGGCTCGGCCGACACCTCACCTCACCTGCCTGCCTGCTGGCCTTGCCCAAGCCTCAACTTCGGCACATGACGTGTACGATTCGTTTCAAAGTTATTACAAAACAGGATAACGTGGAAATATTACCTGATTTCGCTCGTCAGAAGAAAGCATGCGCACCTTCCTGTACGAGGGGTGGAGCACCGTGGCCATCTTGTGCTCCATCGTGAGCTCCACGGTATGGTCAAGATGGTGAACCACATTTCTCCTAAGGAGCTGGAAACTCAAAGGCTCAGCTGCTCCTATGCCTCCAGGTACATCCTCTTCCTCCTCATTCCTATCAACATGGAAAAAAGTGTCAATTTGGACAAAATAAACCTAGGGCGAACCTCCCTTCACCCACGCCCCACTCCCTCCCCCCCCCCCACTCCGCCTCCTCTTCCCCGCCCCCTCCCCCCTGCTCCAGCTCCACCCCTTTCCCCGCCCCCTGCCCTGCCCCCTTCCCTGCGACGACCCCGCAACGCCCCCGCGTCCGCGTTTCAAGCCCGTCCCGCCACGACAGGGCGCCCGCGACAGCCCCACCAGTCAGTCCGCCCCGCTGCCACGGCCCCACGCCCCACCGCCATCACGGACCAGGACGGGACGGACCCGCCGCCGTCACGGCCCCCGCCGCCCGCCCGACCCCGCCACGACGACCCCGCGGGCACCACAAAAAAAATCCGTGTTTGGGTAAAAGACTAACTCACCCGTCCCTCGGAACAGGCATGGGCACCACAGGAACGTTGCAGTGCTTCTTTAAGCGACAGGTGGACAGGAGAGCTAGCGGAAGCGTGGGGTACTCTTTCCCTTCCAGCTTTTTAGACTCCTCCAGGAAAGGTCTCAAGAAGCGGAGAAGCATCCGAACGCACTCCCTGTCCAGACCCTGCAGCTTAGCGTGGTCAGCCCCAAGCAAAGCGACGATCTGGAAGAATAAATGAAGTTACATAACAGGCCGGCACGAGTGACCCCCCCCCCCTCTCCTTTCCTTTAGAGATGTGCGAATCAAGAATTTTCCCTTCGAATCGAATCGAATCGAATCACTTTAAAAAATGCTCGAATCGAATCGAATCGAATCTGGAACATTTTTCCCGAATCGAATCGAACTTTTACCTTCTATTTTTCGAATCGAATCCGAATCTAAGCCTAAAATGCCAAGATTCTGCCCCATCGTTGAAATACATGCATTAAAAGATATACTTTTTGAAGTTGAGGTGAGGTTTATGGAGTAAATGCAATGGAACCAAAATGTGCGGAACACATCAGTCACAGCTTTAATTTAACCATAAGGTAATATCACAAAAAATGATTAGAATACTGAGATAAATAAAATGAGAAAATTACTTGTGCAAGAATCAAGGCGCTATGAGAAACTTGCAGGGATAATGAGTGGCGCGTGATTCAACGCTGCGGCGGAAATGATGGATGATTCGAAGGCGAACTACATCCGATTCGAATTGTTCGAATAGTTCGGATTTTTAGCGGCTGGTCCGTCAGCGAATCGAATCGAATCGAGGCCGATTCGATTCGATTCGATTCGGTTTCGAACTATTCGCACATCTCTACTTTCCTTGGGTAAATAAACTTTCCTCATCCCAAACGTCGTCGACGGACTGAAGCATGTTGGCGGTGGAGTTCCAGCGAACATCTGACTCCTGCTTCACAGTCTTGGACAGTCTGTGTGAGAGTTCGCTCTGCTTGATGAACTTCACCAGCTTCTTGCATATGTTCACCTGTTGCACGAGCTCCATGAGGTGCAGCTCGTGCAGAAGCCGCTCCTTCAATGCAGCCAGCATGACAGAGCAGGGCGGCTCCACTGCAATTCGATTGGTAAGTTTGCTTGCCACTCCAGTGGCGCTCCGTTTTGAATGCCAAAATTTGGCCTTCTGGGCCCGGATTGGCCTCTTTGAATGCCAAAATTTGGCATTCCGGTGAACTTGGACGCCAAATTTTGGCATTTTAAAAGGCCAGTCCGGACCAGAATGCCAAATTTTGGCATTCAAAACGGAGCGCCACTGGAGTGGCAAGCAAACTTACCAATGGAATTGCAGTGTCGCCTTCGGCAGCCTCCTGCACTGTAAGAAAAATGTACGGTTTTCGCCGTTAATTCATTAACGGGATTTGCCGTACTTAGAATTACGGTGTTTACCGTACTAGGGATGCAAAAATACCGGTAAGATTCAAAGTTACGTAAAATACGGTAAAATACGGTATTTTACCGTATTTTACGGTAAAATTCGGTAAAATTGGCTATTTTTTGTTTTAACGATGTTTGCGTGTATTTCCCTGTAAATATTCGTCGTTGGGAGGTGATTTGTGAGGAAACTACACAAATCGTCGTTGGGAGGTGATTTGTAAGGAAACTACACAAAATTATAAGGGTATCGTCATGAATTATTTATTGACGGTCACAATATGTTTATCACGAGGACAAAAAAGGAACAATTATTACAATTAAGAACGGAAAAGTTCCACAGGAAGCCCAGATCGGGTACAAAATCAGTCAAATTAAAGTTTAAAAAACCCAATTCCTAATTACGCCTCACTCTTTTTGAAGACCTATCACCACCAATAGTGCCACTGCCTGGGAACACTGGCGATGGTGAGCTCGCGTCGCTGCGCCGCGCCGGTGTCTTCCCCACGGCCGAGGCACAGGCGCATGCGCACGGCTGTAGCCGTAGCCCAATGGGAAGGAAGAAAACAAGTGCGAGCGGCAAATTCGAACCAAGAGCACCTCAAAAACCCAATTAAAAGTCGTTGTATCTTGAATAATGCCCGTTTCCGTGTTTTAATTGTTCAAATATGCCAATATCTCAAAAATACCGAAAAATACCAATTTTACCGGCGTCTGCGTATAATACGGTATTTTACCGTATTTTACCGTTTTTTTACCAGTAATATTACCGGCCCTTACATCCCTATACCGTACCTAGAACTACAGCGTTTACCGTGCCCATAAAAGTACGGTGTTTTCCGTACCTAGAAGTACAGCGTTTGCCGTACTTGTAAGTACGGCGTTTAACGTACTCGTAAGTACGGCGTTTACCGTGCCTGGAAGTTCGGCGATCACCTTACTTAGTACAATGGACTTGTCGAAAGGCACTCATTGCTGGACATCAAAGTCAATTTTGACGATTTTGAAAATTTACTCCAACTCTTTGGAATTAAATTTAAGGCGAGATCTTTTGTACAATGTACAAACTACGGGAATCGCCGTACTTCCAGGTACGGAAAACACCGTACTTCTATGGGTACGGAAAACGCTGTACTTCTAGGTACGGGAAACACCGTACTTCTAAGTACGGCAAATCCTGTAATTATATGAACGGCGAATACCGTACATTTTTGTTACAGTGTGTCCCAGTGCACCATGCGCGACGAGTTTTGGCCAAGCCGTCAATGTCACCTCCGGCGACGATTCGCGCGCCGCGCTGTAGTCCAAGGGGGCGAGGAACTGCAGAAGGTCCTCAATCTCCTCCACCGTTACTCCATCGAGCCGATGCCCTTGCCCCCGAGCCCGAAGGAAGTCAACAACCTGAAAAGATCAGAAAAGTTAGCAACGAAATTGCACCGGCGTACGATGGGCTGCCTACGCGTCAGTGGCGGGGGGCGGCACGGGGCGCCGCCGCCGCCGCCAACCCCACCCGCCTCCGCCACTCCCACGCTGCTGCGCCGCGAAAAGAGGGAGA
The DNA here is from genome assembly GCA_030522485.1 of Stenchaetothrips biformis. Lineage (NCBI taxonomy): Eukaryota > Metazoa > Arthropoda > Insecta > Thysanoptera > Thripidae > Stenchaetothrips > Stenchaetothrips biformis. Next base: position 144,861 of record CM060097.1, on the reverse strand, counting down.
GGGCCGTTGCAAAACAAAACCAAATTCATCCCCTTGCCCCCCCACAACAAAAAAATGGCTACAACATACCTCTGTGAAGTAAGTTCTCAGGGAGAGCAGCATCGCGCTGTAGCTGTTGTGATTCTTGTTGCTCCTCTTGAGGCCTTTCTTCACTCGGGCCGGTACTCCTCTGGCGTCCAAGGTGAAGCGCACAGCATCGTCGCACGCATTGACGATTTCCATAGCCCGAGGTACAGTGACGAGGCAGGTTAGGATCAGCTCGTGGTACTTGATGCTCATGCCTGAGCGCAAGCAAATATTCAGGGCATGGCACATGCAATAGAGGCGCTTGAAATCTTCGAGGGCTTTGACAATATTAGACCCATTGTCTGTGACAAAGGTTATCTTCTTCATTTCCTCCTCGGAGATTCCCAGCTCCTGGAGCGCTGCAACGATTGCCGCCCTAATACTTTCACCTGAAAAAAAAATGCAGTCAGTCAAAATTGCTCCTCTGATAGTAACTGCAACCCTAAATCTAGTCGATATCCTTGGGAGCTTATTCCGTTCGCCCCCTCCTATCCAAACCCAATTTGCCTGGACCAGTCGCTTTTCCCCTGTAAGTAGGCGAAATGTGCTACATTGCCCTTCCAAGTAGGCAAAAAGTGACACTTTGCCCTTGGGAGAGAGCAAAAAGTGCCTCCGCCGCGCCCCTGGCTCCCCGCCGCGCCCCTTGCTCCCCGCCGCGCCCCTGGCTCCCCGCCGCCCGCGCCCCTGGCTCCCCGCCGCGCCCCTTGCTCCTCGCCGCGCCCCTGGCTCCCCGCCGCGCCCTGGCTCCCCGCCACGCCCCTTACTCCCCGCCGCGCCCCTGGCTCCCCGCGCCGCGCCCCTGGCTCCCCGCCGCCCGCGCCCCTGGCTCCCCGCCGCGCCCCTTGCTCCTCGCCGCGCCCCTGGCTCCCCGCCGCGCCCCTGGCTCCCCGCCACGCCCCTTGCTCCCCGCCGCGCCCCTGGCTCCCCGCCGCGCCCCTGGCTCCTGGCTCCCCGCCGCGCCCCTTGCTCCCCGCCGCGCCCCTGGCTCCCCGCCGCGCCCCTAGCTCCCTGCCGCGCCCCTGGCTCCCCGCCGCCCGCGCCCCTGGCTCCTGGCTCCCCGCCGCGCCCCTGGCTCCCCGCCGCCCGCGCCCCTGGCTCCTGGCTCCCTGCCGCGCCCCTTGCTCCCCGCCGCGCCCCCCTCCCCGGCCGGGACCACCACTGCGTAGAACAGTAAATATTACGTTTAACTTACCCATGCAGTCCTCCTCATTGTACGTGATGGTTACAAGGTAGTCAGTTTCAATGCCGCCTTTCTTCGCCGCAGTGTGCACGACGAAGGCAAGATAGTTTTGCTTGGTCTTGTCCTCGGTCTATTCGTCGGTGGTGGCGGCACAGCTTCCGGCAGCAATGGCTTCCTTCACACCCGGCACTGTAGTCTCGGCCCGCACCCTTCTGGCCTCTTCCTTCACATCCGCGGATAATGTTGTGGCACAGGGCAGGACTTCTTTGACATCGACAGCACCGTACCTGTTTCCGATGTCGATCATGCCTTGAGCGAAGTCCGCCATGGACGGGCTGCATAGTGCATCAAAAGACAGCATCCCCTCGCTGCAGGCCGCAATAGCCAGAGCCCTGCCATGCCTCATGGCGCCTGCGGGAGGAATGATGCGCTTCTTCGGGGCCCTGAGTCTCAGCCCACCGATGCCCTCTTCCTGGTCCTGGGCGACGCATCCGACTGTGTCACGGATGTGCCTCTTCATTGTGGTGGTGCAGGAGTCGCTTTGTGCGCGGAGAACCAGGCCACACTGCGAGCACACATTGGCCCCTACGTCCAGGTTGGAGCGCGCTTCTCTCACAATCCTAAACGTCACCCAAACGGAGCTGTGGGCTCTCCTGTCCGGTTTGACCACACCAATATACTCGCCCGTAGCCAGCTTGCCCTCCACGATGGGAATGAAGTCTTCGCGGTCACGTTGGGCCTCAAGGGTTTCCCGAAGGGCCGCTAGTTGAGCCGGGTCACCGACGACGACGCCGTCGGCTCCACGGCGGCGGCGGCGAGGTTGTTGTTGTCCAGGACCGCCGAGATTATCGGCTCCTCGGCCTTGGCCACCGCCACGAACTCGTCGAAGCCCTCCCCTTTCGCCTCGCTGACCGCCATCACCACCACGACCTCGACCGCCGCGTTGACGTGCACCCCCACCACGAGGCAGAGCTTGTTGATGTTGATGTGGACCAGCAGGCTGCTCAGGCTGCTCTTTGACGGGCGCATGCCGCTCGGCCCGCGGTCGTCGTCTTGCATTCACTCACACACTCTCACTGACTCACTCGCGAACACGACCGCGGCACGCGGCACTGCTGCACTGCGAGGGCGAGGACGGCGACGACGCCTGTCGCGGTCTCGGACACCACGAGGTGTTGTTGACGTTGACTAACTGCGCTCGTGTCGTGCTCGTTCTCTCCAAGCCCGGCACGGCAGGGCCAGGGAGGTAACCAAGCCAACACGCAGTCACCGCCGCCACCATCCCGCGAGAACCCAAACACAAGCGACAGCAAGCAGCCGGCGCCAGCAGGCACCGGGCCGGCCGGCCGGCCCCGGCGGCCAGCTCCGGCTTCGGCCAGCCGCCGACGCCAGCCAGAGAGTGACCGAATTTATCTTTTATGTGCGGGATATTACGTATATTTCATCAAAATTGAACAAGTAGTGTCTGAGCTTCTGCAAAAAACGGCCAAAGCACTAGCGAACCCTCCGCGAGGCGTGGGGTATTGCAGTATTGTCAACCTACCTGGCGGCACAGTACTTCCTCGGCGGCGGGCGGCACTACCCCGCGCCCCCAGGGCCACGCAGTGTGCCGAGCCGAGCACCGAGCGTTCGGGTTCGGCTACTCGGCTCCGGCTATCGTCTCCGCCGAACACCGTGTTCGGGCGGGCTGTTGCGGGCTCGGCTCGGGCTCGGCTATGTCCGGCGCCAAAGTGCCTCTGTTCGGCTGGCTCGCTTGTTCCGCATCTGTCCGAATCCGAGTGTTGCTTCGGATGGCTATTGTTGCGGTTCGACGCGCGCATTCCCCCTCTCACTCCCCCCTCCCCCGCCGCAACGAAGCTTGTCCGAGAAGTCCGACCGTCTGAGGTCTCTAAATGGGGCGCGTTGCGTGGGCCTCACTGTTGCAGGTGTCACTGTTGCTGCCACTTTGCTTTTCCCTCCCGCCCCTCAAATTTGCCATACTTTCAACCCCGCCCGACGCACCCCGGGCCATGTTGCACTTACCTATCCTGGCCCGGTCAGGCATGGGGCTGTGGTAGGTGCATGCAACACGGCCCGATCCTGGCCGGCCACACCTAACCCGGCCCGGGCCATCTTAGGAGTGCCCGCACACCGCACCGGACCCGTACACTGAAAATTGAATGAACAGACTTCGCTCCAATATATGGCGAGACAAAAAGCCTCGCCAAGATTTGGTCAGACCTGAAAGTCTCGCCACAAAATGGTGAGACTTTTCTGTCTGACCATGGAACAGGCCGCATGAACCGTATTGAATGAATTCAAAGGTCTGATCATATTGTGGTCAGACAAAAAAAAGTCTCACCATATTGTGGCGAGACATTTGTGTCTGACCAAATTATGGTGAGACTTTCAGGTCTGATCAAAACTTGGACCTTTGGATTTGTAGTGTAACATTAACATTTCAACGCCATAGCTGCATTTCGGCTGCAAAGCAAGTCGTGCCCGGAGGCAGGCTTACCCACGCCAGCAGCCCAGACTGGAGAAATATGTCGAACCCAGAGGAACGCACTTCAAGAAAAAACCACAACGAAAGTACACAAATTACGGGCAAATTTTTTATCAGGAATTTATTGTACTTTCAAAGTACAACAATTGTTGTACAAAGTACAATGGAACCGGCATGACAAGTGCTGTGCAGTCCAGGCCTCGTTGTGGTTCGTACAATTCTCGTTGTACTTTCTACAATCCCTGTTGTACTTTTATTGTACAGTTTTTGTTGTACTTGTGCTGTGCTATCCACACTTTTTCTTGCAGTGGCGACGCGGAGTTGGTTGAGCAGATAGAGGCAAGGAAAAGGGGACGATTGAAAACAGTTGTGGGGTTGACCAACACGTCGGACTGTGCGCTCCCCGCCGCACCAGAGTAGAAAACCGATTAACAAACGGAAACACAAACGCACTCAGCCACACACAAACTCCTGGCTGCCGTCAGAGTCATGAATTCGGTATCCGGACACAAAAGTAACGAACACGAGAGATTTTTCTACTGCACACATAGCCCTGTGTCACCGGTCGGTCCGAACCTGTCGTCTGCTCGGGGCTGCGTCCCAAACAGCCTCTCCCGCCGGGAGGCTTTGCAGCCGGGACGCTCGGAGACCCTTGGCCGCGCGATCACGCTACTGCGCCAGGGATAAGGCCAGGGTGTTTCCCTACCAAACGGTACTTTCCACCCTCTCATTTTAATCAAGGAACCCACAGCGTCGCTGCTAGAAAGTCCGGGTCACCATGGCAACGACAGCAGAGTGACACGTCCGAATCGGCCCTAAAGCAACAAGTTTACTTATTCGCCCTAGGGGCGAGAGGGCGAATAGCGAAGTTGTACTCTGCAGTTTATTGACGGACAGTTTTGCTTTCCTCCACCTGCATTTGGCAGTTTCTTATTAAATGACAGAGTGTGTCAATAGGAAGATACTGCTTCTGGTAGGAGAGGGCTAGAGGAAACCTGTGATTGTCTCCCTTTACAAGGGAGGAGAGCAGCCTAGCCCCGCATCTTTGGTCTCTTTATGCGGAGGGTGGGTGAAAGCTTCAAACTAGTGTTGGTTCCGGAGCGATGAGTTTCTCATACGACTGGTGACTCGGTAGCCTCGCCAAGAGGATCTCTTCATGCATGCCAAATCTGAAACCTCTGCCTCATCCTCCACCAGACCACGACGGCGCCAGACCCGACCAATAACCCTCGATCCTCCTCCTTCAATCATTTTTTATTTTAATTTTATTTTTAAAGACGCTAGGACTGCTGAGCAATTAAAAAATAAATTAATAATGATTTAATTTTTATTTTATTGAGGATTTTTTCCTGGTAGCACAGAAAGTAAGAGACATTAATTAAAATTTCTCAGCTTCCAAAACGGTGTAATAAATATTTTTATTTAATTTTTGGGTTCGTTAGATATTTTTAACAATTATTTTTTATTATTTAGATTTACTTCAATTTAATTATGGGGTAGGTCAGATTATGGGGATGGCTCAGACAATACACACACACCTGATCCAAATGATTATTTTATAATTTAAATTAATTGACATTATTTGTTAATTACATGAAATTATTTCGAATTATTTATTATTCTAAAATAATGGTATTAATAAAAAATTAATTCGAATTGTCGTGAACGACGATCATGCTCTGTGGATGCGGCAAGCTTAGGTGGCTTGGGTTGTGTTGAGCTGGATGAACACCAATGTGAATGTGCTCAGTTCAAGCACACGAGGCTATTCGCATGGTATGACAAATTGAGGGTCGTACCTCTCCTTAGCCCGCTGGTGTCGTGCGAGGCTACGTTAGGTGGTATGAGAATTTACACAACCGCAACATATGTCTTCTGCTAGCTCCACTGCCAAAAACCATCACAAACCTCTTTCATATGCAATGGACTGCTCAAGAGAAGACTAGTCAAGGCAGCCGGAGACATTAGCAAAAAGTGTACATGCAATACTGTTTTGTTGGGCAGATTTATCTGCAGAGTCGAGTCGACTACAATTTTACATCAGGTAGTCTAAGTCGGCTAAGTGTGTGGTGCTGTGGATGCAGTGCTTTTTGATTTTGGATGACCCCGTTGTAATCTGTATCTGCAGGGCGGATTCAGAGTAGACTCCATGAAATGAAACTTATCAGCATGTTGATGGTGGGGTGACACTTGCGCAAAGATTGTGGCCTCCCCTCCGCACGGCACTGTCAAGTAACTGCCATATGAAGAAAGGTTCACATCGTCTCTCAAACGTATGTATTATCTGCCGTGGACGTGTGGTACCGCCCATGGGCTTCTGGGCGCTTAGGGTCCACAGAGCCCACCGGAAGGAGACTGGTGTGGGCCAAATCAGCCCTCAGAACAAGTGGAGGCTACAACTACTCTGACCTCAATTTGATTGGACTTGATACTGCATTCTTTTTTTAAACTTTGACTCGTTTATTTTTACTCTATTCTTTTTCTACCGGCCCAACTGATCCTGTGATATTAGTCTAAGCTAAAGGAACTTTTTATTTTCGACAATTTTGTGATACCTTAGACTTCAACCGAAACATTTTTATCTCCTTTCAACGGCCGAAAGTTGATAAAAATGATTGCAGAAATATTCTGGCTGAAACACAGTTGAGTTAAGCCACACACCAAGTAAACGAACGTAAGTCGTGACGCGGATAGCATCTGTGCTTGCGTCGAGATTCGTTCCTAAAACCGTTGGACGCGCTGGACGACGCCCGACTCCCAATTGTCATGCAGAAAGCGCGAAATTTCAAACGGTCGCGTTTTTGCCGCCACACATTACAGCATTAATTCAAACAAAATTCTGTGGAATAAGGCTAGAGACGCATTGTATACACCTCCAATACCAACCATCAGGCATTTGCAAAGGTCAATTGGACCGCTCTAGGAATAACACCAAGTCTGTATGAAAACCAACGAAACTCGCGTGCGCAGCGGGCCTGCCTTTTGTCTCTACCTGCTGGGACAATTGAGTCCAAGCTGTTCACCAATGCATAATTATTGATAAATGGGATACTTATCTCTTTACGAAAGAGGCTTGTGATGGTTTTTGGCAGTGGAGCTAGCAGAAGACAGATGTTGCGGTTGTGTAAATTCTCATACCACCCAACGTAGCCTCGCACGACACCAGCGGGCTATGGAGAGGTACGACCCTCAATTTGTCATACCAAGCGAATAGCCTCGTGTGCTTAAACTGAGCACATTCACATCGGTGTTCATCCAGCTCAACACAACCCAATCCACCTAAGCTTGCCGCATGCACGGAGCATGATCGTCGTTCACGACAATTCAAATGAATTTTTTATTAATACCATTATTTTAGAAAAATAATAAATAATTCGAAATAATTTCATATAATCAACAAATAATGTCAATTAATTTAAATTATAAAGTAATCATTTGGATCAGGTGTGCGTGTATTGTCTGAGGCCATCTCAAATTATTTACATTTTTATTCTTTAATATTTTTATTACAGGAAAATATGGGTAGGTGAGAAAATGGTAGATGGCAGTATGTACCCCCCATACAAGTGGCTCATGGAAAACCATGAAATCTTCCAAAATTCTGTAGCGACAAATGACGTCAAAAAAAGCAGAAAGAATACTTGAAATAGTTTATATGAAAATGTTGTCAAGGCAGGACAGGGAAAACTAAAATTAAAAAATAAAATAAAATTGGTGTTTGCTGTACCATTAAAGAATTTCTTGAGAGACCAAACCCAACACAAGAACCTGATACTCTGTCTGCTATGTAACTAGACTCGAAAATAATTTCTTTCTTACACTTGCTCTAAGAACGCACAGCAATTATGCGAAAGTTTTACTTACCAGCATTCAGATAAGTCAAGCTGATAAAGTTGAGCCATAGAGAGCAAGTTCATTGGTACAATTGTCCAAGAGCTTGACAGCGGCCCCCAAGTAGAAGAGACCTATCAATTGCAACATATTAAAATCTGGAAAGAGAAAACAAAAATTAATAAAAACGTACCGCAACAGATACGAGAACTATTGTTTTTTTAAATAATTACGATTACTAAACTAGGTGGTGCACCAGATGACAAAGACTGATTTTGGAACAAATACCTCAGCCTTTCCGACACTCGTTAGAAAACAAGCTCAGTGGAAAAATGTGAAGAGAGGGCATGAACCATGTGTAAGTTTTCAAGGTGAAACGTGTTCCCTCTACTCATCTGCAACACATAAGAAAACAATATTCAGGAGAACGTTAATAAGCATTGCATTGATGGTCAAAATCATAGACTTACAGGTGGAGGTACTGAGGTACTGATGTGTACTGATGGTGGAGGTCCAAGACCTTCACCACCATGCATTCCCTCAAATGGCCGGGCCGCCTCCAAACTCTGCGTGGCGCCCTGGCCTGCTCAAGGGGGTGCTCACACGCGCGCCTTCACTATCGTCCGTCCACCACGGCCACCTTGCGGGTGCTCGGGGTGCTCCCGCCTTCCCGACAGCGGGGCGTGCACGCGTGCTACAGTGTGAAGGAGCCAGGCGGTATACCCGGTTCCGTCATGTCTCACGCCGCCAGCAGCTACGTCGACGCTGCGACGGAAGTCCGGAAGCGCCCCAAAGAGGTCCTGCTGCTGGTGGCCACCCTCACGGCCTACGGCGTGGACTCCGCCCAAAACGAAGGCGCTGCCGCTCGGGGCCTGAGCGACCAGCACGGCACACAGTGGTTCAGGATCGGAAAAAGGTGTGCAAAAGAGATTATTTGCAAGCCGTATGAGGTATTGATATGAAACCTTCGTCCCTAGGGTTTTCGGGGTTGCTGAACTCATTTCTGACGTTGTTTTGAACCATGAACGTAACGTTTATTCACTAGCGTTACCTTATTTTTAAAATTATTTTTGAAAAAAGTATTTTTACTGCATTTGTACGTTTTGGGGTTCGCTGAATCCATTCCAGATGTTATTTTGGTCCATTGACGTAACGCTTATCCACTAGCGTTACTTTTTTCCAATTTTATCTTAGATTGGTGTTTTTATACTCTACTCGTACGTTTTTGAGGTCGCTGAATCCATTTCTGACATTATATTGAACCACAGTCGTAACGTTTATCCACTAGCGCTACTTAATTTTCAATTTTATTTCTCAAAGCTGTATTTATACTCTACTCGTACGTTTTTGGGGCAGCTGAATTCATTTCTTATGTTTTTTTAATCGTAGTACAAAGCATTTATTGAATTATTTAACATTAATCATGTTTTGCCATGTGATGGCAGTCAAAATGACTAGAAAAAAAAATGACAAACAAAAAAAACAATAGGACTAGAAAAGAAAAGAGCAGAGGAAAATACAATGATCATCCTAATGTCAAAGACATCACCATCTTTAAACTTTTGGTTAATGACTTGTATAACAAAATTCATGATCAGTCAATGTAACGAGAATAAAAAGAAAAAATAACAGAAACGATAAACTAAAAAAACAGCAACAAAAAGACCAGAAAAAAAAAAAGACCAGATGTGCATCCTAAACGTCAAAGACGTCCCCATCTTCAAACTCTGCATCAGCAGATACACTGATAAAAGAAAAGTCGTAAAATTATGAACCATTCTTGTATAGTATTTTCCCATAGTACATTCATATTTTTAAGAATATTTTTATGACGAATGATTCATTATTTTTATGAATAACTCGTTTTTTTACGAATGCTTCATAAGACATATGAATAATTCATAATATTTCACTATGAATGTTTCGTTTCCTAGTTTTTTCGTTAAAGCATCACGAGCTGTTCGTAACTTTACGAATGATTCATTATTTTCTTTAATGAGCCATTCGTAATATTACAAATCACTCGTAATTTTATGAATATTTCATAATTTTTCTCTTAAAAGTACGAATTATTCTTACTTTAATGAATAATTCATAATTTTCTCTATGAGCTATTCATAATATTACGAATCATTCGTAATTTTATGAATGTTTCATAAGGTTGTTTAAATGAGCCATCCTTGTACAGTATTTTCCCATTGTAAAATCGTAAATTTACGAAAAATTTAACGATGAATGGTTCATTATTTTACGAACAACTCATAGATTTTGGGTACTTTTCGGTCACTTTCAGGCAATCTTTCCAAAACAATTACGAAGGATTCGTAATCCTTTTCTTATGAATGTTTCATAGAACGTATTTTACGAAGCATTCGTAAAAATTAAGAAGCATTCATGATCAAATTTGTCGTAAAATTACGAAAACTTTTGTCAGTGTATGTGGAGGAAGTCCAAAACATCTTGCTGTGGACGAGGCCTTTTCGCAGCAATACCACGTTTGTAGCACATGGTCGAAATGAAGGGGTCAGACGTCACAAGCAAACGCCGAAACATGTCCTCATTGGTGGTTGTTCTAAAAGAGAAGAATGCGATATAGTGTCACATTCCTTGCTGGCTGGCTTAGCTATATGCTGGTTACCTGTCGCATTTTCGAGAATGCCTTTCCCGAAACCGCCTCAAATCTTTATTCCGGCTTTCCTGAGCCTCCTCACTTAAGGTGCCCACGGAAAGTGGGCAAGACTCTATAATGTCAGCACTGTGGATAAGAACTTTGTGAACTGACGACGGCATTTTGCAGTGGCGGCTCCAGGGGGGGGGTGATGGGGGCCATGGCCCCCCCCGTCAGATCCGGCGCCCGAAGGGCGCCGCCACTGGCCCGCGGTAGTGGATTCAGTTTTTCGGCAGAATAATAAATGCTGTTTTACGAAATTTAATACAATTTGTTAAATTGTGCCATAATAATTAAAAAAAGGAAAAAAAATATTATTTCTTTCCACTTTTTTGGCCCGATGCCCCCCCCCCCCGTCGCAAAATCCTAGAGCCGCCCCTGGCATTTTGTACCAGCCGTACAGGTCCACAAACTTCCGTGCGGCTTGAAGGCAATACCGTCGAAACTCCTGCACCTTGACTTTGTGTGTCGATGACAACACATCTAAAATAACGCTAAAGCGGTGCAGAAGATCCTCATTAAAACCTTTCAAGAAAAACAGGCGTGTAAATTATTTGGCTGCGCAATAGTAAGGCCCCTGCATTGCATCGGGCGGACACTTTATCTTGAGCAAAAAAAAAAAAAACAAAAAAAAACACCGGTGTAAAGAAATCGGGTACCTGTAATTTCTGAAGTCAACTTGACGTCCTGAAAAAACCGTCTCGCAGTGTTGCCGTCATTAGTTGATCCCGCCCCTTGCTTGACACGGTCAACCAGCAAGCCAGTTTTGGTCTTGAACTCATCCTGGATGGCTTTCTTGCGCCGTTCCATGCTATCTCTTTTCGGCCCTTTCGTTGCACACCACGACTGAATTTCGATCCGATAAGAGACGTGCAGGACGGCCTCCAGAAACCTGCGCATTCCAGGTGCATTTTAAGATCTAACTATCTGGTGTGTGCACTGCAATGTTACGTACGTTAATGAAAATTCGACCCACCTTATGCGTGCATGGAGAGGGGAGCAACCAAATCTGTAGGAGTCTTTGTTGGGTTGTCTTTTTAACACCTTGTCAATGTCGTTCATATCCACCGGATATGCTCCACAAATGTTACATCGTTGACAGGAAATTTCAAGAAGGGCACTGCACAATTTCCCATCCATCATGGTAGGAACTAGTTTGTGACTGACCACAACTACGCAGCCTTTTGAAGTTACCACCTCCGTGTTTGTTAGAGACTCTATTTGCCTTTCCATGTACTGCAATTCAAGCAGGGAAAGTTCATCCTTTTCCTTGAGAAATTGAAATCTTACAGGCCTACAGAAACGTGTCGATGATGGCCGAATATTGTTCCACACCACATGCTCTTCATTTCCCTTTCAAAAAATAATGACACTTCGGACAAGAATTCAAAATCAAAGACAAAAATGTAGGAGGAAACAACTGCCCCAAGGTTCAAATTGTGAAAATTCATAAAATTTTGGATACAGTCCTGAAAAAATTTACCAGAAGTTCATTTTTTTACAGAACATTCGAATGTACATTCACAAGAGCGTACACAAAAAATTCACAGTTGTTTCGTCCTTCAAGAAAATAATTAAAATAAGACAAAAACTACGTTGCACCTTGTTGAAAGACAGCTCTAAAGGTACCATTGATGTCAAAAAAATGGAAGAGTCAGAAAACGATGAGTCACCAGTTTGATCCACCTGCTTGTAATTACTGTGACCTGAACTTCCGTCACATCCCCACTTAGTTGTTAGCCTAAGATGCACAGGACTGTCCAAAAAGTAATTTAAAAAAAAAATTGACGCACTGAACAAATGCCAACCATGTAAAAACTTGAGGGCGTATTCACTTATAGTACACCGCAAGCACCGAAATTCGAACTTAAGTGGACTGGGATAAATGCGTCAACAGGAATTCATTTTGCTGCGTAAAACAAGGTTTATCGGGGCGGGATACTCGCAGGCTTTTAAAGTGAATACCTCGTCGACCATATTAAATAAGATACCTTTCATTATCATGCAATTGATTTAAGTCAGCGTCATGCAGTAAAACTAATCTCTCTGCGGTGTGATTCAAAAGTGCTTGAAGTCCCACTGTCGCAGAAATGTCTGTAAATTTCATGGCTTGCTCTAAAGGGTAGCACTTTTTCTTTGCTGCCAAAATTGCATGATAAGGGGGATAAAAATCTGGGAGATTTTTTTGAACTGCCCCATTACGCAGCTGTTGGTATTGCTCTGTCGTGAGACTTAGATTCATAAAAAGAGCTAAAGCTGCATCGTCTTCATAGTTAAGTACAGGCTTTTGCTTTTCTGCTGACTCCAATTTGTTCCTGAGTTTAGAAGCCCTTGCAGGAGAGGTTTGAGTAATTTCGTGAACAAGCTTGGCTGCGTCCTCGTTACCCTCCTTTCGCAGTGCCATTTCTGTTGCGAGGCCCAGCTTGGCTGCAGAAGATTCCTTCAATTCCTTAGCACGTCTCACCTTTGTCCAGTAGGACGCCGAACCAGATTTTTTGGGCCTGCCCACTTTCAAAGGCTTTTTGAGAACGTTTGTATGAAGCCATGGAGCATATTTTTTTTAAAAAAGCGCCTTTTGGCGGTGACAGGAGGCCCATCTTCGACGAACAATCTTAATGAAATTATCCAATGCTTCATCAATTTTTTGCTTTCATTTGGAGAGGAAAATTGCCTGTTTTACTACGCAGCGTGTTGAGCATGTGCTGCGTGTTTTTTGGCCCTTTGACGCCATGACAAAGAAGCTCAAATAAGTACTTCTTTTGCAGATTAAAAGACATTTGTCAACCTAAAATCATAAAAGCAGGCGTCATTTTTCTTAAACGAGCGTTCAGGCGTGAGAGGGAGGAGTCGTCGTAGGCGCGCCGATTGTTCACACGCAAGATAGCGACTATGATTGCCCCCCCCCCCCCCTATGCCCCGTCTGCAAAACATGTAAACGTGGTCGAAGAACGTCACTAAATGTTGAACTCACCAGGAATATCAGTTGATGGTAGGGAGGCAGGTCCCAACATGAACGAAACCACAACAATGTCAACACAATATCTGACCGAGCAGCTGAGCTAACACTGAAAATGAATGGTCGGACACATGGCCAAATTATGGCGTGACAAAAAGTCATGCCAAAAATTGGCGTGACAGGAAAATCACGCCGAAAAACGGCGTGACATGTGAGTCACGCCATCATGGGGCGTGAATGACAGTGAGTTTTACGAGAAAAGTCATGCCAAAGAACGGCATGACAGTGAATTCACGCCAAAATTTGGCGTGAATTTACGAGTCACGCCGATTTATGGCATGAATTTTTTGTCATGCCGGTTTTTGGCGTGACACTTTATTCACGCCCCTAAAACGGCACGAAGTCACGCCAATAGATTTTCAGTGAAACGATCCACCTTGTGTGGCGAGGCGAGCAAGCCGGGAGGTGGGCAGTGCGTGCCTCTCTCGATGAAGCCGAGCCGAGGCGAGTGCCGCCCGGCCCGGCCGGCCGCCGCCGCGCCGCCGCCGCCGCGCCGCCGCCGCCGTCCGTCCGGCAGACGGCTGTGCCGCCGGCCGGGCTGCGCACCGACGGTCATCGGCGCGTTTTGTGGCCAGAAATGCAGATATATGCAAAAACGGCGCAGTGGGCTCAAAAGCTGACATGTTCAGCTTTAATATGAGCCTAGGATCTCTGGGTTCCGACAGGTTCCACGCGAATGGCAGGCAAATCATTCCAAAAATGTGTTGAAAAAGACGGCGATTTGCATGGACACAAAAGAAAGCGATTTCACACGGAATGGAGTGAGTGAGCGCAAATCTGAAGGCACCGCTGGAAAGGGGAGGCTTTGGGCTATCTATTTGCATGTGTAGATTTTAACCTGCCCGTTACCCTAGTCAAGGAGCGGCCGTCAAAAGAGCAGAACACTTTCTCCCGCTCCATTCGTTTCGCGCGCCTAGCGACGAAGCGGAAACTGGCGCGCTTGTCCCGGCGAGTGCGTGGGGTGTCGGGGCAAAAGATACTCGGCTTTCGGCCTTCCTGATATCCCTCTAACCCATTGCTAAGTCGTTTTTGGCAAATCTGAACTTTAAAAAATGGACTTTTGCACACCTTTTTCCGATTCTGAACCACTGTGCGGCACTAAAGTGCAACAAGTCAAGGTTCTCTGTGTCGTCCTGGCCGGCGACCACCGTGCATCCTGTCAACCGACCGGGCTGGCGTCAGGCACTGCGCGGCCCCCTGGCCTGCTCAGGGAGGCGCTCACCCTAGCGCCTGGACCTTCGTCCGTCCACTACAGCCACTTGCTGGTACTTGCGATGCCTGGGCAGGCCTGGCCCTCACTCCTGGATCAAGGCGAGATGTGGGCCACGCAGCATGGTTTCGTACTGCCCAGAGACTTTGAGCACCCCATGGACGACGACAGCCACGAAGGGCCACCACCACCTGGAGCCAGGTGCAAACCGCAATTTGCCGGAACCATAATCAGCAATGTTCCTCTCAAGAGATGAAATCCAAATCTCAACATCATGTTCTTGAAGCAGAGAAAACCCGAGGCCTCCCGGCTAGCGGTTCCATTGACCTTCAGACATGTTAGGTTAGCTACAGACAAGCCTATGCATAAAATGAGGATTCCAAACCGACATCCAGCTAAGGATCAATTAAATGCTATCCGATCAGAGATTGGCACAGAGCCGATGAAAGGTCATGATTTCAGTCAAATTCAGAAGTATATTCTCACAGAATGGGAATCTCCTAAAAGCCCACTAAGCACTTGGGAGTTCATTCAACAAAACAAATAAGCATTTGTGATAACTGATGTGCAGATAGATGCATTGAACTTGACAACAAATGTGAACAGTTTGAACAAAAATTTGCAATTATCAGATGCTGATTTAAAGTTAGTGGAGCCCTACTATCACACCAAATGCATTCTTGAAGAAGCCGTCCTCTTATCAGGATCACAAACCCAGGTCCATTATCCTGGTTGGGAACGAAGCCCAGATGGTAAAATCTGGATCTTTAGGAGTTCTATGGTCACCATATGTGCCGGTCAACACATCAAGGCCTCACACAGCTTCACAATCAAGGGATACGGAACTCACCTTGGATCTAGAGACCACTAATTATGCTTGGCATATCTAGCTTCAGATCGATATATATTGCTATCTTTAGCGTTGTTGGACATGAAGAGAGCTCAGCCAGAATTTCTAAATTTTGACTTATTGAAACGAGTCTTTGAATGGGGAGATGAAATATTGAGGCGGATTAGCAATGAAGGATACAAATTAATTTACAAATTAGAACCTCTCTGCACCTCAAAATTAGTTGGTGATATTCCAGTGGGTAACGCAGATGGCTACACTTTTAGAGAATGGTTACTGAAAGAATTATCAGAGTACAACGGACATCCTGAGATTCCTGGAGCGTTGACTCAGATTCTCAGTCTCATTGATGAAGCTTTCAATACACGCCCTCCATTGGTTATTCAGATCTTTGGTCTATTTCGAATCTGGGGTCATCCGGCTGTGGAACCGCTTGATGGCGTGATAAAGCTCAGAGAAGTCAGTACTAAAATTAGACCCTTGGACAGAGAAAAATCTGATATGATCACTTGCTTCTTCAAAGAGATTTTTATTAAGAGGTATATGGCCAAAGAGGGGCACTGGCCGGCTCTCGACGTGTCAGGTCTTAGCAGCACAAACCACCTGAGACAGGCTTATGAAAACCAAGGTCCCTTTCCTCAGCAAGGGAAACATTTCAGGAGAATGCATTCAATGCTAGTGAACTTTGAAAAGACCTTTTCAGTGGACCCTAAGTTTGAGCTATCAGAACTTCTAGACGACAAAGCTGGTGCATTACCAATGAACGAATTGATAGACTCTGTCTGAAACGATCACTCTGTAGGGGATTCTGTCGCTCGCTCTGTCTTAGTCAGATGGATGAACATGCTACAGCACGAGCAGGAGGCTTTTCTTCGAGATATAGAAGACCCTTTGCTGTTCCCTAGATCAACTTGGAGGCGCACGACTATGTGGACCTGATCAACTGGGACTCAACTGTGATCTACCCTCCTCCACTACTGGCTGACATCCCGGACGAGGAGCTCCGGGCCTCGGTGACGGAGGGCCGCTTGGAGGTGCTGCCCCTGCCGTGCCACACCCAGGCAGTGGAGCGGTACGTCGTCGAGGTGACCAAGGCTGCCGAGAAGGTGGTCGGCGAGAGGCGGCGGGATGGACTCATCCGCACCAAGGCCAGGGCAAGGGCAGTCATGCCCACTTTTGGCAGCAAGGCGGATTTTAACGCTCCAGACATGCGTTAAATAGGTGCTTCAAACGCCCGGGTGGGAGGGCGGGCGGGACTCGACGTGCAGGCACCTCCTCGTGGTGAGTCCTGGGTAGGCAGAGCAAAGTAAACGCTTGCCGAGCTAAGACCTGCACGCACATGGGCTATATGGGGCTGAAACGCGAGAATCGCACTTCCACGCGACTTCGCTTGGCGCTCAGCCGTTCCCACCCAGCGGCCCGGCGGGGGCTGGGCTACTTTTCGCTCTTCTTTCCACACCTAAAAACAACTTTTTTTCGCCAGTGGGCGTGATTTGCGTGTCCTTTTCTACATGAATACGTCAAAAAAATTTTTTTTACTGGTGAAAATAGTGAAAAATCTTGCACATTTTGAGGTTTTGCGGGTCTGTGATTGAGGTGCTACACCTTCCCATACGTGAAAACGCTTTCTTAGGACCAAGTAAAGATCATCCAGTCGAGAAATCACATACCCGACTGGCTCGTGGCTTTTACGCCGCGAGAAAATGATAAAAAAGACAAAAAAAAACACATTTTTTCATAAATCGGTCTGCAGGGTGATGAAGATCAACTCCAATCGAAAAACCGAGCACGTTTCTGAACTCAGCGCAAAAAAATACATCGATTGAGTGCTATTCAAAAGTCGAAATCGAAAAGTCCCTCTAAACGACGCGCCCTATTGTGCATTTGCAAAAGAATGTATATAGTGTTGACTGCGGCTTTGCTATCGCAACATATATTGAGGTATTTCCTAGAGATTACCATGAACGATGACGGAATATCTCTTGATAAAAGAAGAATCAACACTGCGAAACCTCTTCCTGATAGAATCAAATTCCACACTTCCATGGACTTCACAAAATGGAACACGAACATGAGAGAGGAAGAAACTAAACCATTGTTCAAGTGCTTTGATCAACTGTTTGGCTTTAAAAATCTATACCAGCGAACTCATGAGATGTTTAAACTTGGAACTATAATGCTCATGGATGGATCATATCTTCCTGATATTCTAAATAGACGACTGGTAGAAGACATTGGAGTGATATATTATCATTTAGGAGGAATGGAAGGGCTACGTCAAAAAGGTCAGACAATTTGGACTGTTGTGCCCTAATTGCTGAACGCAGAGACTTTGACTATGAATATCAGCTTGATGGGACAACGTGATAATCAAGTGCTTTGTGAGCAATTCCATAAAGGAAAGCTTATGCATTCATGTTTACAGGAGCACTTTATCCTCCTAGAACGGCTAGAGAAACTTTTAAGCACTATAGGGCCGCCCTTAAAAGCTGAAGAGACATACTCATCCTCAGAGTTCTTTATATATGGGAAATATTGCATCTACCGTGGTGCTGCATGTCCTATGTCAGGCAAAAAATGGACTAAGATCTGCAGGAGAAATAACGAAGAAAACACCACAACTGAATCCACCATATCCTCTGCATCTGCTACCCTGTCATCTGCTCTTGAGTCGAGCAATTCTACACTGAAAATGTAATGGTCGGACACATGGCCAAATTATGGCGTGACAAAAAGTCATGCCAAAAACTGGCGTGACAGGAAAATCACGCCGAAAAACGGCGTGACATGTGAGTCACGCCATCACTGGGCGTGAATGACAGTGAGTTTTACGAGAAAAGTCACGCCAAAGAACGGCATGACAGTGAATTCACGCCAAAATTTGGCGTGAATTTACGAGTCACGCCGATTTATGGCATGACTTTTTTGTCATGCCGGTTTTTGGCGTGACACTTTATTCACGCCCCTAAAACGGCACGAAGTCACGCCAATAGATTTTCAGTGTATAGATGGATTTTATTACTCCATGTGAGGGAATTGATTTCAATCTTCCAGCTTGGAGCTCGGTCTACTTATACCAGATCACAATCACTTCTGAAAGAGACAAGATTTCGGCCAAGATATCCAGTTGCAACAGCTACTCATATGATCTATGTTCCAATAAATCAAAAGGTTCTAGATAATATGGAGGTGAATGGGAAATTATCAGATGACTCTCTATTATTCGGCTCTGTTTGAATCCAAGAATCTTAGGTGGCTATCCGGTTATGACAATGATACAGTGTCTACTGCGAAAGTTCCCAGATGAGTTAGTAGAAGCAATCTCTTTCCTGAGATTGATTTATAAAGCTTCTACTAACTCCTACATTCAAAATATTGTCGTTGATCCTCAGCCCCTCTCTGACATAGAGCCCAAACTATGAATTGATCCTTGAGCACCCTACCTCCCTCAGCTTGTTACATCCGACTAGTCCCGCAGACTGTAGGAGAAACCAATCAGTAGAATTTCTATCCCGGTATCATGGGGTACGAAATCCTGCCTTAAAAGAATTCTTGGAGGAGGCTCATGACAATGAGAAGACTAAGAAGTTGGTTGCACTTCTTTCAACAGCAAGACCATTCTTTCCCAGAGTACTATCAGATCTATACAACTCTACCACTGAAGCCAGAGCAAAAGACATAATGGGAAGATTACAACAAACATCTACAATAGCGGAACTGATGAGAAGAGATGATGAATACGACTTGCGTTATATTGTCTGTGAGGCTGAGACCAATCATTTCAAAGGGGTGTTAAACATGTGCTACACTCGAGAAGCAGAGAATGTCTGGAGCCCTGATCTATGCTCTATGGAATGGGCAGAGTTCTTGAGAGTTTAAAGCTGGCAGGTTCTTGTTGAAGGAGTATCTGCCGCTCATCCAATAGAGATGTGCTACTTATTTGGTGGACGACTGCCCCTCATCCAAAGGAAACGACGAAGAAGGATTTATCCTGTTTAGGTTGGATCAAAACCTATCCCTCAAAAAGTCTGTATTCCATTGACCAAATAGGAAACCTCCCTCCTTATAGAGGAGCTGTGACAAAAGACAAGATCGAAAGCGTGGGAAAGTCTTTTGCTAGGCACGTTGACGCCATGTTAACCAAACCCCTGAGAGTGGTCGGACAGGTCGGATGGACTATCTGACTGCATGTCTTTGTTCAAGGAATGCTAATGAATATGACAGATGTGAATCCAGAACTGCTTCATCCAGAAGATCAGATATCAGGCAGTGTCCATCATAGATATCAGGATTCTAAAACATCCCACGGAGGGGCAGCGACACTTCTATTTACTCAAGGGACAAAAATTGCTATGGACACTTCCTGTCTCATCAAGAGATGCAAAGGGAGCACAAATGTGAATCTCCACTTTTAATCCCTCATGAGCTATGGAGTATCAATGATTGGAAATGGTCTGACAAATTGCACGTTTCCTCAAGATGGAGTTCATCACTTACATTTGTTAGATCGTTGTTGCATTAGAGATGTAAATGAGGAGCTCATTGATATTCCAAATTATGTTATTGATCTTAAATCTTACATGACCGTGAACAAAGAATCACCGTATCTCTTTCAGAAATCTGCCCAAAAATTTGACAGCCTATTGCAAAGACATCTAAGGACTCCCACTAAGATGGAGGATAAATCTTCGGAAGGGTATATGTTACGAAGAGCACATATTGTCGCTCATGAGTGTATGCGAGTAACCAGAACTATGGATCTTGAAAAGGCCATCGATTGCTCGGCTGGATCTTGCTTAACCGTCAATTGGATGCTTGGCTTAGATGAAGGAACCTTCATCCGATCCTTCTGTCTTAGACTGGCCTCTTGGTTGTCTCTTTCTCATACAGTGATAAAGGGAAGAGAGCACTTTATTAATCGAATCATGAATCTGCTTTCCCTTAGCCCAAATTATTCATGGAAGAGACTAGAAAACCTAATGTTCATGACTGACATCCTCAGCCAAGCTAGTTCTCCTCCCTGGGCTGCAAGACTACCAGGAGATCCTCAATTGACTCCTGACGACGCTTCCTCAGTAATAAAAGCCTGGATCATGAATGTATTTTCAGTATGGTTACGAGGAGAAGATGACATTTTGAAACACCTACAGCCTTTTAATCGACCAACTGGTTCTGTAGATCAACACCCTACTCACTTGTTGGTCATGAGAGACTTCCTCTTACCTCTTACCTCTTTGGAATCATTTCTGGACCTATCGCTCACAGTCTTATGATAAAAATCAGGCAGATGATGCGATATGACCCTACGGATGATACATCTGAGGCTTATAGCCGAGAAGATCTTCAATCGTTGAGAGACGGAGACATCTATCTGACTGCTGAAATCGCAGACTTCTTATCAAAGTAGGCTCCTCATTTCAAAATCCCTAATAGAGACACATCTCGGAATCTGCCTCTAGGCATTTCCGGCCGTGCTCATGTTGTCACCACACAAGGGTCTCGATTCCTACTAAAATCACGAACCAAGTGCTACAACATGGATATATCTAAGCAATATGAGACAACAGGAATAGTTCACACTTTCAAGTTGGCCAACTTACCTACCACTGCTGCCTATAAAATTTTGGACATCTTGATTAAAAAAGAGATGCAACATCTAGACTTTCATAATGTCTTGTGCACTGGAGATGGTTCTGGAGGTTATTCCTTGGTCTTTGGACTCCTCTTCCCAAAAGCCACAATCTATTTCAACACCCTTTTAAACACAGCACCAAATGTCCAACAATTACCTCCAATTTTTCAGGTTCCTTCTATGGCTGCTTTCCCAGATGTTCAACAGAGAGTAAAAGAAATTGACTTGGTAAACCATGGCCTGTCAGATCTAAACTCATGAGAAATATGCTGAAGTGTGTCACAAGTATAGCAAAGGAGTGAGGATTGAAAGAATAGATTGTGATGCGGAAGGGGGAGGTTGGGGCAATCCGAAAAAAGGATTACAGATTGCTTTAACCTTGGCCAAAATAGCCTCTTAAGCGGGGACATACTTCATCATTATGAAGACTTATGGATCTAATCCATCAACTGTGAGGGGGCAAATCAAGATCTTTCTTTCTAGATATAGAAAAGTGGAAGTTCTTAGAACGCCGTACGGCACCAGGGGCAATACAGAATTGTTCTTAGTTGCAAGCGATCTCCATGAGTATGAGTTGGATACCACGATTTATGAGAACAAAGAAGGATTGTGGGAAGTTTATGGATGGGAAATTCAAGAGCAGAAGGAGTCTAACATGAAAGTTATTATTTTGAAAAACATCCATTACGACTTGATACCTGACAATAATCATGCTTTGAAATACACTTCCTTTCTGAACCCGATCAATCTGGGTGAAGTCATGAATATTTCACTACATGATGCCATGCCATACCTAAGACCCGGAATCCAAGTGTATTTTCCCTACACGTTTATTGAAGAAACTAAGGGTGTAGTTCAGATTAAGCCAGGGGATGGCAAAGATGTAATTAGCAGAGGTAAGTTAAAACAGCTTCCTAGGGAACAGATGACTAAGCTTTCAGTTCAATGGTTATCAATGTGGGGAGCTGGAAGGATCCAAGAGGGATACGACCCTGAAATTGAGTCAATTATTGGCTGAGCGATTAGCGAAGCTAGTTACTCCACTGCGGCTGGAAAGTTTTGTCTGTGTGTGTGTGTGTCTGTGTGACAGCACTACTCCTCCTGAACGGCTCAGCCGATCTGTTTGAGATTTTGCAGGGTTATTAGGTATGTCCTTGGCTCTCCACACGCAAAAATTCGGCTTTCTAACTCATTCCATTTACTCGTACTAACGAAAAAACACTAAAAAAACGGCAGAAAAAGTGCAACTTTTTAATAACTTTATATTTTAGAGACATTTTTACATGGTTTCTTATGTCTTTGAAGTTGCTGATGACGAAAATGAAATCAATTTCTACCCCCGACCAAACTTTTAACTGCGAATTGGCTACCTCGGCCCGAATTTACTAACATAGTCAACTTCGACCCTTGATCTTGAAAAAAAAGGGGGTCGACCGACTAAAAATTTTTATTGCAGATTTCGATAGGTCTCGGCAAGACCTTTTCAAAGAGGGGTCAGAAGGGGGGGTCTAAGAGCTCGACTTCATCAGTAGGCCGAATCAGGATCTTGTGAAAAGGGGATCGACCGCCTAAAATTTTATTGCAGATTTCGATAGGTCTAAACAAGACCTTTTAAAGAAGGGGGCTCTGTGAGATCGCCTTCATGTATTGTGAAAATTGGTGCAACGGCCATGTTTTGCACATTGATTTTGGCACAGTGGGAACACAAGAGAGGGCCTCAGTCCTGATGTTACATCAATAAGTTGGCGCTTTACCTCCACGGAATGTGAGGAGCGAGGACCGAAGGCCGGAGAGACGGCCTCCGATTGGGCCAAGCCAGGTCTGGTGCGAGGGCCGAAGAAGGCCCGAGAAGAATCCGTCGGCAGGCCAAGCTGGTATCGGCCCCTGTCGAACTGAATTGCCGGCGCAGCAGTGCGGAGCTGCCTACTCGGTTCGACGGAAGGGCGCGCCCTAGCTTGTATAATTCGACCATTCATCACGTAGTGCACTACTCATTGCCTTAATGAACCCTTGAAACAGCTTGCCGAAGGCAAGCAGGAAGCGCCGCAGGCCAAGGTAGGTGTAACGCCAGGCGTGGATTGTCGAAACTGGCGTAGCATCGCGAAGCCTGTTACGACAAGACACGGTCTGGCGTAAACCTACCTTGTAGTAGTTCACTTATGTCTCTTTCAGGCACATTAACAGCATCACAAGTTCCAACAACATGAGTATTTTTGCCATCTTTTTCACTAAATGATAGGTACCTACAATCAAGTATTTACCTAGAAAATAATATTACTTCGTCATATTTAATTTATGAGATAAGGAGAGGCAGCTTAGTTAGAACACGAAGCTTCTTGAATATTTGATGTCTGGCATGTGCAGTACCATGCACAAGATTAGCCATCTTTCCATTCAAATCTTGAAGTTCAAAACAGGAAGTAATTAGCAACTTGCCACACTCAAACACAGACATTGCCAAATGCCGTAACAGACGGACATTTGCTGACATGTGGCGGAAACCATACAAGCCCTGAAATTCTTCAGAAAACTTGTTTACACATTTATCAGATTTGTCAGTATCTGATTGGCTGAGCGATTAGCGAAGCCAGTTACTCCAGTGGGGTTGGAGAGTTTTGTCTGTCTGTCTGTCTGTCTGCTTGTTTGTATGTTTGTGTGATCGCACTACTTCTCCCAAACGGCTCGGCCGATCAAGACGAGATTTTGCAGGGTTCATAGGTATATTCTTGGCTCGCCACACGCCGAAATTCGGCTCCCTATCTCAAATAGTTTAGTAGTATCAACGAAAGAACACTAAAAAAAACGGCAGAAAAAGTGCAACTTTTTAGTGACTTTATATTTTAGAGACATTTTTGCGTGGTTTCGTATGTTTTAAAAGGTGCTGATGACAAAAATTAAATCAATTTCGACCCCTGTCCAAAGTTTTAACTGCGAATTGGCTACCTCGGCCCGAATTCACTAACATAATCAACTTCAATTTCAAGTAAAGTACCTGGTCTTTAAGAAGTGTTGCCTCAATAGGTTCTTGGACAACGCCCTTCGCATTTAAGTTAATCAAATCAGCGTCTAACAAATTAATTAAGAAAGTGCAATTGATCAAGACAGGAATGCAGCAGTGCTTTGATACCCTCAGGATCTAGTACCTGGACATTTACCTAGACGCTGGATGAGTCGAAGCATGTCTGTCACACACAGTATGAAAAAAACTATATTTTACAAATTAATTCCGATCCACTAACAAATTAATTAAGAAAGTGCAATTGATCAAGACAGGAATGCAGCAGTGCTTTGATACCCTCAGGATCTAGTACCTGGACATTTACCTAAACGCTGGATAAGTCGAAGCATGTCTGTCACACACAGTCTAAACAAAACTTTATTTTACAAATTAATTCCGATCACAAATTAATTAAGAAAGTGCAATTGATCAAGACAGGAATGCAGCAGTGCTTTGATACCCTCAGGATCTAGTACCTGGACATTTACCTAAACGCTAAGCATGTCCGTCACACACAGTCTAAAAAAAACTTTATTTTACAAATTAATTCCGATCCACTAGGTAGGCCTTCCGCTTAATTGAGTAAGTACAACAACAATGAAAGTAGTGGTATTTCACTGTCGACCAAAAGGCCTCCCACTTATACTGCGCCTCTCATGTCGTTGCACGCAGCCAAACTAAAGTCAAGCAACTGGCTTTCATTGTTACGTCTCAAACTGTACTTTCATGAAATCAATATGCCTGCAATACCACTAGTGCCTAACTGGTACAAGGCGCTGAAGCCAGTTGGCCTTAAGAAACTACAGGCCATATTTCCAGGTGAGAACAAAAGAGTTCTTACGGCCATTTTGAGGAGCGAATGGCCGCTGCAGGGTTCTTCACATTGATTCGTAGAGCCCTTCCCTGGGCCTTGGCGACTTTTTGAGCAACGGCCCTGGCTTCCAACAGCGTGCGGGGATTGAAGGGTGTGGGCAGGGTAGGGCAGGCTGGGCGATGAAAGGGAAACTTACCTAAATGTGCGGTGGAAAACTGACGTGGCGCGTGCGATTTAAATTTACAGAGAGAGACAATAGTGAATAAAGACACAGTGTGTAAAAACTTATGTTTTTACAACTTTATTCCGATCCACTAATTAAAAGGTTGATAAATTGCCATTGACCAAGACGGGAATGCAGAAGTGCTGGGTCAACCTCAGGATCCAATACCTGGACTCCGTAATTTTCTTGAAATTCAGCACAAAAATTATGATTACAGCAAATTTAACTTAACATACTTACCTCTCTTTGTTCTTTGCAGTCGGCCTCAGCACCTCAAACACCGGCTGATGAAATTTTAAGTCCTCCTAGCGAATGCCGGCTGGTAAAGCAGAGTAATCTTTGCCTTAAAGGCAAGTGCCCATCTGTTCCTTTCCTTGACGTCATAGGATGAAGTGCACCAACATTCTTCGCAGAGCATTTCAGTCCGCAAGCGCCCTTTGTGTTCGTCTAATACCTGCTTCGGAACGAAACAGATCGTGCAGTTTACGTTGGCAACGTCTCCCTCGGTCCTGAGGGGGGGGGGGGGGGGATCTCCGCCAAAAGGGTCTCACATCTCTCGTTGAGCTCTGTAAAAAAAAAAGAGTGGATTTTGGATTGTGTGAGTGGATTGAGGATTGTAAGGTGCGGGATTAGGGAAGAACACCCTGCAGGTGGGAGACGTTTGCTGGGAATTTCATTGTTCGGGTTGCTTAGAAGCGTTCGGGGCAACAATTCGCGGCATTCGCTCCTCAAAATGGCCGTAAGAACTCTTTTGTTTTGGAGTATAATAATTGTGTCATGCATTTTTAGCAGTCGTAAGAAAAATATTTCTGTTGGCTGTTGCATAGTCATTGTCATCGACTGCAATGGATGCAGCGAGCGAGTGGTGCGAAATTGCGTTACGGCCAGGTCTGGGAAGAAAATGGCTCCCATGATTATAGTGTGTCAACACACGACAGGCACACACTGCCATGCTGCAATCAAATCGGCAGATTACGTTCAGAGGACCACAGCCGTGCAGTACAAATTCAAGGCACTGCCGGCTGTGGTCCTCGCCGTGACCTGGGCCTTGAGCAACATGGAGCCCTTAAAAGATGAGGCAAAGGGAAGGCCCAAGCAGGCCTGCCTTCTCGATGTAAGTTCCTCATGTAAACTATCAAAAAAAATTTCAGTAAGTTAGTGTTTCTGCTTTTCTGTACGTGTGACCGTGATATTTTTGCTTTAGTCATTCCTTGGGCGCCGAAAGATGATGATTTAAATTCAGAAAACGTAAATGCAAGTGCAAATCATACAAAGATATAATAAAAGAAGGCTCCTTTGTGTAGGGTAAGCCTTAGTCGAGGCATAGAGGCGCTTTGCAGGCTGCTCCGACAGTTGTGCACTGCGCACCAGCGGTTTCAAGTAAGCAACGATGTCACAACCAGGATAACTTATGAAAACAATCAAGGGACATTTCCCTTGAGACTGGATGACAAGGGGCTAATCTGTCACACACAGTGTGTAAAAACTTATGTTTTTACAACTTTATTCCGATCCACTCATTAAAAGGTTGATAAATTGCCATTGACCAAGACAGGAATGCAGAAGTGCTGGGTCAACCTCAGGATCCAAAACCTGGACTCCTTCCTAGACGCTGGAGGGTTAGAAGCATGTCTGTCTCACACAGTATAAAAAAAAACTTTATTTAACAAATAAATTCCGATCCACCACCACCCACTGAATCAAGAAAGAGCTTTCAATCTGTCAATCCTTCCAGTGTCTGGGCCTGGTAAGATTTCCCGTGTTGAGTCAAATTAAGCCGCAGGCTCCACTCCTGGTGGTGCCCTTCCGTCACTTTCTTTAAGTTTCAGCTTTGCAACCATACTTCCCCCGGAATACAAAAACTTTGATTCCTCGGAGGCTACCTGAGGATGCATCAATGGACATCCCTCAGAGGACCAGTCAATATAGTTTATGGTTTGGAAACTCGGGACGTTGTCTGGTCCGCCTTTGAGCCCCAAAGTTTCGTTCTTGATCAACGAGACCAACCATGGCGAATTTTTTTTCGCGACATTTCATCTTACAAAGATAACAGAATGAAAGAACAAAACCTTCCAATTAAAGGGAGTACTACAAGGCAAGGAGTAAATATACCGTGCTGCAACTGTCCGTTCCACACCAGCCCAAGAGGCCGACAGTTTTTTGGCGCGTTTTTTTTATTGTGGTATCCCCAGTAGGCCTAATCCACAGAATGTTTGGCTGCCCGAAGACAGAAAAAGAAACTCTTTCTTTCCATCACTGATGAAATGCTCTTGTTTTTATCTGATTTACTGACTTTTTTGATTTTGTATTTTGTTTTGAAGTTTTATTGTTTTTTTTTTCAGGGTTTTTTTCATTCGTTTTGTGTTTTTGTATTTGATTTTAGTAGTTTTATTTGTTTTTATTGTCTTTTTCCCCATTTTCTAAACTAGAACCCTCTAAAACAAAAAAAAAAGAATAAATGGTGCAAAAGGAAAGAAACCTAACACAGTTCATCAAACAAAATGCCAACTCGCACCTCATCACCACTCATTTTTAGGAACCATATGTTAGTATTGCCAAAATCTTCCTTGTCAAAAAGCCCCAAATCAAAACCCCTCCACATGAGAGCAGCAACTGTCAAACTATCAGTATTAAAATTATATTCCCTCAACAAGTCTGCAATCTCAAAGACGGTCAGTCCTTGAGGGTTATTCTCAAGAACTGACACAGTCTGGTGATGAAACTCACAATACTGGTACAGAGCATCCATCTTTGAGCCACACAATGTGCACACGAAAGTGGGCTAAAGCAAAACAGCAGGATAATGACGATGACAAACAGAAAGAGCAGGGGAACGTAGAGAAGCGCAGGCCACACAACGTACTCACGAGAGTGGGCGAAGAAAAAGAGCAGACGATCAATATAACAAAGGCACGGTGGTCTGTTACGACAAGACACGGTCTGGCGTGAACCAACCTTTGTTTGGTGCGCCGAGTTGCTTCGCACCGTGGTACACTGCCTGTTCCACACCAGCCCAGGAGGCCGACAGTGATCTGGTGCGTTTTTTTTTAATTGTGGTATCCCCAGTAGGCCTAATCCACAGAAAATTTGCTTGTCCGAAGATAGTGAAAAAAAAATCCTGTTTTTGTCCAGATCTGATTATGTGCATTAGTTTTTTATTTGAATTTTTGTGTTTTATTGGTTTTGTCTTTTGTTTTTGATGTTTTTTATTGTTTTTTCGGGTTTTCTGTGATTCGTTTTATTGTTTTTGTGTTTTGTTTTTGTATTGTATTCATGTTTTTGTTATTTTTCCCTTTTTTTTACCTTACCTAAACCCAACTAACCCAACTATCCTAAACACCCATACTAACCCAACTAAAAACAAAATAAAAGTCAACCTTGGTGCAGAAGCAAAAAAAAAACAATAAACAAACTAAAGCATTTCCCCAAAAAGCAAAGCAACACGCACCTCACCACTCAATTTTAAAAACCACACCGTAACCATATCCCTTACTCCCCGATCAATCAAACCCAAATCAAACCCTCTCCACAAAAAACTAGACACAACAGCATTGATGGGGACATGGTTTTGTCCCACACACAATGCTGCTATTTCATGTACGGCCAGTCCCTGAGGATTGCCCTCAAGGACTGCCAAAATCCGCACATGCAACTGATTCATCATATGAGACCTGGGCCACACAATGTGCTCACGAAAGGTGGCCGAGAAAAGAAAGCAGATAAAACGTTGGATAACACACTAGGCAGGGGAGAGCAAAACGGCACAAGCGACACTGTGTACGCACAGCAGTGGGCGAGGCAAAGACGACAATTTTCACAAATATAACATGGGCACGGATATTGGCAGGGCGATTAGCGAAGCCAGTTATTTCACTGGGGATGAAGAACTTTTCCTATCTGTTTGTGTGCGTGTGCACCCTAACGAATCTGAATGGCACGATAAGACGAGGGCGACTGCGATACATAAATTGCCTATCCCCGAATTGCCCTTGACCCAAACCCCATTACTGTTTATCTTTTTGTAGATGCGTCTAAGGCAAATGGGAGAAAAACCGGTTTGTTTTGGGTGGTTTGTGCATTCCTTCCTACTGCTGGGGTTAAAGGCACGGCTTCCCGACTTCCCGAAGGCAAGTGACGCAATTGTGCGTCGTTTTAAGCTTTTGTAAATGCGTCTACACTGGGAGAAAAAATGAAGGTTGCGACTGTTAATCTTAATGCCACTCTTCGCTGTACATCGAAAGAAGGTGTTTACCGTACCCAGGGATACAGCAGACACCGTACCTCAAGGAACGGAATCCACTGTACCCTGGGAACATGCATTCACCGTACCTCGGAAACTGTTCAGACATCGAATTCATCACAAATGTAGAATGAATGCAAAATTTTAAATTTGCGATAGAAACAATTCGATTGTAGAAATAAATACATCTTAACAAGACCAACAAAATATAATAAGCATGTTAGGGGGCGTTCACAAATGACGTCACGCTTTTTAGGCTCATTTTTGGACCCCTTCCCCCCCATGGTCACAACTTGTCACACTTTTCCGTGACCCCTCCCCCCCCTGTCACGTCACATTTGTCCAATGTTGATCAAAATCGTTCAAAATTGAAGGGGATCTTATTTTTTTGGCTAAAAATAGTGAAAATGAGAAAATTAATAACATTTTTAATAAAAAAATAGGTGCTGGCAAATTTTGATTGCAAAGTATTAAGTGTTTAACAAACATAAAACGATAAAAATTAACATAAATCAGTCCAATAAAGACTAGGCGTCTTTTCCCAAGTGGGAAATGATCCATTCATCAATGGAAAACAATTGAGTCAAATAATCAAAATGTTTGCTATGTGCAAACTTTTTAAAATCAAACAAATCAAACGTTAAAAATAAAGAAATCAGTCTTTTTCCCAGGGGGAAACGATCCATTCACCAATCGATGGTACAATAGGGCAGGTGCTGTCGACCTCCGCGATGTGCTCTTCGACGCCGACCACGTCGATTTCTTCCTCGTCCATCCACTCTACGCCCACGCACTCGTGGTCGTAAAGGACTTTGCAGAGTACTTCACTAGCCCGGCGACCGACGATCATGGAAGGACGGAGGCGACTGGCACTGGTCTTGTCCACGCCCGTCCCGTGCAAAGCCCTGCAG
This sequence comes from Stenchaetothrips biformis, assembly GCA_030522485.1. NCBI lineage: Eukaryota > Metazoa > Arthropoda > Insecta > Thysanoptera > Thripidae > Stenchaetothrips > Stenchaetothrips biformis. The sequence continues at coordinate 114,737 of CM060097.1, read as the reverse complement.
TGGAGTTTCTTGTTCTCCTCGTTGGTGAAGTACACGCCGCAAGCGCGGCAGATGCGGTTTGCAAGCCGCGATCGCACGGTGGGGCAGTAGAGGTCAGAGGTCGTACGGGACTCTCTTGTAACTTTGAGACAGGTCTAGTTTTGCAGCCAGGCGCTGGAATAGGGGCAAAAATTTGCCGCCCTCCTCGTCAGGGTCCACGGCGACTACTCCTCGGGCTGATTGTTGCACTCGAACGGGAGGTGGGAGGAAGCCGTTGAGGACGCTGCGCAAGCTGCTGCGTTGAGGCCCGCAGCAGTCCATGGAGTCGCAGCGCACAACTTGCAGAAGGTACTGGCTCTCGCGCACGTGCGTGGCGTACCAGTGCTGGTCCAGGGGCTCAGGCAGGTCACTCTCACCCGGCTCAATGTACTGGGCGATCACGGGGTGGCCATCAATTGTCATTTCACTCCACAGAGCAGCCAGCGTGTCGCCAGCTTTCTTGAAATTCTTTTCTTCCAGCTCCGTGTCCGTCGTGTTTCCCTGGCTGTCGAGATGCTTCCCGTAATAGTCATGCGGAAGAATAAGTCCTGCCATCTTGTTGCTCAGAGGCGCCATGCGGCGCTCCTCCCTATTGAAGGCGGATCGACCTGGTGCATTTGTTGCAACAAATATTGCATCCAAGTCATAGTCTTTGAAGTGCTGCACGGCGAAGGCGATATTCTTCTTGTAGCGCGGGCACTCGTCCGGCCCGCCGTCGACGGTGATGATGACGACGGGCTTCATGCGGCCGTCGGTTGACTTGAAGAAGGGCTTGTATTCTTGCATTTCAGCCGTTCGTCGTAAGTCGTCGGCATGGGTGTTTGCAGTGGACGATGAATGCTTCCCGCTGCGGATGCAGATGTACGTCGGCCCCGAGTACGTCACAGCTTCCGGCGACCCCAGCATGTCCTGCTTGATCTCCATCACGGCGGAGACGCTCGGGATCAAGTTGTGCCGCGGGCCCACTGGAAAGTCATGGTCAGGCAAGGTCACTTTGTATTCCAGACTCATCAGCATGGGCGCTTGTACCTTGGCCGCAGTTTTCCCAATCGGTACACGAGCTTTGTCGTCCATGGACAAGAAAACCACCTCGCTTGGACCAAGATATGCAGCGACTGACTCGAGATTGCGGATAGAGGCTGTGGCGAATTTGCTGTCCGCATGCGTCTTGTGAGCACTGTTTTGTGCCCTTGCAAGGCGCACAGGTGCACTTGTCACATGGCGCTTCCCTTCACGAGTCGTCGGGTCACGCGGGATCAGATGCAGATACACCCCGCTTCTACTGATTTCGAAGCCGCGTCTGTTCAGCTCCGATGCCAGCTCATCCAAAGTTTGACACGTGTTGAGTCGCTCGTCTCGGCGCTTCTCCTCCGCCCCGCTGGAAAACATAGCGATTTCCACTATGGCCTTCAGGAGCTCAGGCTGCTCAGTTACAATGGAGGGCCGGCCGGGTGCTGTTTTCTGGGTTAATTTTGCAGCAATTTCAGGGTGTTCTTGAAACAGTGCATCGACCTTCCTCTTCCTTTTCTCCCTGCTTATCTGAGACCTTTTGGCGTTCCCCTGCGCCGTCTGCAGCCGTTTCTTCAGATCGCCGAGCTCTTTGGAGACCTGCAAATTAAATGGAAATTAAATTTAAATGTCTGACTAGCATTTAAAAGAAATAGCAGGAACATTTAAAGTTTAAAAATTTACCTGATCAATTTGCTTCTCGTTGTCTTGCGGGGCCAGCCCGGACCGCCGCGCCAGCAGCAAAGTGTTGAGGTGGCTCTCCTGGACAGCGATTTTCTGCTTCAGCTCGTCCTGGGCTGGTGTGCGTCGGGTCGACCGGCCTGATCCTGAAAAGTTAAAAAATAAAATCATTTGTCCGTAGCGCCATGGTCGTCAAATAGTTGCGCCGGGCCGTGCGCACTCCCCACACACGCTGGGGCGCGTTCCGGAGGACTTAAAGCCCCGGCGTGAGAAGGGCGCGCCGCTCTAAAAACACTGTGATTTTTAAGAATTTATAGGTTTTGACCGCGTGCCGGAGGGCTGGATCGCCGCAGCCACGCCAGGCCACCGCTGCGCCGCGGTGTAATAGTGAAAATCCACGTACCTGACGCTGTTGGTGATACGGCGTCGTCGATGTCAGATCCGTCCGACTCCGGCTCCAAAATCACAGGGACAGGTTCGCGGTTTGCAGCGGCGCTGGCAGTCGGCGCGGACGATGCAGCCACAGTGGGAGCTGGCGCCGGACCCTTGAGAAATAAATTTTAAGTGAAGCACGTCGCAAACGATTCAGAAAGAGCACGAGATTACGCGAGACAGTGTACAAAACAAAGGACAACATAACCTCAAACCGGTGCGCAAAATCTCTATCATAGCGTTGTATTTTTAATTACCCGAGATAAAACGTACCTTGGAGAAGAATTTCATGATGTTGCCCGCCCTCACTTTCTGCTGCTGAGCTGACACTGCCTCCTTCACGGCATTCTCAAAGAAATTGTCGTCCTTGCCGGCCGCCTTTTCCTTCAGTGCTTTCCATTCAGCTACACACAAACTTTGCACCTTGCCTGCTGCCAAACCACAATGGCTCTTTTTCATTGCATTAAAGAGAGATTGATACAGTTTGTTTTTATCCACTGGCATTGTGTAGTTTTGTTGATGCGCCCCTCGAACACCACGTGAATTTAACTTGACTCTACTGCCTAGTGGGCGGTCGCCGTCGCCTACGTCTCGTCGCGACGTAGTACCGCATTTCGCCGAGAGATAGCGCTGCGCGCGCGTCCCCAAACCCGTCGATTGGAGCGCGCGGTTTGAATTTTACGTGGCATTTCCGCTTGATAAAAAGTGTTGCGTCACAATGCCCAAACCCCCCCGTCCCCCATGTCACATTTGGTCACGCTTTGGCCTTACCCCTCCCCCCCCCAAAATGTGTGACGTCATTTGTGAACGCCCCCTTTATGACCTCAGACTCGAAGTTCAGCAGCAATCGTTGTCAGAATTTTCTAAAAGTACGATTATGGACCCTTTTAGAAACTTCTGACGCCGATTGTTGCCAAACTTCGAGTCTGAGGTCATAACATGCTTATCATATTTTGTTCGTCTTGTTGAGATGTATTTATTTCCGCTATCGAATTGTTTCTATCGCAAATTTAAAATTTTGCCTTCATTCACATTTATGATGAATTCGATGTCTGAACAGTTTCCGAGGTACGGTGAATGCATGTTCCCAGGGTACAGTGGCTTCCGTTCCTTGAGGTACGGTGTCTGCTGTATCCCTGGGTACGGTAAACACCTTCTTTCGATGTACAGTGAAGAGTGGCATTAAGATTAACAGTCACAACCTTCATTTTTTCTCCCAGTGTAAGGCAAAAGAGGAGCGAAACTGTTTTGTTTCATGCAGTTTGTGCACTCCTGTTTAGTGTGGTGTACATTAATTCGTGTCGTGCGTTAAACATAGACAAATTGGAAATGCGTCTAAGGCAGTGGGGGAAGAGGGTGATGCGTTTTCTGTTGACCGCGTGTTAGAATGCTGCTACACTGCGTGCTACACAGTTACAAGCCATGCTGGCTGTATATAGCAAGAAAACATTTTTAATGCGTCTAAGGCACTGCACACATTTGACCAGTAATGTTGCGTGTAGTTGCTATATAGCTTGGTTTTCTTTCGTTTAACTTGTGCATCAGTATCCACTGTTGGGGCTGTAAGTCAGTCTGACCGAAGACAGATAACACAAAACTGTTTAGTGTGGCGTAGTTGAATTCGTGTCGTGCGTTAAACATAGACAAATTGAAAATGCGTCTAAGGCAGTGCGGCAAGAGGGTGATTCGTTTTCTGTTGACCGCGTGTCAGAACGCTGCTACACCGAGTGCGTGCTACACAGTAACAAGTCACGCTGGCTGCTCCATAGCAAGAAAACATTTGTAAATGCGTCTAAGGCACTGCAGACATGGGACCAGTTATGTTGCGTGTAGTTGCTCAAAAGCTTCGTTTTCTTTCGTGTAGCTTGTGCATCAGTGTCCACTGCTGGGGTTGTAAGCCAGTCTTACCGAAGACAGATAACACAAAACTGTTTGGTGTGGCGTAGTTTTATTCGTGTTGTGTGTTGAACATAGACAAATTGGAAATGCGTCTAAGGCAGTGGGGAAAGGGGGCGATGCGTTTTCTGTTTGCCGGGATGCCAGAATGCTGCTACACTGAGAGTGTGCTACTCAGTAACAAGCCACGCTGGCTGCGTCATAGCAAGAAAAGATTGTGTTTTTCGAGTGTTACTTGAAGAGTGACGAAGAGACCTCGAGGTCATGTGTGGAGAATCAACAAGTCGGGCGACAACGGTGGACAGGATTTCTTCCATGGGGTGACAGGACGCGGCATTTGTCATCCCCAACCGCTCAGGTAAGTCTTGCCAACTCATGTTTTTAGCGTTTTTGTCCGATTTTTAACCTTTGGCGCGTTTTTAGTCGTACACCGGGTCATAGGAAGGGAATATAGGGTTCCATGGACGCCTTGTGTCAGTATGTCATCATTTCAATTCCGTTTTAAGAGTGTAAGGCCGGAAGGTGTTTCCGTCGTGTCTTTTGCCAAGAGTATGACTCTTTTTAATGCGTCTAAGGCAATCTAGTTAAGACTGATTCCGGTTGATGCGTGTGCCGCGAATGTTACTATTTTCAGTGGGTCGAGGGAAGACGAGGGAAAAAATAACTTCGTATTTGCCGGGCGCCGCTTTCAGGAATAAGCAATTAAGATCATGTTCGAAGTATCGTAGACAGGTTTAAGTCGAATTTGTGTCTCGCGATAAAAGAAGACCTATTCAAGGACGCAGGACGCAGATTATGTCATCTCTAATCACACGGGTTGTGTCTTGCCAACGTATGTTTTCAACGGTTTCATCCAACGTCCAGTACTAACGTGCGTCGTTTACTTTTACGAAGAAACGTTTTCGATTCGACATTTAGTTTGCTGGTCTTTATCACTGGTAAGTAAAATGAAATGTCATTATTCTCAAATATGCGATATATAACTTACACATACATGTTTCTGTTTCAGGACGTGTATTGGGACATAGAGATTGGTCATCCTAGTGTGATTGTCTCCCCCTCTAACACGACGTGCCACGTTATCTTCGGGTCCAGGACCACAGGGTTATTCTGCATCTGGTGCTGAAGGACATGACGTCACGCGACGTCACCGGCTCCAGGACTTCGTCACGCAATGGAAGGGCCTCAGGACTCTGGGAGAAACGCTTTTTTTTTTTTTTTTTTGACGGTTGACTTCTTTGCCAGGTTAAGTTCCAAATTTACACATCCCGAGGTATTCCCTAGTATTGAAATTACTCTCTTTCGCTGCGACCTGCGGCGTGCTGTTTTTATCAAAATGTTCTAATTTGTGTTTTTTTTTTCTGTTGCAGATCAGCCCAATTCAAGTGTGGTGAACGCCCCCCTGTGTAACTGACCAATCGATTTTGAACTGTGTCCCGTTTGTATCTTATCCTATTTCGCTGTTTGACAGCTGAAGAAAGTGCACTTTTCAGTGCAAGATTTTAAGTTTCATTTTTTCTATTTATCTCTATTTTATTTTTTTATATTTTGACAATGGCTGACCTTGAGATAGGCTTTGAAATGGATTTAAGTTTTGAAATTGATGACGAACTGAGCGAAGCAGTTGTGCAAGAGATGCAGACCATCGGCCCACCGCAGCAGCAAAGAAGGACCGGTTAGTATGATTTCTATATAATTTATATACATTACTCTTTATTTAACTCTTACTGCAAAGTGTTTATCCTTTTTTTCTTGTCCTTAGGTGAGTTTCCCTGCCCGGAGTGCGACAAGGTCTTCAATCGGAAAGACAACAGGGACCAACATCTCAAGCGCCACGCAGAGTCCAGCTTTCAATGCCCACTGTGCAAAAAGATGTTCAAATCAAATGGCAACCTTACGAAACACACAAAGGAAATCCATTCTACTAACAACAGAACTCATAAATGTGCCAACTGTGGAAAGACGTTCAAGAGGGCATATGACCTCCAACGCCATCAGCGCATCAAAGGTAAGTACTGGTTCGATTTAACTCTGTCTCATAAGTTATGAATAATTCATGTGTTAACGCTCTTCTTTTTGTTGCAGGGCATTGAAATGCGGCTCTCCAACTCCGTCTCGCTTCAAGAAAAGGATTATGTATAAGATACGACAGCACTCGTTGGGAAGAATTTTTATTTTACACAAGAAACACACACAACATCACAAACATCACAACACACCAATGATACTTGCATACACAAACACAAAAAAAAACCCAAAAAAATTACAAAATTTTACAAAACGCAATATAAAACTATAAAATTTTAAAACACAAAAAAAGTACAAAATGGTAAAACCAACAACTAAAAACAATAAAACTTGAAAACCCACAAAAACAATAAAACTTTATAAAACCAATAAAAACGATAAAACTTGTTAACACAAAAACACTACAAAGGAAGTGATCTTTATTTCATTAATCATCAGAAAATATGATTTACAACTCTTGGTGCTGCAAGAGAAAGTGTCTCACACAAACTCACAACACACAACACACACAACACACACAAAACATTTGGCACGAGTTATCCCCACGTCCTCGTCGTTCGTGCTGGTAACAACTGCTTCCTTTTGGCACTTGGAAGGATGCGATTGGCTAAGTGGGATATTTTGACCTGATTAAAGTTCACTTCTTATCATTTCTTAATACTTCTGGCTTAAAGACGGTCCCTCCTACAGAACCCATGTCCTTTAGCGCCGACAGGTGTCCTTCAGCATCAATGTCCTTCAGCACCTAGCTCCGCTGGACCGATTAGGACTATGGCAGTGGCCGTTGTCTTCTAGCACCGACAGGTGTCCTTCAGCACCAATGTCCTTCAGCACCAATGTCCTTCAGCACCTAGCTCCGCTGGACCGATTAGGGTTAGGACTATGGCAGTGGCCATTGTCTTCTAGCACCGACAGGTGTCCTTCAGCATCAATGTCCCTCAGCACCAGACGGGCGCCGCCAGCAAAAGTGACTTCAGCACCTATGTCCTTCAGCACCAGATGGGCGCTGCCAGCAAAAGTGACTTCAGCACCTAGCCATTCCAGACCGATTTAGGTAAGGACTAAGGGGAACTAAGGGGAAAACTAGGGCGGTATCTGATCGCCTTCGAGCCCCAAACTTTCGAAAAAAGGGGGTCAACCGACTAAATTTTTTTATTGCAGATTTCGATAGGTCTCGGAAAGACCTTTTCAAAGAGGGGTCGGAAGGGGGGTCTGGGAGCCCGACTTCATCAGTTGGCCGAATCAGGATCTTGAAAAAAAGGGATCGACCGACTAAAATTTTTTTTTGCAGATTTCGATAGGTAACGCAAGACCTTTTAAAAGAGGGGTCGGAAGGGGGGTCTGTGAGGCCGCCTTCATGTATTGTGAAAATTGGTGCAACGGCCATGTTTTGCACATTAACTTTGGCACAGTGGGAACAGGGCTTCAGTCCTGATGTTACATCAATAAGTTTGCGCTTTACCTCCACGGGATGTGAGGAGCGAGGACCGAAGGCCGGAGAGACGGCCTCCGATTGGGCCAAGCCAGGTCTGGTGCGAGGGCCGAAGAAGGCCCGAGAAGAATCCGCCGGCAGGCCAAGCTGGTATTGGCCCCTGTCGAACTGAATTGCCGGCGCAGCGGTGCGGAGCTGCCTACTCGGTTCGACGAAAGGGCGCGCCCTAGCTTGTATTATTCGACCATTCATCACGTAGTGCACTACTCATTGAATGAACCCTTAAAACAGCTTGCCGAAGGCAAGCAGGAAGCGCCGCAGGCCAAGGTAGGTGTAACGCCAGGCGTGGATCGTCGAAACTGGCGCAGCATCGCGAAGCCTGTTACGACAAGACACGGTCTGGCGTAAACCTACCTTGTAGTGAAATACTTTACTGGTAAAGGAGTTAAATTCCATTAACCAAGTCACAACAGTTAAGATAGTACCCTGGTTTCATATAAGGTTTCAGAACTATCACACCAAAATACAACAAAAAAATTTCTGCGCAATAAAGCCTTGCAGAAGTGAAGTTTGGTGACATCCTCCGAAAGGCGTTTTGCAAAGTGAGGTAATTTGAGACCTTTTAAGACCTTGTTTACTTAATCTATTTCATCACTTAAAGAAGACTTTTCTGAAGAGTACTTTGGTTTAAACCACAGCTTAAGAAGTTGTTTCATTACACCTAAGAAACTACAGTGCATACTGCCAATGCTAATGGATTTTTGGCTGAGCGATTAGCGACGTCAGTTACTTCACTGCGGTTGAAAAACTTTTCCTGTTTGACTGTTTGTCTGTGTGTGTGTCCGCACTACTACTCCTGAACGGCTTGGCCGATCTGGCTGAGATTTTGCAGGGTTATTAGGTATGTCCTTGGCTCGGCACACGTCAAAATGCAGCTTTCTATCGCAATCCATTCAGTCGTACCAACGAAAAAACACTGAAAAAACGGCAGAAAAAGTGCAACTTTTCTGTGAGTTTTCATTTTAGAGACATTTTTACATGGTTTAGCATGGTTTGGAAGGTGCTGATGACGGAAATGAAATCCATCATGACCCCTGACCAAAGTGTCAACCACGTGGGGGCTACCCCGTCTAGAATATTCTAATTGGCTGAGCGATAAGCGAAGCCAGTTACTCCAGTGGGGTTGAAAAGTTTTGTCTGTCTGTCTGTCTGTCCGTCTGTCTGTCTGTGTGTGTGTGTGTCCGCACTACTCCTCCCAAACGGCTCGGCCGATTGAGGCGAGATTTTGCAGGGCTGTTAGGTATATCCTTGGCTCGCCACACGCAAAAATTCAGCTTTCTATCTCATTCCATTCAGTCGTAATAACGAAAAAACACTAAAAAAACGGCAGAAAAAGTGCAACTTTTTAGTGACTTTATATCTTAGAGACATTTTTACATGGTTTCTTATGTTTTTGAAGTTCCTGATGACGAAAATGAAATCAATTTCGACCCCTGACCAAACTTTTAACTGCGAATTGGCTACCTCGGCCCGAATTTACTAACATAATCAACTTCGACCCTTCATCTTGAAAAAAAAGGGTCGACCGACTAAAAAATTTTATTGCAGATTTCGATAGGTATCGGCAAGACCTTTTCGAAGAGGGGTCGGAAGGGGGGTCTAGGAGCCCGACTTCATTAGTTTACCGAATCAGGATCTTGAAAAAAGGGGATCGACCGACTAAAAAATTTTATTGCAGATTTCACATGGTGCATTACTCAATGCCTCAAAAATCCTTGAGACAGCTTGCCGAAGGCAAGCAGGGAAGCGCCGCAGGCCAAGGTAGGTGTAACGCCAGGCGTGGATTGTCGTAACTGGCGCAGCATCGCGAAGCCTGTTACGACAAGACACGGTCTGGCGTAAACCTACCTTGTATAATATACTTCGACCATCCATCACGTAGTGCACTACTCATTGCCTCCGTGAACCCTCAAACAGCTTGCCGAAGGCAAGCAGGAAGCGCCGCAGGCCAAGGTAGGTGTAACGCCAGACGCCAGGCGTGGATTGTCGAAACTGGCGCAGCATCGCGAAGCCTGTTACAAGACACGGTCTGGCGTAAACCTACCTTGTTAGCAGGGGATCGTTCATAAGCTTCAAGAATCAGTGTAAGAATTGTACTTTAAGTGTAAGTGGGCTGAAAATAGAGAACCTAGTTGCTACAAGTTGATCTGAAAGAGCTATTAAAATCCAACCACAAGAAGTTAATCTATAAGTTTATAGGGCTGATATTATGTGTTCAATGCCGGGTGATGATTATTACACAGTATCATAGCGTTCAAGAGGCCGGAGGACTCACTAAGGATAGGAGGATCATCCCTTTTGATTGGAGAGCTCAAAATTTAACCCCTCAGAAGAGAATTCAACATCTCACTCCTAGAGATGCTCCTCGAGCCCCTGTCGAAGGGAGAATCTATCCGCCATCCAAACCGTACGACCAAGATATCGAAGGTCTCCCCCCTCATTACTATGAATCCGATGACAGTGATCAAGAGTGAGATCCTAAAACTCCTTCCAAACCTGATCTGACAATTCATATGTTTTTTCTTTTTATTAGGTCTGATTTCTGAACTTACCTCTATTCAAGGACTTGGTTAAGCCCAATCCCCATGTACGGAGAGTGGTTGTAGCGGTGATGTTTAGCATGACATGCCTTTGTTTACAAGTGGAAAAGTCGAAACAGTTCTTTTTTCCTTCATTGGATTTTCTGGATTACTCGCTCTCGCCTACACACTGGAGAGCAAGCTAAGATTGTTCTCAGGAATATGGCAGGGTGTAGTTTATCTGGTTAACTGCTGTAAGGGTAAGTCTTCGGACGACACCCCACCGGAATACTCTCCATCGGCTCCGAAGAAAGAAGACTACTATTCTGCAACCCCTACAGTTACCCCAAAAGGTACTCCCCATCCAACACCAAGACCGTGTAGACTGGAAAACAAAGTGTTAAATAAGGTAAGAAGTGTGGCGCAGAGTACGTTTTCAATACAGGAATCTCAGCTTTAAACATATATCACTCATTCATTTATTTATTCATACTTCATCTGTCTTTTTTTTTCTGTCTTTTTCTCTTGTATTTTTTAAAATCTTGTAATTCTTGCAGTCTTTTTTGTAATTTTCAGTGTGTAATCTGTCAGTTTGGTGTCAAATATATTTTTGTCCATGTTTTTGTAAAGTGTTGGCATTATCTGAACTATTTGTATATTCTTTTCATTATTCAAAATTAAATGATGGGTGTAAATTTTGTCATTAAGCTTTTCAAATTATTATACTATCAATAATTGTTTCTAATCTGTACCTATGTAATATTCTCGGGTCGAGAATTTTTTGGGGTGCACGGTTGTCGTGTAGACACGGTGGCCGTGCCCCCGGCACTTTTGTATTTTCCGCTGTTTCAAATGTCGTCCCTTCCCGTGGTCTGACCCTCGAGATATCGCAGTGTGCTGGACCGACCGAGTCTGACCGAGCCCTAAGTATGGAAAGCCCCCGCGCGCCGGGAGCGCAGCGGCGGAGCTTGGGTTCGGCCAGGGGGTGGTAACGGCGAAGGAAGCGCGTGAAGCTATGCTCGAGCGAGGTGCAGCGGTTACGCACTTGTTCGAGATTATGTAAACGAGGCCGGTGTTTGCAAAACGCTTTGCACAGTTTAAAAGAGCATGAAATTTAGGTTGCATTAGGTGAGTGGCTTGCCTGAGTCCCCTCAATTTAGCCCACACACGGGAGGCAATTTTTACATTCGGATGGCGCGGCCAAGATTTTTCCAAAATTTTCGAGTTTTCGTGTTTTTCGGTGAAAACCCTTCAATTTATTAAGGGCAAATCAGGAAGTATCGAGGGAGGCAATTAGCCTAATGCACCCTTCATTTCACGCTCTTTCCATCTGTGCCAAGCGTTTGGAAAACGAAGACCTGGTTTTCATAATCTCGAAGAAGTGCGTAACCCCTGCACCGAAGGCGCGAGCATCGCCTCACGATCTCCTTGGCCATTTCCACCCCCTGGTTCGGCAGTCGCGGTTGGAACCCAGGTACGTGCACGTCGAGAGGAGAGAGGGTCAGCCACGGTGATTCAGAATACACTGTAAGGAACCTCAGACATAACCTCAATAAAACGGTCAAGATTAGATCAGATATATTGCTTATTCCGCATCTCACCTAAAGTCGACAGTCAAAATAACTCGCTGGATCGCTCCGCGAATCACTGCCGAGTTCAAAGGGCGGCACACCGCTCCGCCAAGTCTATCTCACGAGTCTATCTCGCGAGGAAGCAGAGGACGAGGCCGTGGCTGAACATCTTGTCGAGTCGGCCGATAGTGAGGTAAGCGACTCTTTCCACTTAGCATGGCTAATACTGTGCATTGATATGGAAGGAGATGTTTCAATGCCAATGTAATCCAATGAAGGATAGTTTCGTCGCTGTCTCTCTCACTCTCAGGGAGCGTCGGAAAGGGTGCGAGAGAGACAGCGACGAAATGATCCTTCGGAGCCAGGGGTGAGGGGCCTCGCCTCGGCCTGTCCATCGCGACTTGCAAGCGCCTGCCGGTTGTTGCTCTGTTTTGTTCGCCATGGCGAGCACGACGAGCAGCCTGACGAATGCGAGAGCTGCCTGGCCGCCAGAAGGGTGAGGGCGAGCGCCACCTTCAAGCTCCCGCTCACACTCTAAGGTTCTTACGGAAGACTCCATCCGTATTACAAAGAATTTCATCCGTACCCTACAAACATTTTTGCGCAAGCGTAATACGGATAGCCTGATTTGTAACATACGGATGGCTTTGTCCGTAACAGATGTGGCTTTGTAACTACGGATAGTCTTACGAAATCCAAAGAAATTGCTCTCATCGCCATACATTACGGATGAAGAATCCCAAAATTACTTGTTGCCGTACTGTACGGATACAGATTAGCAATATATAAAATTTTTCTTGCCAAAAATCTTTTTAATGCACTAGCACGCACTTTCAATATTAGTTGGCTCAATAGAGTTAAATTGAATGACATGCTGGTACAATTGGGTACAATACTCTTGCTGAACGATGGAGCAGAATCACAGTAGAAAAAGATGAACTTACCACCCAAATTTGGTGTTGATTATGAAATCACTGCATTTCAATAATCATAGAGAGCAACTGGACAATCTAACCAACCAGTTATTGTAGGTAGTTCTACAAACATTCCACTATACTCAAGATACACTGTAAATGTTTTCTCTTGAAGTTGGTGCCCTGGTGAGGTTATACTGTCTGCTGATCTGATGCCTTATGCTGGAAGAACCGAGTGACAACAAAAATCACATGCTCTGACTTCTTCTGTGTGTGCAATCAATGCCATCCAAGCTGGACTTGGGGTTGAGACACCATCGCTGTCACCAATTGTAACACAGATATTTTGTTTGATACCGACTCACACCAGAGACAGAAACAACAGACCTGCAAACCGCAGTCGCTGCTGCAGGTTCACACTCCTGCCGCTGGGTGCGCCACTGTGCGTCCCTGCCCCCTCCTCTTCCCGCGACTGGCCATACTCCAGGTGCAAAGACTCTGGATGTCACTTCTGATACCGTGAGACTGTCCTTGTAAAGGGAATGTCAAGGCAGAAAAAAATATATTATGAAGCAATGTTTGTTGTTAAATGAAGATAACATACCAGAATTAAAGGAGACTTTAATAAATGGTGGATGACATTTATTTATTTGTTATTAGTCACATTTATTGGTGGTTTCATGGGCTAAATGATAGCATGATATGCCTCAATGTAGGTATCAGCAATGAGGTTGTGAGGCGACAGGTACAAACCATTCCCAGCAGGCCAAGGGGTCATTGGTCGCACTGGTGGTAACGTAGAGGTCTTGAATGCTCTCACAGTTGGGTCAGCCTGATCAGCACTAATGAGGTATGCTGCAAACTTATCATCATAAGTCACTCTCACATCCTCAGTGATAACAAAGATTTGTGTACCATGGCTGTAAAGTGAACAAATCTTCCCAAAGATAGGGAGACCATTCTCATGAAGTGGTAGGGCAGAATACAGTCCGGTACTAAATTTAAAGCCCCCACAGGTACACTGTTAAAAAAGATATCTGAAAATTCAGACTAAATGAACTGAAGTTTTTTTAGCATAAGGCACTCTGAATTTTCAGACCAATATTTTCAGGAACATGCTGCCTGAAAATTCAGACCATAGCATTTTGACCCGAGAATTCAGACCACAGGTCTGAATTAGTATTTTTTGAGTTATTTCGTTCTAAAGATCATAAAGACATATGAACTATATTAGAGAGGCATGCTCCTATGGAGAGCGGCTCAGCAAAAAATGATTTGAAGGGACAAAATGTTCCTAAGGGAACTTCTCCCTTACTTAGACAGGAGCTGGCCTGATGCACCCAAGGGAATGGCGACACGGAGCCTCCCGCGAGAGGCAAATACAAATGTCAATTGTTCAACTCGTACTCTTAGTATTGAGATAAATCTGGCAAGGGAGCATGTCTTTCATCATAGCTGGTGAAGTGTTATGTATTTTGAGTTCAAATAATTGAATAATTATCAGGAGGAGCCTTTTTAACAGCAGCAAGCTTTTTGACTGCCACCTGCGCCATCTGGCGGACAAACAAATACTTTCGTTTCCTCTAAAGTCCCAGAGAGGAAGTCACATTATTTTGACTGCAAGGACTGATTATCAGTTAACCCAGCATAAGGTGGGACGGAAGTTGTATACTGCTCTCTTTTGTTTTGTCAATTTTTTAGAAAATCGTATGAAACGGAAATTCAGACTCCAAGTCTGACGTAGTTCATCTGAAATTTGAGAATAAAGTGCGAATATTCAGACACTCCAAGTCTGAACCGAGCTTTCATACAGAGGGTCCGAAAACACAGACAAGCACTCCGATTTTTCAGAAAAAAAGTCTGAATCGAGATTCAGACAGCATAGTCTAACAAAATTGGTCTGAATTTTCAGAATTTTTTTAACAGTGTAGCTTTGGGGACTTTCTGTAAAACATCATCTTCCGATACGCCAATCTCAGAAAGTTGGATGAACTCAGGTAACAAACTGGCGACATAGGACTTCCCACGAGGACAGTGCATCTCGTCTTTGACTGAAGTAGTGGCTTCCGTACCCGAGTAAAAATGGAAGGCTGCAGAAAGGCTGACGAATGGCTGACGCATGGCTGTTTGGACCGTTTTTTGGCTGTATGCATGGCTGCCGTGGCTGCGTTGCAGCCATGTCGCAGCCATAGCGACCTCCTGGACTTGCAGCCATGCACGCTGCAGTGGCTGGTCTGGCTGTTTCACGGAGCGCTTTGGCTGTGAAACGCTTCAGAAACTGCGCACAGAAGCCTTTAGGCTGCCCTTAGCAGCCTATAAAACGCTGCCACGCACAGCCAACTTAGCTGCAGTGGCTGTAGGCTGCGCATCGCAGCGTGTTGGCTGCTGGCGCCAGCCGTGCCGCTGCTAGCCGTTACAGCCATGTAGGCTGCCATGGCTGTAGGCTGCGCGTCGCAGTGTGTTGGCTGCTGGCGCCAGCCAGGCCGCGGCTGGACTTTACAGCTATCTAGGCTGCCATGGCTGTAGGCTGCGCGTCGCAGCGTGTTGGCTGCTGGCGCCAGTTGGGCCGTGGCTGGACTTTGCAGCCACGTAGGCTGCTATGGCTGTGGGCTGCGCGTCGCAGCGTGTCGGCTGCTGGATGCAGCCTGGCCATGGAAAGGCCGCTGAAGCCATGAAGGTTGCCACGGCTGTAGGCTGCGCGTCCCAGCGTGTTGGCTGCTGGCGGCAGCCGGGCCGCGGCTAGACTTTGAAGCCACGTTGGCTGCAAAGGCTGTACGCTGCGCGCTGCGCGTCGCAGCGTGCTGGCTGCCAGCGCCAGCCTGGCCGCGGCTGCACTTTACAGCCACGCAGGCTGCAATGGCTGTAGGCTGCGCATCGCAGCGTGTTGGCTGCCGGATGCAGCCGGGCTACGGCAGGACTATACAGCCATGTAGGCTGCAATGGCTGTAGGCTACGGATTGCAGCATGGTGGATGCTAGCGGTATTCAGGCAACGGTCGTACCCCTTGATTAAAGGGCGATAAAAAATAGAAAAACATAGAATGGGTGCGTGGTATGCTGATATTTGAGTTGAATACGTTAACATACATAAGCCATGCAAGTTTCGTAAAAATCGGGAAACTTTTCTGTTATCTTTGATATCTTGGGAACGGTAAGTCCTAGATGAAATTACTTAGCAGATTTGGATCTGGAACGGTGTTGGGACCCTAGAAAATCTACTAAGGGCTCCATAGAACTTCAAAGGGCGTAACAGGCACCCTCAAAGGTCGTCATGGGGACCTTCATGTACTAAAGAGTGAAGCCTAGTAGCGATATGGATGCTGCCGATGGCATCCACGAAGCTGCAGGATGCGGCCGAGATGTAGCTGTGACCCGCAGCTTCATAGCTGCCGGGGGCAGCGTGGCCCGGGCGAAAGAAGGCTGCCTGCAACATCCTGAAGGCTGCGGGGTGCAGCCTACAGCAGCGCCTCACAGCCTCCAGGCTTCCGGGGGCAGCGTGGCCCGGGCGAAGGAAGGCTGTCTGAGACATCCTGAAGGCTGCGGGGTGCAGCCTAGAGCAGTGCCTCGCAGCCTCGTGGCTGCTGGGGGCAGCGTGGTTCGCGAGGGAAGGCTGTCTGGCGCATCCTGAAGGCTACGGGGTGCAGCCTAGAGCAGCGGGGGCAGCGCTTACTGGGCTCCAAAGGGACACTTCAGTGGCTGGCAGGTGCAGCCAGAGAGGCTGCACCGGCTGCGGATGGCTGTATTTTGGCTGACGTATGTCCGAATACAGCCAATGTCTGCAGCCATCCGAGTTCCATCCGCGCGTTGTCAGCCACCTGGAGGGAGCCAGCCTGCAGCCTATAATTTTCTCTCGGGCCACGAAGCTGCAGGATGCGGCCGAGATGTAGCTGTGACCCGCAGCTTCATAGCTGCCGGGGGCAGCGTGGCCCGGGCGAAAGAAGGCTGCCTGCAACATCCTGAAGGCTGCGGGGTGCAGCCTAGAGCAGTGCCTCGCAGCCTCCAGGCTTCCGGGGGCAGCGTGGCCCGGGCGAAGGAAGGCTGTCTGGGGCATCCTGAAGGTTGCGGGGTGCAGCCTAAGCTATATTCAGTTAAGAAACGACCGTCTCCACGCCTGCCTTCACGCCTGCGTGGGCGTCGCTTCACGCCTGCCCGGGAGTGGTCTGGCGCTTGGGAGGAGTTCCAGTGTGGTGGGGGAGGTACAGCAGTACCAACGCACAACAACAAAAAAGATTCTGAAAGTAAAATCTTCGTTTTTACTTTTGCGTTCATCTCGAAATTTTGGAATTTAATAATGATACAAACAGTTATTTGTTGACGAAAAACTCTTCAATAGCGTCTCTTTTGACAGGGTTACTGAACATTACTTCCAACTGTTAGGTTACCTCTCGTTTGTAAACAAATGAATACAAAAGCAGACGATGACTGGACTGCATTGCTGCAAAGACCGTCGTACAGGAGGAAAGTTTTGGTTCATTCAGAGATAAATAGTTTAAGGCGTGGTCGCAATGGCAAACGAAATGGAAAATAATGATTTTGCTCAAGCCACCGGGGTTCTGTTGCTTATGATGAATGAAGAAGAAGAAGAGCAGTACCAAATTCTCATTGCTGCAGCTAGGTTAGCTGCCGCCGAAATTATGGAGTTTGAAGAAGGAATCGAGTGGTTTGGTATGTTTCCTGTGCAATTTCGATTTAACTTGTCATTATGTTAATACTAATAGCTTTTTTTATTCAGACTATGAAAATGTGTGGGTTCCAGTGACTGTGTTCATTAATGAATATCATGAATTTGGTGATGCTACTTTCAAGCTCCATTTTAGAATGACAAGAACATTGTTTGAGGTACGTACTGGTTAAGTTTCTGTTACTGCAATAGTGCATTAAAAACTATGGTTTAAAGGTTGTTTTAATTTTTTCATTTTTTAGATACTTATAACAACGGTACACACCCACTTACGTCAGCGGCGGTTGTTGAGAAGAGAGCGAACGCCTTTTCAAGATGCCATGCTCATGGTACTTTGGCTCATCGCTACCCCTGACACATTTCGAAGTGTGGCTTTGCGATTTGGAGTGGCACCCAGCACTCTGCACTATAACTACTCTTATGTGATTGAAGCCCTTCGTGAGTTAGCTGGAGAATTCATTAAGTGGCCAGGAGCGGAGGAAAGGCAGGTCATTCAAGATGCCTTTCTTACAGCAAGTGGTTTCCCTGGCATTATTGGTAGCATCGATTGCACTCACATCACCATTCCTGCTCCCTTGGATGACCCAGCCCAATATGTGAACAGGCATCATTCTCACAGCATGAATGTGCAGGCGGTAGTTGACCATACTCTGTTGGTTCGTCATCTCCATGTAGGGGAAGTTGGTAGTATGAACGACAATCGAGTGTTCAGACGCAGCCCTTTGTACCATGACCTACTGCACAATGTACCAGGTCTCATCAGTCCTGATGAGCATCTCGTTGGAGATGGTGCTTATACTCTGACAAGTTTTGTAAGTATACTGCCGTAGTTAATGTTTTTGATGAGAAAATTCAATTTTTATTTCACGTTCTTAAATTTGCAGATGATGGTGCCATTTGCAAACAATGGACACTTGACAGAAAGGCAGTTAAATTTCAAAAGAAGACTTTCCCAATGTAGGGTACGGGTTGAAAATTCTTTTGCACATGCTAAGGGGAGGTGGCGTAGACTTAAATTTCTGCCTTCTAGGAGGCGTGACATTGTGGTTGACCACATAACAGCCTCATTTGTACTTCACAACTTTTTGATTTGTCAAGGAGAACCAATGATGGACGTAAGTTGCTACTTGCAATTCCATTGCTGCCACATGCATGTTTCAATAAGAATTTATTCCTAACAATATCCCTTTTCTTTTCAGGGAGATGAATTAGCACGGCCTATTAATATTAATCAGATTTTGGGAAATGAAAATGCAGAATTTGTGGATGACCCAGAAGAGGAAGAAGTTGAGGATGTAGAAGATGAAGACAGAATGAGACAAAATGTTGCAGAGGAAAATGGAGAAGAGAAACGGTTGTTTATTATGGACAATGTGTTAGTATTAGAAGTGGAATGAGTTTTTTTACATTCCATGTGATTTAGTTGGCAAGTTCGGAAGTATACGTCGTAGTCACGTGATACCAATTAGTTACTTTGTTGTGGATAAGTGATTGTTTTTGTTATGATAAAATTAATTTACATATTTATGTTTCAGACTGATATTCTGTATGTTAGTAATAAGTTGTTTGTCACTGTTGATCTCTTTAGTGTGGTGTTAAGAGACAAGATTCATATGGTTTGAATATGAATGTTTGAGTGTGAATTGTGTTAATTTTATATAATTTATCAAATGATTGTCCAAGAATAAAATAAAAACAGTGTTGAACTTTTTCTATTTATTGAGGAACATTGAGAATGATTCACAATGATTAGTCAGACAATTAAAACTAACATCTCAAAACAAACACAAGGTAACTTAAATACCAAAGCCATGGCTACCATCACTACCATTAAACAAAACTAAGAGGAACCTGAAGTATGACTGAGGTAACATCACTAAGAATCTGTAGGAAAACAATCACAAATAGCATCGAAAATACAATTGTTTCTAAGAAATACCTTAGTTGTCATTTTAATTATCTTATCAAATGATTGTCCAAGAATAAAATAAAAACCGTGTTGAACTTGTTCCTTTTATTGAGGAACATTGAGAATGATTCACAACCATTAGTCAGACAATTAAAACTAACATCTGAAAACAAACACAAGGTAACTTAAATACCAAAGTCATGGCTACCATCACTACCATTAAACAAAACTAAGAGGAACCTGATGAGTGAGGTAACATCACTAAGTATCTATAGGAAAACAGAATCACAAATAGCATCAAAAATACAATTGTTTCTAAGAAATACCTTAGTTGTCATTTTAATTATCTGGTTTTAAATATTTATTAGCAAATGCCTGGTAAAACGCGTTTCGGTGCTTTGCATTATCTTCAACTTGGGCGTTCAATCTGTCCATTTGTTTGACCAACTCCGCCTTGTGAAGTATACTTTGTTCCTGAGCCCAGTTCCTATATATTGGTTTCTTGGGTGCATTCTTAGACTCAGTCTTCTTTTTTGATGGAAGTGAAGGCCTTGTTCTGGTTCACACAAAATTATATATATTACGGTGTCCGAGATCCTGCGCGCCACGTCCAAAAAGAGTTACTGAGAAAAACAGGATTAAAGTTTAGGGCCTAACCTAACCTTACGGTGATTGTACGTATTAAAGAAATCCCATGTTGACTTAAGAGTTCTGTGGGTCAAAATTTGGTCACGTATGGGTAGACAAAGGGCCAAAGAGTCGAAAAAAAATATAAAAATGAACCGGACATCGATTTTTTTTACTTTTTATCACTCGCTGTGGTCATTACTTCACCCTGTACACTGTAAGAAAAATGTACGGTTTTCGCCGTTTATTCATTAACGGGATTTGCAGTACTTAGAATTACCATTACGGTGTTTACCGTACCTAGAACTACAGCGTTTACCGTGCCCATAAAAGTACGGTGTTTTCCGTACCTAGAAGTACAGCGTTTGCCGTACTTGTAAGTACGGCGTTTAACGTACTCGTAAGTACGGCGTTTACCGTGCCTGGAAGTTCGGCGATCACCTTACTTAGTACAATGGACTAGTCGAAAGGCACTCATTGCTGGACATCAAAGTCAATTTTGACGATTTTGAAAATTTACTCCAACTCTTTGGAATTAAATTTAAGGCGAGATCTTTTGTACAATGTACAAACTACGGGAATCGCCGTACTTCCAGGTACGGAAAACACCGTACTTCTATGGGTACGGAAAACGCTGTACTTCTAGGTACGGGAAACACCGTACTTCTAAGTACGGCAAATCCTGTAATTATGTGAACGGCGAATACCGTACATTTTTGTTACAGTGTAGGCTTGTAGCCTTGTAGGCTTTTGGCCTCGTAGTGTTGTAGCCTAGTCTTTTTTCAAGACTTTTCAAGACCTTAAAAATAAAATTGTGTGAATTGGCACTGCAGGTCAAAAGTAATTTGTGTGAAAAATATTGTGTGAAACTGTCTATGTGAAATAACATTAGGTAAAACTTCAGTATGTGAAAAAAATTGTGTGAACCATCGTGTTACCCTGTCCTTGCTTTGAATATGTTCTGTTATAAATCTGATTTGACGGCACTTCGAATCGCACGGGCCTTTTTGAAACTCCAAAACCATTAAAATGGCCAAAGTACTTCTTATAGGCAGTTGGAGAGCTGGCCAACAGTGTAGGCGTCTGTGGTGGTGTGTCCCACTCGACGGTTTTATTGTTTTGTAATTTATCGACAAAACCTAACAGGCGCTAGCTGAGGAACCCAACTTTGTTCGGGAGGCACAGTGGCGGTTTCGCGTGAATCCACATCAGTGGAAAACAAATCCTCGAGGACCTTTCCTCCCGAGAAGCTTTCCACGCCACAGCTGGTCAGAGCCTGCCGCTGCGGTCAGAGCCTGCCGCTGCCCCCTGCCCCAGCGCACCCCAGCGCCACTGTTGTAGTAGAGTAGTAAAACTTTGGCGGCAATATTTTTGTGAATGGTCTCGCGGTTGTATTGTGGGTATCTTCGGCCTCCAACTCACGGGAAACGCAACAGCTGCCAATATTTTTGTTGCGGTTGATGCATACCTGATTGAAGTTGGACTGGTTTGGTTGTACTGCGTCGGCGTCTGCACTGAGGAGGTTCTGGCTGTGGTCGTTAAGATGGTCAATGAAATTAAGGCTCATCCTCTCCAGACAAGACTCTTCAAAATTCTTTGCGAAGAGATGGGGGCGGCCTACACAAGTCTTCTGTTTTACTCCAAGTCCAGGTGGCTCTCACGAGGAAAGGTTACACGGCGATTGATTACTCTTCGCGAGAGAGTGCAGCAGTTTCTTTGGTCGAAGAGTTCTTCTCTGGCTGTTTACTGGACTGACAATGCGTGGGTCCAGAAACTTTCTTATCTCTCTGACATCTAAGAGAAGCTAAACGAGCTGAATTTATCACTGCAGGGGCGCAACACAACAATTCTAACTCTCAGTGATAAAATTATTGGCTTCCAAAAAAAGGAAGCGTTGTGGACAAGAAAGGTAAAAGGCAACAATATTGAAATGTTTCGTACCCTGCATGAAGTGCTGGACAAGGATTAAGGAGGTTTTGACACTCTTGACATAAAATACCAAATAGTTGAACACCTGGAAAATTTGTCCTCGAATCTCGATGAGTGGTTCGGCGATCCCCCAGGGGACAAGTATGACTGGGTTAGGAATCCTTTCAGAGTCGAAGAGTGGGACATGCCTATCAGCCACCTTGAGCAGCTCACAGATCTCCAGGCGAACCGAAACGCACTGCACAGCTTCAGCAGCCTTCTTCTTGACGAATTCTGGTTGTCTCTAGCAGACGAATATCCTCTCATTTGTGATCGAGCACTGAAAATTATGTGGCCATTCGCTACTACCTACCTGTCTGAAACATCGTTCTCAGTCCTGACTTATCTGAAGAACAAGCATCGGAACCGATTGGAAGTTGAGTCAGATCTGCGTGTGGCGGCCTCTCAGCACACAGAGCCAAGATTAACCAAGCTGGTAGCAGCCTTACAGCCTCAAGGAAGTCACTGAGTAGGATTCATTCAAGAAGTTGAACAATAAAAATGGTTTTAAATTATCTGTCCTTATTTTCCGAAAACACAATCCCACCAAAATCTAGTCCACAACAGAAACAGAAATAAACCCCCTTTAAAAATACGCAAAAAACACGTTTAAAATATGTTATTTTAGAAAAAAATTTAGGAAAAAAAGCGCGTGGGGTCGCGAAGCTTTGGTCCTAGGGTCGCCGAAAATTTGGTCAGCCATTTTGGGGTCGTGGCCCGAAAAAGGTTGGGAACCGCTGATGTAGTCAAGTGAATTCATTGGGGCAAGGGCGGTGACCACTTGTTACTGTACCACATGTTATAGCTTTTCGATATTTGATTATCTAGAGCTACACAGACCTGTTAAAGTACGTTTTTTTTTTTTTGGCTGAGCGATTAGCGAAGCCAGTTACTTCACTGGGGTTGAAAAGTTTTGTCTGTCTGTCTGTCTGTCTGTGTGTCCGCACTACTCCTCCCAAACGGCTCGGCCGATCTGGCTGAGATTTTTAAGGGTTATTAGGTATGTCCTTGGCTCGCCACACACAGAAATTCAGCTTTCTATCTCATTCCATTCAGTCGTACTAACGAAGAAACACTAAAAAAACGGCAGAAAAAGTGCAACTTTTCAGTGACTTTACATTTTAGAGACATTTTTACATGGTTTCTTATGTTTTTGAAGTTTCTGATGACGAAAATGAAATCAATTTCTGCCCGTGACATAAGTTTTAACTGCGAATTGGCTACCTCGGCCCGAATTTACTAACATAATCAACTTCGACCCTCCATCTTGAAAAAAGGGGGTCGACCGACTAAAAATTTTTATTGCAGATTTCGATAGGTCTCGGCAAGACCTTTTCAAAAAGGGGTCGGAAGGGGGGTCTAGGAGCCCGACTTCATTAGTTGGCCGAATCAGGATCTTGAAAAAAGGGGATCGACCGACTAAAAAATTTTATTGCAGATTTCGATAGGTCTCGGCAAGACCTTTTCAAGGAGAGGTCGGAAGGGGGGTCTAGGAGCCCGACTTCATCAGTTGGCCGAATCAGGATCTTGAAAAAAGGGGGTCGACCGACTAAAAATTTTTATTGCAGATTTCGATAGGTCTCGGCAAGACCTTTTCAAAGAGGGGTCGGAAGGGGGGTCTAAGAGCCCGACTTTATCAGTTTGCCGAATCAGGATCTTTAAAAAAGGGGATCGACCGACTAAAAAATTTTATTGCAGATTTCACGTGGTGCATTACTCAATGCCTCAAAAATCCTTGAGACAGCTTGCCGAAAGCAAGCAGGGAAGCGCCGCAGGCCAAGGTAGGTGTAACGCCAGGCGTGGATTGTCGTAACTGGCGCAGCATCGTGGAGCCTGTTACGACAAGACACGGTCTGGCGTAAACCTACCTTGTAACTGTAAACACTGCATGCCTTTACACGCGTCTGCTGTGTGTGGCTCTTCTTTTGAGGGGAAGCCCATAGCACACTCATCTTTCTTATTTATTTACTGTCACCTGTATCAACTTTGATTTCAAGCTCACTTCAATTAACTTGAATTCTCCTTCATCATTGAGAATAATTTTCAATTCCATCACATTGTATTTCAGCATTGACGCCACAGCGGAAGACGGAACCTATGGCCGTCTAATGAACCACGGTGATCCTGGAAACGTATATCCCGAACTTACTTTTGTAAATGGGAAACCTGCAATATGGTTCCATGCCAGACACACCATAGCAAAGGGAGAGCAATTGTTTTACAAATACGGGGAAGATAGGGAAGAAGTTCTTGTGGCCAACCCTTGGCTGCGCAAAACTCCTAAGGTAATTTTTGGCTGAGCGATTAGCGAAGCCAGTTACTTCACTGGGGTTGAAAAACTTTTCCTGTCTGTCTGTCCGTCGGTCTGTGTGTCCGCGCTCCTCCTGAACGGCTCGACCGATCTGGCTGAGATTTTGCAGGGTTATTAGGTATGTCCTTGGCTCGCCACACACCAAAATTCAGCTTTCTATCGCTATCCATTCAGTCGTACCAACGCAAAGACTGAAAAAACGGCAGAAAAAGTGCAACTTTTATGTGAGTTTTCATTTTAGAGACATTTTTACATGGTTTCTTATGTTTTTGAAGTTCCTGATGACGAAAATGAAATCCATTTCTACCCGTGACATTAGTTTTAACTGCGAATTGGCTACCTCGGCCCGAATTTACTATCATAATCAACTTCGACCCTTCATCTTGAAAAAAGGGGGTCGACCGACTAAAAAATTTAATTGCAGATCTCGATGGGCCTCGGCAAGACCTTTTCAGGGAGGGGTCGGTAGGGGGTCTAGGAGCTCGACTTCACCAGTTGGCCGAATCTGGATCTTGAAAAAAGGGGGTCGACCGACTAAAAAATTTTATTGCAGATTTCGATAGGTCTCGGCAAGACCTTTTCAAAGAGAGCTCGGAACGAGGGTTTGTGAGCCCGCCTTCATGTATTGTGAACATTGGTGCAACGGCCAAGTTTTGCACATTAACTTTGGCACAGTGGGAAAACAAGAGAGGGCCTCAGTCCTGATGTTATATCAGTAAGTTTTCGCTTTACCTCCACGGAGTGTGAGGAGCGAGGACCGAAGGCCCGAGGGACGGCCTCCGATTGGGCCAAGCCAGGTCTGGTGCGAGGGCCGAAGAAGGCCCGAGAAGAATCCGCCGGCAGGCCAAGCTGGTATCGGCCCCTGTCGAACTGAATTGCCAGCGCAGCGAAGCGGAGCTGCCTATACTCGGTTCGACGGAAGGGCGGCGCGCCCTAGCTCGTATACTTCAACCATTCATCACGTAGTGCACTACTCATTGCCTCAATGAACCCTTAACCCTGTAACTACCAGCGTTGCCAAATGGCAACAACTAAAATAAAGTGGTCTAGAAGGCATATTTATCGTTCGTAAGTTCAAATCTTCGCGGCTATCGACTTATTGACGTCAGCTCGAACAAATATCGATATATCGATCCATCGCGGCCAATCGAACGGATGGGAGGAGGGTGAGAACTCGTAGTGTACCACAACACGTAATGGCGGCACGGATGGCCTGCCACAGCCGGCGTTTATAACTTCCGCGGGACATTTATTTCGTATTTTAGGTAAGTGCCATTATTAAAAAAGGTACATAGAAGGGATTTATGATCATTTGGAATAATTATCTTGTGTTCCTCGGCACTGGGGATGCTCCAAAAGTAGTTGATGCCAAATGGACTCTACGGCTATTCCGGCTCCCGCAAAATGGCTTAAATTAGATTTCGTTATAATGTGTGTGATATTGGGTTTACCGATGTCAGAAATAGAGAACTGAGTTATAATTGGCTAGAATTAATTATATTTATATATATAGTTATATTTATATGTTCGGGTAATTGGTATTAGCCACTTATTTACGATTGGTTTCAAGTGAGGTTATGAGGTTATGTCCGCAAACCGGCCTTTGTCATGTTTTATCTATTCCGAGTACAAAGCATTTACTTCTTGTCATTCATGTTGCTTTATTTCGCGAAGAATTCAATATTTTCTTATTCTTTTGGAGTATTGAGTGCAGTTGGTTGCTTTTTTGTTTGCTTGACACAATGTGTGTACTGTGTGTTTTCATGACTGTCTTTATTGTTTCAGTACAATGCGAGGGGTCCACCACTCCGAATTTTGGCGTACACAGGATTCCGGATTCCCGAGATTCTCGAGATTCCCGAGATTCCCAGAAGATTCCCGAGATTCCCATGTGATTCTAGGAATCCTGTGATTCTCTAGTGATTCGCATGATTCCCAAAAGATTCCCATGATTCCCAAGTGATTCTCCTAATTACCGAGTGATTCCCATGATTCCCGAATGATTCCCGAGTAATCCAACTTTATTTCCTTGATTCCTACCCAGTCCGCACGATGCCCTGTGATCTAACTGCTATTGAATGTATTTACAGTGTTCGCGACAGCCCGTCTCGGGCTGGGCCCTGTAGCGCCTGTGAGGTAGACTACGAGTAAAAAATTAAAACTGCAATAGAATATTTATAACATTCAATTATATATTTGAATGGCAAGAGCGTTTCGTAAACAGTCCACGGGAAACATCGCCTTGATAAAAATCACCTCTTGACGGTCACCAACACACCTGAGAAGTTTTGAGTCACTGATTTATCTGCATTCATAGATTCCCTTCAGTCTAGGCACAACCTGCGAAAGGAGATCACACAGTAAAAATTTCAACAGTCAAAAATTTAATTTTTTTTCATGATTCCCTTTGTAGTTATCGTCTACTGCACCATGAAAAAACCATACCAACTAGACCGCATTATCGGTATCGTTCAGTTAGTTTAAAACGTACTGTATTGACTTAAAAATCTCATTAATATGAAACCCAAAATTATTTGGTGTCGACAAGTAAGAACTAACTAACACTTCGACGATGCAAAAGACACTTTGCTGCCAAGAACTAATGACAGAATTGTACCGGCATAACCTCTCAATAACAACCTTACTTTTGTTTAGTTCAAAAACTAAACTTTGACTTCCGAATGATTGATAAACTGAAGAAGATGAAGTGAGAGGGTTTTAGGTAGTGTTTCGTGGTACAGTCATAATAAATATACACCGTTCTTTTACATACCTATCCGCGGTTTCGGCGCTAACTTCACCCTGCATGACGCCCTGCCCTGACGACACCGACACGGTGCTGGCTGGCGCTCAGGCGGCTCTCCGGCTCAGGGGAGGGGGGGAATGCCAAGTCCAGCCAGACCGACCGAAGCCGTTCGAAGTTCTCGCAACACTTCGGAAACGTTCGGAAGAGCAAAGGCGAAAGTGGGGAAGGGGTCGCAGGCAGGCCGGTGTACGGTGCACCTCCCGGCTTGCCGCGAGCGGTTTTTTTACGCCTTTTAAGTGATTTAAGTGGTATGATTAGCATGATTCCCATGATTCGCAAGAGATTCCCATGATTCCCATGCGATTCTCATGATTTCCTGACGATTCCCGTGATTCCCAGATGATTCTCGCGATTCTCCAATGATTCCTGTGATTCGCATGATTCTCGAAAGATTACCGCGATTCCCTTGATTCCCGAATGATTCTTGGGCATGGTGTACACATGATTCGCCGAGTGGTGGACCCCTCGGTACAATGAGAGGGATTGGCGCCCGCTGCTTTTACTCTAAACGAGACAAGAAATTGAAGACATGCTTCCCTGCCACTAATGAAGTGTCTGATGGATCATCATCTTCCGATGATGAAAGGTCGACTCAGAAACGGAAAGCATGTGACATGATTGTAATGAATGACGATGAAATATTTGGAGGTGCTGTATCGGATTCATCTGAAGAAAGGTGGCCCCGTACACTGCCCAAAGAAGATGAGAACATTGTGATACCTGAAACTGATATAAGTACGAGCTCAAATATTTCATCATCCACACAATCTTCATCTGCCGTTGCATCTGCTTTTGCTGCGGCTAGAAGAAAGAAGAAGTCAGCTTGTAAATAAGTGGTGTTGAGTGATCGCTATGCTTCTTGTACTTCATCTAATCGATCAAACAAACCTCAGACAAATCTTCAAACCTCGAGTAAAATTCCAAAATCCAGAAGGAAGTGTACCTTTTCCTCAGCTAGTGATGTGCCACCCCAGAAAAGTGTAGTACTGCCCTCAAAACGCTCTCTCAAATTCTGCGAGTTATCCCAGAACATCGATCAAAACAAAGGTAAAATGAGTTAAATTTAGTACATTACTTTAGAATCCTCTGTGTGTTAGTTATTACAACCTGCCCTTTACCTTCCAGTGCAACCTTCATCTCCCAACATATCCAAAGTGTTTCAGCCAACCAATGCCTCATCACCTAGAGATATTCAAGCTGTCAACAACTCTGAACTAGGTATACACAGTAAAGTAACTACAATTTATTGATTTGCATATTTTTATTTTCAATATTGCTCATGCTTTATTTTTCAGTTGGAGTTTTAAAGATAACATCTCCTTTACCATCTCCTATATGTAAGACGAGTAAGGCAAACAAGGAAAATGAAGGTACAAAGTTTTTTTTTTTTTTTTTTTTTTTTATACTTTATGTTGTGGGTCTAAGTGGCCAATTAACATACACCTGTATTTAATTCTAGTGTGGCTCATGGCTTAGAAGTTGTATCCGTATGAGAAGATTTAGTTTAGTTTCTTTCTTCTTCTTTTTCAGTTTCTCAGCGGGCATCAGTGTCTGCAAAAGAGATTACTGTCCCTTCTGTTCGCCATGCCGACCATCTAGGTTCAAAGAACCAGCTGCTAGCTAAGTCTTCAATGCAAGATGCAGCAACTTTTGTTAGAGGTGGTTCAATGGACCAGTCTAATTGTGAGAAATTTGAGCTTTCTAACAAACAGACAACACTGCCCAGTATTGGTAAATTTTAAATTACTGGGTTGTATGCTTTTCTTTGTTGACGATTCCATTTCTAATTCTCTCCTTTTTTATTTCAGTTCCACGCCGTGCTTCAAAGTCTGTCCCAAGTTCTCAACCTGGAATAGGACATGAAAAGGACGTAATGGAAGGAAACAGTAAATTTGTATCAATTGTTACATCAAACAGTGGTGGAGACTCCATTGCTAACTCTTCCAGACTGGGTTTGTGTTTTATTTATAACATTTACTTACTTATTGACTGTTTTTATTCTTTCCTGCATTTCCAAATATAATTGTTGTTTCAGTTACTCGGACAGCATTGAGATTTTCAAGCAAGCAGTTGGGTGCAACTAACCACAAGTCTAGCTCAAGACCCGCATCAAAACCTACAAAGAAAACAACAGACAGTTTAATGGATGATTTTGAACATTTTGATTTAATGTTGAAAGAGTTTCATGATAATATTCAACCAGAGGATTTGCATAAGACCACTGACACACAAGGTTAGTTTTATATCCTGTCAACTAACTTTTCTGGGCTTAGAAGTTGCATCCGTATAAGAAGATTTATTTTAGTTTCTCCTTTATCAGTTTCTCAGCCCGCATCAGTATCGGCAAACGAGATAATTGTTTCTTCTGTTTGCCATGCCGATAAGCTTGGTTCAAAGGACCAGCTGCTAGCTGCGTCTTCAAAGCAAGATGCAGCAACATCTGTTAGAGATGGTTCAATCGGCCAGTCTGATTGTGAGAAATTGGAGCTTTCTAACAAACAGACAGCACTTCCCAGTATTGGTAAATTTCAAACTAATTGGTTGTATGGTTTCCTTTATTGACGATTCCCTGTCTTATTCTCTCCTTTTTTATTTCAGTTCCACGCTGTGCTTCAAAGTCTGCCCCAAGTTCTCAACCTGGAAAAGGAAATGAAAAGAACATAATGGAAGGAAACAGTAAAACTGTATCAATTGTTACATCAAATAGTGGTGGAGACTCCATTGCTAACTCTTCCAGACTGGGTTTGTGTTTTATTTATAACATGTTCTTACTTATTGACTGTTTTTATTGTTTCTTGCATTTTTAAATGTAATTATTGTTTCAGTTACTCGGACAGCATTGAGGTCTTCAAGCGAGGAGTTGGACTCAACTGGCCGTAAGTTTAGCTCAAGTTTACAGCCTCACTTGAATGCAGCAAGCACTATAATGGATGAGCCTGGAAATTCACAGCAAATAAGTGATTCCAGTGATGACAGTGATGTACCACTTTCTGTTATTCAAAAGAATACTCAGAGGCAAGGTTGGTTAACAAAAATACTTATCATAACTTTTTTTTAAACCAGCTGTTGTGAATTATATTGAACATCAGTTCTGTTCTGTATTATCTATTGTATTTCTTGTTTATTCTCAGCCTCTACAACAGCATTGAGGTGTTCAAGCAAACGGTTGGATTCAACTGGACGCAAGTCTGGCTCAGGTTTACAAACTGACGTGAATGCAGTAAACACTTTTATGGATGAGAATGGGAATATACCACTTGTTATTCAAAAGAATACTCAGAGACAAGGTTGGTTAACAAAAATATCTTTTGTAACTTTTTATTGGTTTACATTACATTACACACTTAGTTCATGGGTTGACACTTGCATTTCATGTTCTCTTCCTTTTTTATTCCAGTTTCTCAGCGTGCCTCTCAGTCTGCCTCAGGATCTGTCTCTCGACGTGAAAAAACCAATAATAGTGCCAGAGTGTCAGTTGCTAAAAAAAAGAGGACATCTTCTAAACAAGGTTGGTTTCTAATAATGATGTGGTAATTCAATGTATCGTATTCTCACCGCTCAGAACAATTACATTTCTGGGTTTTTATTTTTAGTTGCTCGGGCAGCAAGACCTTCAAGACAAGCAACAACTTCAGTAGAAGACCAGAAGACCAGAAGGAACTGGTCATTCTTTAGTCGAAGATGCTGATGTATCAGCTTCTGATGAAGAGCCACCTGCTTGGCGCCTTGGTGATTTGGAGGAGATCCCATTACCAGACGAGGCACTTTTTTCCATACCACTTGATCAGAAGTCTCCTGTGGAATACTTCAATTACTATTTTGACGATGATCTGATAGATCTCATAGTACGAGAAACTAACTTATACAGTACTCAAGAGACATCTAAGTGCCTGAATGTAACAAAAGAAGACATACGAGCTTTTCTTGGGGTGGCTATATACACAGGCATATGTAATTTACCTGCCATCACAGACTATTGGTCTGCTTCAACTTTAGTAAGTCAGGTTTCAGAAGTCATGACCAGGAAAAGGTATCAGGATATACATCGATACATACATTTTCACAACAATGAGGAACACGGCGATGATAAACTCCTGAAGGTGAGGCCTCTTCTTGACCACATTCGCAAAAAGTGCCAGTTGTTAGAAAAGGAAACCAAACTTAGTGTCGATGAAAGGATGCAGGGATACAAAGGCACTAGAGCTGGGAACATTCGCCAATACCTGCCTGATAAGCCAAGCAACAAATGGGGCTTTAAAATCTTCGTGTTGGCTGGTAAATCTGGGATGACTTACAACTTCATTCCTTATTGTGGTGCTGATACCTTTGCCCTAGAGCAACTCACTGCAGATGAAAAATCACTAGGTGTTGGTGCAAGTGCTGTGATTTCGCTCTGTAAAATCATAGAAGATCCCGAACCAACAACAGTTACATTTGATAACTGGTACACAGGACTTCCTCTCATTCATCACCTCAAGACTAAAAAAATGAAGATCCACTCCATTGGGACCATTAAAAAAAGTAGAGCAGGTGGATCCCTTTGATGGATGCTAAAGAAATGTTGAAGAAACCCAGAGGATCTTACGAGAGTCATTTAAACTCTGAAGACATTATTGTGGTGCAATGGCTGGACAACAAACCGGTTTGTGTGGCGAGCAGTTTCGCAGGCATTGAACCTCTTAGTACCATCAAGCGTTACTCCAAGGAAGCCAGAGCTAAAGTAGACGTTCCATGTCCTCGTGCCATCAAGATTTATAACAGCACTATGGGAGGCGTTGACTTGAGTGACATGTTCATGGCCTTGTACAAAATTCCTTCTAGAGCCAGGAGATGGTACTTTTCCCTGTTTGTTTATTGCATTGAATTGGCTCTCACAAATTCATGGCTCATGTACCAGAGAGATTGTGAAGTTCTCAAGAAACCTTTGGAATTCAAGACATCAAAACACTTCCGTCTTGCTGTCAGTAAAGGTCTGACTACTGGACCTCAGCGAGGCAAAGGAAGACCATCTTTGAACAATTCCCTTACCAAAAGAAGAATCAAGCGTCCAATGGTGCCAAGACCGCATGACCACTTGAGGCTTGATGACTTCAACCACTGGCCTAATACTTCTACAAAGGGAAGGTGCAAATATTGTAAAAAGGGCTATTCAAGAATAATGTGCACAAAATGTGAAGTCAATCTGTGCTTGGTGCCGGACAGAAATTGCTTCATCCAGTTCCATTCAGATAAGTCCCTCAAGACTGCCAGTGTTCTTCCAAGGGAGAGGGAGAGTGATGATGAAGACGATCCTTCTATTTCAGACGGTTCTGATTGTGATATGTTTGATGAATAGTTTTATATATACTGTGCTACTTACTCGATTAGTTATATGCTAGCCTATATTTCTTCATGTCTCTAGAATTGATAGAGATTTTAGTGTGGTAGTTGAAATTATGTCTACCCTTATATGTTCATAAGAGGTTTTCTCGCTCTTGCTAGTCACTGCCCCAATGCAAATATATCTTCGGTTGTGATGCGTACTTTGTTACCATTTGTTACAACGTTTGTAATGTTGTACTTGCTAGTCACAATTCAAATATTGATTTCAACTTCGGATGCATAGTTTGTTTCTTTGAATTATTTGTAGAAAATTTCTTTCACTCAATGTTGTACTTGAATTGTACAATTCTTCTAGCCACTTACCTAGAATAATTATTTATTTAAATACTATAAAGATTTTAATGTGTCTGTTGTCAATGATGTACTTCAAGAGTTATATTCTGTATTTCTACAAATTTTGCATGCATAGTTTGTTTCTATGAATTTGTAGTCAATGTTGTACTTGAACTGAACAAAACTTGTAGCCACTGAGCTAGCATAAATATTTATTTAAATTCTATGAACATTTTAATTTGTCTGTTTGTTGTCAATGATGTACTTCAAGACTTATATTCTATATTTCTACAAGTTTGTTATTATTATAATTATAACTTAAACATACTGGCAACTTGTGCAAAATCTCTCCCTTCTCTGGGGTACTCCTATTTACAATTATTTACAATATTTATTATTTATTGTTCTTCACCCCACCTTTTGGCTCTTGCTCCTGAAAAATTTAAAAACTAAGTAAAGAACTTTTTTAATTTACGCAACAGGATAGTTCAGGAGATGTATGTAAAATTATACCTCTTCATTTGCACCACTACGGAACTCATCCTCCTGTGGCTCCAGCAGAGTGATTAGTGAGTTGTGTCCAGTTGGTACCTGAAATAACAAAAGACGTATTCATGCTTCCTCGTAAAAACAATACAGCTGACACGTAACCGTTAACTGTGTTTATAAACTTACAACAATGACACTCCTTTCTCTGATCATGTGCTGCAGCAGATCTTGTATGTCCTCCTGCCCCCTAGCCAAAGTTGAATAGTGCGTCTGTAACAAATGGACACGAGCACAGAAACATGAAGCATGGGTTGTCGCAACTGTTCGAGAAGGTAATTTGAGCTCTACAGACAACTGATACTGCACAGGATGCAACACGTCCATCCAAGATGCAATGGCGCGTTATGTCGTAGCTTGTCTCGGTCAGCGCCTACTGAGTAGCCAACCCCTCCACTAGCCGTGAACCTGGGGGCTGAAGCCGCCGAATGGGTTGCCTACCTCGCAGGCGCTGACGTCTGGGTCGTCGGACGCATGAGAGTTGTACGTACCTCCATAGCTGTCCAGCGGTGCTCCCACACAATGGGGTCCCACACCACACTGGGAACCGCCCGCAGTGGCACCGGACCCGCCAGATGCATCCCTTCGGCTGGAGGCAGGTCGGAGAGGGCTGCTGGAGGCTGGTCGGAGGGCGCTCCTGGAGGCTGGGCCGGAGGCTGGGCCGGAGGCTGGCCTGGAGGCTGGGCCGGAGGCTGGGCCGGAGGCTGGGCTGGGGCTGGAGGGTCGGAGGGGGCTGCTGGGGCTGCTCCCGCTGCAGTTGGCACGGCGGTGCCTCGACGTCGGAAAACCCGCGCCGCCGCACGTCCCACACGGCAACATATGTTGTTGCATTTCTTTTCACCTGTAACAAAATTGCATTGGTAAGCAAACGAGACCTGGCGAAAGTTAGTCGTCTTTTTCCATAGAGGCCCGCACCTTGTTGCCAAATTAGTGGGCAACCCTCTGGACACTTGTGCATAATTTTCACCGACTTATTTGGCAGCACTAGGCAGGCCCGCGACGGGCGGTTCGGTTAGTTTCCGACCTCTATGGAGCAGTTTCAGGCGTGCGAAGAGAGCCACTTACGTGTTTGGATGCACACGTGTGGCGGCTCGTCCTGCATCTTCTTCTTCTTCGGCGACTTGATCAAGCGCCGCCACAAAAACCCAACGACCCCAAGCACCATACGCGCTCGCGCGTCAGGTTGGTCGTCTCAACAGTCGAGTCGGCGCCCTCGCGAAAAAATCGCCGCGCAAGAATGCTACCCCCGCAGAGATGCGAAACGGGCAGGCAACTCATGCCATGCCGGCCATGCCCCACCGGCGCCCCCCGCCCCCTCCGCGCCGCAACCAGGGGCAGGGGCAAGGTAGGCCACCGCCCTCACTTCAGTGTGCAGCGGGACTGGCTGGTGGCCTACGCGGCAGGCGCTAGGGCCTACCCTCCCAGTGGCGCACACGTCGTGAGGCGGGCGGCCCACCATTGAACCTGAAGGGCAACGCACCTTCCGCTCCCTTGTAGCGTTCGAAATACGAAAGCGTTGGGTTCGAGCCAAAAGGGGAAAGACGAGTACCGGTTTGAAAACATTTGACTATGGAAAATGGCGCGATTAGGTCGTTTATTTGCACGAAAAGTACTCAATGGAAACTGAAAAGCTACAATCTGAAAGTCCCTTACCATTTACAGGCATCAATAACATAAATCCGTGACTTTGATAATTTTTTTTTTCCGGGAAGTGCCAGTGTTGCCATTTGGCAACAACTAATAATTGGCCCTAGAAGCGCAGTTTATGATGCAAACCGAATAGAGTTAGGCCTTTACTGCAGTGTAGACTGCCCCTCAGGCAACAAAAAAGGTTTCCGAAAAAAAAAAATGAACCTTTCATGTTGATTTTTCACATATAAATGTTTTTTAAAAAAAACGCGGTTTTTAGTACAAAAACGAGTACCTAGTGCAAAGACATGATCAACTACAATCAAGAAACATACGACCCAACAACGTAAGGTCAAAGCACAATCGTTGGAAAAAAAATTGTGCCCCCTAAAAAGGTAAAAAGAGGAAAACTGGAAACCAGGGAACTACCACTGTTGCCATATGGCAACAACCCACAAATTCGTGCTGCGGTGTCCGGTAAAGTTGTGATTGGTATTTTTGGGTTTAGGTAGACCCAAAGAGTTAAGAATTCACCAAAAATATTTTTTTTTGCCATTCGGGAACAGTGCGGTAGTTACAGGGTTAAAACGGCTTGCAGAAGGCAAGCAGGTAGCGCCGCAGGCCAAGGTAGGTGTAACGCCAGGCGTGGATTGTCGAAACTGGCGCAGCATCGCGAAGCCTATTACGACAAGACATGGTCTGGCGTAAACCTACCTTGTAATTGTAAGGTAATTGCAAAACTTAATTGATTTTAAACTGATGCCTTTAACTTTTTTTACTTTTATTAGCGCTCCATCCCACTGGCCACAGATTGTCCTGTGTCCATTTTGACAGGTCCAGGAAACCTTCTGTTTCTAGTAAATCAGATGAAAGACAACCAGTAAGTAAAGCTCCTCCAGGTACCAATAAAAGTATATAATAAAGCGTGAGAGCACCTTCCTTATTCTTTTTCTGTTTCAGCAAACAACCAGGAAACGAAAAGCTAAATCACTGGATCCCGGGCTGGTTAAATTTTCAAAGAATACAGGCAAACTGTTAACAGAAATTAGTTTGTCTTTTAGACATGAATCACTTGATACCCAAAATTTATTCATGCAGCACCTGGAGCTCTCAAAGGTAAGATCTACTGTATCAAAAGCAGTCACCTAAGTGTGTATGCGATTTGTTAAAAGTTATAATTGACTTTTCCTCTGTAGACCAATTCATCAGACGCTGCTTCTGCCTCAAATCATATGGATTCATTGAGCAATTTTGTCAAAAGTCCTGGGCAAGGAAAATTTGAGGAAGAGGCTCCTACTCATTTGACACTAGCAAAGAAATCGAAGTTGAATGAAACATCTGTTGATGACATCATGGTTCCAGTAACTTTAGACTTCTCACAACAAAGTGTCACTCAATCTTCAGGTGATTATCTTAATGTCTTTAAACTTGACTTTAGCCTAATATGCTGATACTTTTGGTGTAGATAGTTATAAATTGTTATGGAATCCAAATCAATTGTCTTGGTTTCGATTCCAGTTCTCAACGAGTCAACTTCCAGAAGCACAACACTCCATCCCGAGCTGCCTGACGTTTCGGCCAATTCCACCAAAGTGTCTGATGGAACTCCAGAAATCTGCAAAGAGGACGAATTAACAGTTTCAGAAGCCCAACTCATGGACACGCCTTTGCCTTCTGAGGTAAGATTCACTTGACCAAAAGCACTCACCTACTGATAAGTGTGTATGAAATATATCAAAGTAATAATTGACTTTTCCTCTGTAGACCAATTCGGCAGACGCTGCTTCTGCCTCAAATCACATGGGTTCATTGAGAAATGTTGTTAAAATTCCTGGGCAAGGAAAATCTGAAAAAGAGGCCTCTATTGATTTGACACTAAGAAAGAAATTGAAGTTGAATGAAACATCTGTCGATGACAACATCACGGTCTCAGTAACTTTAGACCACTCACTGCAAAGAGTCACCCAAGCTCCAGGTGATTATCTTACTTTGTTTGAACTTGGCTTCGGTGACTGATGCGTTTGGTTTAAGTTATTATAAATTGGTTGTTGAATCTAAAGTGATGGGTCTTGGTTTCGGGTTTAGTTGTGAATGAGTCGTTAATACCGGCAACAGCCTATACTTCGGACACTTTTTCGATGTTTTTTTGCCCTCCCGTCGTCAAATTTTATCGTAGCTTCATGAAATTTAGAACCAAGATTCTTGGGGGTTCTAGCTATATGGCGATATGTTTAGATTTTTTTTCCATCGACTAGTTTTTTCTTGGTGGGGGTCCAAAGTTGTCCAACGTTAGGGCAATTTTTGCCCTAATTTCGGACACCTGTTTCTAACTTTGGACAGATTCTAGCAAATTCGGACACTTTTTTGCTGATTAACGTCAAATTAAATCGTAGACTAGTGAAACCTCACAGAAAGTACCTCTAAGGTACCAGCTTTCTAGTGATTTCATTAGATTTTTTTTTATCTCATGTAGTTTTTTTTTTTTTTTAAGCAACCTGAAGTTTGGTATATATTGGGCCTGAAGTTGGACAATGCCGATTTGACCCATACTAAGGAAGGTATCATTGAACATGGCCCATATTCCCATAAAAATATTATATATGAATTGAGATTGTGGTTCACATTTAAAAAAATAAAAATATCATGTTTTGAAAAATTTAGTAGTATTAAAAAGATAATTTATTTCATAAATAATGGTGAATATAAATGAAC
Source organism: Stenchaetothrips biformis (assembly GCA_030522485.1). NCBI lineage: Eukaryota > Metazoa > Arthropoda > Insecta > Thysanoptera > Thripidae > Stenchaetothrips > Stenchaetothrips biformis. Next base: position 77,335 of record CM060097.1, on the reverse strand, counting down.
AATAACAGGGAAAGTGGCGATACAGATCGGCAACTTTGGCCCGTCCCGTACATTTTAAATTTAACGAGTGTCGCCAATGTTTAACTCTTACAGGCTTTAAACGTTGGTCTGGGTCAAAATGGACGTTATTTTCGTCATCAGCACCCTCAAAAACCTATGAAATTAAAGAAAACTTGAATAAAAATTTTAGTCGTAATATCCCCTACCGGGATTTGAACCTGGGTCCAAACTTCTCAGATTTGCTCGAAACCAGCACCGTTGGCTTTGTCTCGTCGCCCCGATTCCAAAAATACCCCTACATGCCCTTCTAGCTGTACCCGTTGCCAACCGGGCCTACCGGGCGGATCTTAGGGTCACCCAAGGAGGCTGCATACCAAATTTGGTGAAGATCGGACCACGGGAAGTCCTCGGACGGACAGACGAACGCACAGCAAGCATCATACTATATGCCCGTCCTTCGTATTTTTATTATGATAATACGGGACGGGCCAAAAACATAACTTAAATAAGTAACATCAGTAATTCTGTCTGTGGCTAGAATTAAAATAGAGGATAACACAAAAAGCTTTTGGTATAATTGATCACAACATAAAATATATTTAACAATAGAACAATGGGAAAATAATTCCACTTAATTTCAAATAACATTTGTAAGGTCTAAGCCAGTAAATTTAAATCTAGACCTCCTCTCGTCAGTAACAAAGGGCAGTTTCATTATTACATCAAATTTCATTATCACATGTATATCATCTATGGCAGGGAATGTGAAGTAATCTTCCTTTATGCCTCTATGCAACCTCAAAAATTTCTCTCTAACACATAATTCCTTCGGTACCTCAACTACTTTTCTAACCATGGAACTTTTGCTCTGACATACTTTGGCAAGGATGAAATCACCTGCCACAAAAGTTGAGGTGTCACTTTCTGGTCTTGTGTCTTCTTCTGAAAGTGTTGACTGCTGACTTGGACCAACAGAGTGTTGAGATGAGACTTTTGAGCGCTGGTTTGATACTTTGGATTTGGAGTGTTGAGTTGAAGCTTTTGAGCACTGTGCTGATGAACGCTTTGAGGCTGACTTTGCTGGAGATGCTACATTTTCTTTGTCCCCCTGTGGATCAAGCATGGTTTCCTCTTCCAGAAGCTCTTGAATTTCTGGTCTTGTGTCTTTTTCTGTAGGTGTTGACTTCTGAGTCGAACCAGCTGACCGTTCGGATAAGGCTTTTGAGCCCTGAGTTGGCACTTTGGATTTGGGGCGTTTACTTGAGGCTTTTGAGCTCCGGGTTGTTGAACGCTTTGAGGCTGACTTGGCTGGAGGCGGTATATTTTCTTTGTCAATCTGCGGATCATCCATGGTTTCCTCTTCAAGGAACTCATCAATATCTTCTGCTAAAGTATCTTCTGCCAACCCAAGATCCTTACTTGTGACAGCTCTTCCAGGTAGTACATTGATTTTCTTTCCTCGAGGCCTGGTAGCAGGTCTCATGTTGGCTCGTGTTGTTGAAAGGTGCTCGACCAAACTTGAAGACCATGCATTGCCTGATTCCTCTTTATCATTTATTGGGAGTTTCTTCAACACTTTTTCTGCATCAAGTGGAAAAATACCTGTAGCTCTGAAGCCGGCTTTGATGTTGCTTGACATGTTGGGAATATTTTCTACAGTTGACTTCAGGAGGGAAGGGAAATGAGCCTTGTTCATTGAACCCTTGTTGTGTAACTTCCAGTCACGCAGAATATTTCTCCACTTTTTCTTCAGAGGTCCAAATACTGCAACATCTAAAGGTTGACACATGTGGGTTGCATTAGGTGGTAGAAGGACAAAACTTATGTTATTCTTCTCACAAAGGTTGACCACTTCTGGAGAAACATGACTGGCAAGATTGTCTCCAATGAGAACTTTTGGGGTATCTCTTCTCCCAAAATACGGCAATGCTATTCCTTTAAACCAAGCAGTGAAAGTATTCATGTCAAACCAACCACTATCAGTACAGCCATACATGGACCCTTCAATCCCATTTTCTATCCATGCTGGATAAATATGCTTCGCCTTGTAAACAATAAATGGGGGAGTCAAAGTCCCGTCTCCAGCTGCAGCAAACATGAATGAAATGCTGGAACGGGAAGAATCGATCACTCGCTCAGCATGCTTCACTCCTCTCCGGACTAAAACAAACCCTTGGCCTGGGTCATCAGAACAGTTGCTCTCATCATAATTTAGAATGTCCTCAGGATTAACATTCTCAGTGGTCCTTCCTAACTCTTCAAAATACTTCGTCATTGTTTCTCTATCAAGGCATGCTCTAACTCTCTTCACATTCTGACACAACCTCAAGGAGATTTCTGTATGACGCAGGAGAAAAGCACGAACCCAATGAGCACCAGGGCAATTGTTTACAAACCGTTTCATTGACAATTTTCTTCTATTTAAGTAGGATTGAACAAGCAGCTGGAGGTCAAGTACAGTAAGGGGCATTGACCACTTAGCACAAAGAAGGATTAAGTGGACTAGTTTCTCTTCGTCAGAGTCCTGAAGTGCAGTTGGTCTTCCAATTTTCTTGCTGTGTTTTCCCTTTGTCCGGTTAAAAAGGGTACTCTTTGGAACTGCATGTTTGATGGCGGCTTTTCTGACTGACAAACCTCGACTGACATCTCGAATGGCTTTCTTCATATTTTCTTCATTAAACTTGTTGTAGACTTTCCTATAGCGTGGCCGAGCATTCTGAAGTCCTCCCAAAACCCGTGCCATGACCCTGTGACAAACAAAAATATTGTGAGACTTCATAACCTTCCTCCAACAGACATAGATCGGATTGTGAGCTTGCCTGGACTACCCCGAGTGTCCAAAGTTTGGGCGGTGCAGGAAAACTGTCCAAAGTTACCGCATGTAGTTACAATTTTTGACATTTACAATCGGAACACCAACAAAGTTTTGAGTTTTGAGGGAAACGAAAGTAGATTTGTAATCACCGCAAAATTGGCCAAATCTTAAGTATAGACACAATGTCGAAAATGGAATGGATCACATCGGTCCAGGGTCAATTTGTTAGAATTCGACAAAAACCTCAAAAAGCACTAAATCGGTTTCTCTTAGAGTAAAAGTACTGCCACCGGCCACCAGGTGGTGCTACCATACGGGGACCTCGAACGTGGAGTATCGGGACCGAGGGAGTCGGATTCTTTTGGACACCATAGTACATACCACACTGACTAGGTTCGTTAATGAAAAATAAATTAAGGCTTCATTTATTCTTCAGGCTTCTACCGGTGTCAGGCAAGATCAGGATCAGCCAAGAGTCCCACAGCCAGCACCACCAGCAGGTGGGCCAAAACAAGAGCTTGATCAGCCCTTAGAGCCAGCACCACCGGCGGTTGGGTCAAGAGGGGGGGGGGGACATATATATACAGTTGGCCTTCGCAAGTTGCATGTTAGCCAGGGTTTTCTTCTTCTTGTTATTGCGGTTCCTCTTAAGAGCGTGGTGTATTTTTTTGTTTTTTTGTTTTGTTTTTTTTTGGGGTGGATTCTTGACGATGGACTGTTGAGAACTGGGGGTGATGTATTTCCAGGTTATTAGATCTTGATGTGGGGGTTGGCTAACAGAAGCTTATGATATGCTTCTGCTACTATTTTTATATTTATGCTGTCGTTGAGGAGTCTTGTAGTGGTGAAGGGATGATCCAGGTTATTTGATGTTAGGTAATCTTCGAAAGTGGTTGGTGAAGTCGCAGGTTTGGACAGCGGGGGCAGCCTGGGTGTTCAATAATTTTGAATCTGGCGAGGGACGCCGGGGCCAGGGAGAATCCAAGACGGATCCTGATCAATGAGCCGAGGGTGCTTTTTGGCCCGTCCCGTATTATTTATGAAAATAAATATCGGAGGACGGGCATATAGTATGATGCGTGCTGTGCGTTCGTCCGTCCGTTCGTCCGTCCGAGGTCTTCCCGTGGTCCGATCTTCACCAAATTTGGTATGCAGCCTCCTAGGGTGACCCTAAGAACCGCCCGGTGACGGCTTTTTCGATCCGAGCCCCAGGGGCGCTGCTGCAGGTGCATCATGGTTTACATGGTGTACAGGAGGATCTCTGCAACGGAGGCCGCTCGGAGGGCATTTAGGGGTGTTTTTGAAATGGGGGCGACGAAATAAGGACAACGGTATTAATTTCGAGCCGATCGGAAAAGTTTGGGCCCAGGTTCGAATCCCGGTGGGGTAAAATACGACCAAAATTTTCGACTCGAGTTTGACATTGTTTCATATGTTTTCGGGGGTGCCGATAACGAAAATGAGATCCATTTTGACCCCAGACCCAGGTTCGAACCCCGGTGGGGTAAAATACGACCAAAATTTTCAACTCGAGCTTGACATTGTTTCGTATGTTTTTGAGGGCGCTGATGACGAAAATGGCATCCATTTTGACCCCAGACCCACTTACGAATCCCGGTAGGGTCAAATGCGAACAAAATTTTTCCTTTTTGACCCCGAACTGGACCCAGGCGGTCGAGTGCCGTTTCCGTCACATACGACCATAATCTTTATTTCGAGGTAGACATGGTTTCATACGTTAAGGGTGCTGATGACGAAAGTAACATCTATTTAGTTTCCGACAGAGATTCGCATCACCATGGGCTAAAATACGACAGCAATTGCGAATTTAAAATGTACGGGACGGGCCAAAGTTGCCGATTTGTATCGCCACTTTCCCTGTTATTGGGATGTCTGGGGCCTTGCTGATCCAGGGTTTGAGTCCAAGGGTCCTGTTGAATTCATAGTTATGGCGGCCTTTGGTGGAGCTGTCCCATTGGTTCTGCCATTGGGTCACGTGGTAGCTTCTGATTGCCGGGTAGTGGTCCTGAAACAGGCTGGGCTCTTCGGAGGGGTCGCCCCAAACCCTGGCCGTTTTTGCCGCGGCATCCGCTGCTTCATTTGGACGGATTCCGACGTGTGACGGAACCCAAGCCAGCTGGATTTCTTTGTGATTTGTTGCTGCTTGGTGGAGTAGCACTCTTATTTTTGTGACACTTGGGTCCTCTTCCACTTTGATTTGGTTGGAGCTAAGGGTCTTGATTGGCTGTCCGTGATGAAAAGGAGCTTGGTATCTGGTATACTTGATAAATATTCAGCTGCTACTTCCAGGGCTTTGGCTTCGGCCTTATAAATTGTTGAGCTTGCAGGTAATTTCTTCATGATGGTGGCCTGGGTTTTTTTTTTTTTAGAGAAATTCGCCATTGCCGCTCCGACTCCTCCAATCGACGATTTTGAGCCGTCAGTGGCCAAGATAGTGAGGCCTTTCCAAATTGAAGCTAGGAGTTGCTCGAAGATGACTGCTGGCTCGGCTTCTCTGTCTCCTGTGAACTCCTCTGGTGGGTAATTTATGTGGATTTTTGCAGCTGAGATTCTTGCGTCGTAGTTAACTGTGTAACACAGAGGTAATGGTGAGTGGAAGATACTTTGCTTATTTACTGGGAGGCTTTTGAACCTTTCCACGAATAATGGTTGTTTTATATGCCTAGGAGTATCGTCCCACTCTCTCATCAGAGATTTTAGAGGATGGTTTGTTGAGCTTAGGAATCTTGTGGTGGATCTGTCGAGTAGAAATTTTTGTCTGATCTCTATAGGCATTTCTCCGCTTTCCGCGAACAGGGCTTCTATTGGGGTGGATTTCATGGCACCAAGGCAAATTCTCAGGGCCTCATTTTGGGTTATCTTCAGTAGTTTCCAGGTTTTTTTTTTGGTTTTTGGGTCCCAGATCCCACTGCGTAGTCCGAAATTGATCTGATGAGAGCTTGATAAGTTCTTACAAGAGTCATGGGGTGGGATCCCCATTTACGTGCTGAAATTGATCGGAGGAAGGGGAGTCTTCGGTGGATTCTCTTTGCTACTAACTCTGTTTGGGGGATCCATGTCATTTTACTGTCAAAGATAACTCCCAAAAATCGTGCCTGGTTAACGTTGGAGACCACTCCTCCATGCAGGGTTAGTGGGGGCAAGTTGTCGTCTGCAAAGTAGAGAATTAATGGACTTTGTATTTTTTTTCTTTTGACAGGTCTGCGGTGCATAGGATGTACAGCAGAGGGGCCCAAATGCCTCCTTGGTTGAGGCCCAAGCTGGTGGTTCTGGGCCCGGCCATTTTCCCTTCAAAAGTGGCTGAGATTTTTCTTCCCACTAATGTTCGTTTGATATTCTGGATGACGAAGTGAGGTAACCCCATTTTTCTGAGTTTCTCCATAAGGTATGTTGGTTTGACGTTGGGGTAGGCTCCAGCTATGTCTGCAAACAGGGTGGTGATCACTTCATTTTTTTTCAGGTGCGTCTGGATGAACGTGGACAGAATTGCCAAGTTATCTGCTGTTGATCTTCCTGCCCTGAAGCCATACTGGAGAGGGTCGACTTTGCCTTGTGACTCCACCCAGAAGTTTATTTGCTGGAGCGTCATTTTCTCGAAGGTTTTCAGGAGGACTAAGGTAAGGGCTATTGGCCTGTGAGACTTGGGGTCATTTGCAGGTTTATTTGGCTTGAGGATTGGGAGTATCAAGATGTTGCCCCAGTGTGGTGGGTGGATGCCTGTGGTCCAGAAGTAGTTGTATAATTTAGTGAGGAATTCCAGGGCCTCTGTTGGTAGGTTCTTGATCATGCTATATGTGATGCCGTCTAGTCCTGGGGCTGAGTCCTTTGTGGACTGTATAGCTGAGCTTAATTCTTTTGGGCTATATTCTTTGGAGAAGAATTCTAAGTATTCATCACTATAGGTTAGATTTTCTTGGTTCCTTTCTTGGGGGTCCTCTGGCTGGTCGGGATCTGGTGTAAATGGTGGGTCAAGACAAGAGCCTGATCAGCCTCAAGAGCCTGCACCACCAGCGGTTGGGTCAACGTTGACTACGTCCAGGTAAAGTCAGAACTAACACCACTTAAGTATTAATTTATACAGGAAATGTAGTTGGTAAATTTTGCATGTGACCTCACACAATATTTCATACGTTAAATTTTTCTGACAAATTGAGACGCAAAAATCGCACGATTCCATGCAAACCTTCGTAAAAATTTGTACTAAAGCACGCATGCGCATAATTGTGGGAGACCATTTACAAAATTGCAGAAAGGAATTTAATGAGTACCCGTTTCACTTGTATTCTTTTCACAGCGTTGGCAGTGAAGAGCCGTACAGCCCATTCGGCCCACCACTTCTATCAGAAGACTACAGTCCGTCGGAGTGGAGTCCTTGTGAGTCCTGGACTGGGAGTGCTCCCTCCCCATCACCAATGTCGTCTTCTTCCGCACCTTCTCCATCAGCCCCATCTGCAACCTCCGCACCATCACCTTCAACCGTTTTTGTCCTGTCCCCGACTCCCAGTTGTAGTTCACAATCACTTCATAGTCCACCTTCCTTCCGGATCCCTTCACTGACTCTATCCTACACACCTCCTCCCGAAGAGACTTTCCTACACACCTCCTGTCGAAGAGAGCCTAACAGCTGCAGCTACACCATCGGCACCTCAGCCAGCTGGAGTTCCACGGCCACAGTCACCGCTTGGGACAGCAGCATCAGTGCCTAGGGTCCAGCCGCCTCTGTAGGGTGTCCCACAATATTTCCAAAATGCCTTTTTTGATGAGTGCCGGGCTGGATTTGAAAGATGACACAAAATGAAGAAGATCTGTGTAAAGCAATTGAGTTTCGGACAATTAAAAGTGCCCGCGCAACGCGGTTGAAGTTTGTGACAGAGTAGGGTAGGACAGGGGGTTACAAAACCAGCCGTAGGTAAGCCATTTTTCAACGGATTTCCATTCCGAGAACAGCATTGTGTTTGTAAAAAAAGGCCATTCTTTTTTGTAAAAGCGTATTTTCTGTACAACTCAATGCCTATGCCTATCCCCCAAGGGCACGATTCTTTGCAAAACTTGCTAGTTTCAAAGTTTAAAACCGTTTTTGACCCACTTTTAGTCATTGGATCTCAAAGAGGGGGGAATATTTGGATTCTACAGGACAAATTACGAAGGAAAACGTAACATTCAGATTTTAATATGCAATTGCCTACCTCTCAGGGGCACAAATTATGACATTTTAGTGATTTTTCGTATTTTTCGCACACCGAGAGTGCTTGCATATTTTTTTAAACGTCATATATGGGTTCCTTGCCTTAAAGTACTATGGAGAATGTACTTTTCTGTTTTCAAGATGCAGTTTCAATGATAACTTAAATATTTTACGCTTTGCCCCTAAGAGTTAGGCAACCGCATTTTGAAATCAGAAAAGTTCTTAGTCCGATGTATTTTGGGCCAAGGAACCTATATGTGACCTTTAAAAAGATATGGAAGCACTTTCGGTGTGCGAAAAATACGAAAAATCACTAAAATGTCATATTTTTTGCCCCTGAGAGGTAGGCAACTGCATATTAAAATTTGAATGTTACACTTTTCTTGGAAAGTTGTTCTGCGGAATCCAAATATTGCCCCCTCTTTGAGATCCGATGACTAAAAATGGGTCAAAAACGGTTTTAAACTTTGAAATTAGCAAGTTTTGCAAAGAATCGTGCCCCTGGGGGATAGGCATTGAGTTGTACAGAAAATACGCTTTAACAAAAAGAAAGGACTTTTTTTTACAAACACAATGCCGTTCTCGGAATGGAAATCCGTTGAAAAATGGCTAACCTACGGCTGGTTTTATAACCTCCTGTCCCACCCTGCTGTGTCACAAACTTCAACCGCGTTGCGTGGGCACTTTTAATTGTCCGAAATTCAATTGCTTCACACAGATCTTCTTCATTTAGTGCCATCTTTCAAATCCAGCCCGGCACTCATCAAAAAAGGCATTTTGGAAATATTGTAGGACACCCTACGCCTCTGCCACCAGGTGGGCCACGGCCTGGAGGGCACGGGGCACATGAAGGAGACGGTCCGCGAAGCCCGACGGCCCCTATGCCCCTGACGCCACCAAGCGCTGCTCCACGCGAACGTGGTGGACAAGAGGGTGGCAGGCACCAGCCGCCTGCATCGCCGGAGCTCCGGACTGTAACCCCGCTGCAGACGCATGGGCCCCAACGATCCATACGCAACCCTTCGGTGCTGCACCCCGACCTGGTGGGCAACAGCAGCTCGGCGACCACCGCCCGCGTGGTCCGCGTGGGATGTTCATCCCCCCCCCCCCCCTGGCCTGGTTCGCCGGAGCACTTGCCAATCTTCGCGCAACGCCTCATGGCCCTCACACTGTTTAAAAATTTGTCGTAAATTTACGAAGATTTCACTGGAAATTTTTATAAACGAGAGCTTTGTTAAATGCCATTCATGAAATATGTCGTTAAGTCCAAAACTGCGTCGTCAACATCAATTTACAAGATACTTAGTAAATCTTCAAAATATTCCGTTAATCATTGAAAGTAACATGCACCCTCGCATGCAGCAAATAGTAGCGGGACAAACTGTTCGTCGGAGAACTTTCTGGCCTGCTGGCAGCGTACCTACCACGGCTCTACTAGGGTGGTTCGTAATAGAACTCGACCAGCAAGGGCCTTCACAGCTCGATACCCGGTCGGGTTTGGCAATTCTACGACGTATTATGTAAATTTAAAAACTGTTTCATTTCTTAACAAAATGTTCGCTAGGAATACCAAAAATATCGTAAAGCTGCTAATACAAGATATATAATGTCAATGTACGAAATAATCTTCAAATTTCAACAAATATCTTTTGAAGAATATTTTACTAAATGTATCTTGTTAAAATATTTCGTAGATTAACAAAAATTTCTAACAGTGCAACGCCCAAAGCCACGCTCCGACAGGGCCACACCCTCACCTTGGAACATCGCCAAAAACGCCCGGTGACGAGCCTGCAGTCCCTGGGACGCCGCCACACGGAGCTGTCCCCGGACGTCGTGGACTACAGCCTGGCCGGCACCAGCTGCCTGATCCGGTGGGCCACAGCCAGGAGCGTATGAAGCACAAGGAGCGGACGGCGTGCGGCCCCAAACGCCATGGACGCCGCCACACGGTGGTGCCCTCGGACTTCACTGTCCTTCAAGGTGCGGTACAAACCCCAGAAAACGTGTGGTAGGCCCAATACTGCGGTTAACCGAATTTACCGCACGTGGAAATGTGGTCAATACCCCATAAAATCAGTGGTCAGCAGCGTACCACATAAAAATCGTGGTGAATACCTCAGAAAATATGCTGTCAGTCCCTTACACTTCAGCAAAGTGTGGTTGATCAGGGGGCGGCAAGGGCCTGGGGAGCGCGTGAAGCTATGCGGTCGCTCGGTGCAGGGGTTTGGGCCTTCTCCGAGATCTTTTAAACTAGGCCGTCGTTTGTCAAACGCTTACCACAGATAAAAAGAGCATAAAATTTAGGTTGACATAGGCGTATTGCCCGAGTTGAAACTCTGAATGCGACTTGGATCAACAGAGAAAGCGTTTACATCAAGGTGAATGCCCTCATGTTTTTCCTTCATTTCTTGATTAATTGTACTTTTTGGTGTTTTCGCAATGATTTCTCAAGGAAAAATATTGAAGAATTGGGAGTGGCAATACATCTCTATTACCCTAAATTTCATGTTCTTTCGATCTATGTAAAGCGTTTTCAAACTACACCCTAGTTTTCAAGATCTCGAAGGAGGCCCAAACCCCTGAATCGGAGCGACCGCATGGTTTCACGCGCTCCCCAGGCCGTTGCCGCCCCCTGGGTTGATTAATAGGCTTGTAGACCCCTTTTTGGCCCGCCCTTCTATTCAAAAAATAGGGGGCGGGCATATGCATTTGCCTTTGTGTCTGTGTGTCGTCGTTGTCGTCTGTGTACAAGGAAGGAGTTGAGCTGGAGTGACCAGATTTGGAGGGTACTTCAGGAGGGCCGTCCGAACAAACAATCCGGTGGTGCAAATCCCGTCCGACCCGCGCAAGGCCTGCAGCAGCTGCATCATGGTTTGCATGGGCGGGAGGGGGATTTCCGCCATTATTGGTGCTAGCAGGGCACATAGGGGTATTTTTGGAATCAGGGCGACGAGACAAGATGAATGGACCTGGTCCCGACCCCATCGGCCGCTTTTACAAGTTGGCCAGATCAGGATCTTCAAAAAAGGGGGTCGACCGACTAAAAAAATTTATTGCAGATTTCGATTGGTCTCAGCAAGACCTTTTCAACGAGGGGTCGGAAAGGGGGTCCAGGAGCCCGACTTCGTCTATTAGTCACATCAGGATCTTGAAAAAGGGGGTCGACCGACTGAAAATTTTTACTTAAGTTTTCGATAGGTCTTGGCAAGACCTCTTCAACGAGGGGTCGGAAGGGGGGTCCAGGAGCCCGCCTTCATGAGTTATGTGAAAAAGTGCGACGGGCTCGTTTTGCGCTCCTGCTGTGCCTCCATTGCAAGGAGTTGCAGTAGCATGGCAAATATGAGTATTTTCGGAATGAGGGCTAAGAGACAAATGAAATGGGCATATTCTAAGGACAGTTGGAGTAAAAAGTGTAAGGACTTTTGCATATTGTGAATAGAAGGGCGGGCCTCAGTCACGATGGTACATCGATAACTTTGCCTTACCCGCTCACGGGGTGTTTGATGAGAGCGGGCCGAAGGCCCGGGCCTTCGACTGGCCAAGTTGGGTCTGATGCGAGGGCCGAAGGCCCGAGGAAAGGCCGCCGGCAGGCCAAGCTGGGCCGGCCCCCTGTCGAACCGAGTTGCCGGCGCAGCGAAGCGGAGCTGGCAACTCGGTTCGACGGAAGGGCGGGCCCTAGCTTGTTTGAAGGAGTGGAAATCTTACCACATTTGCACGTGGGGTAGAATGAGGTAACCACATTTTAGCTCTCACCGCAGCCAAATGTGGTAAGTTCACCACACTTTCGATCACAGTGTTGGTGAGCAACATCGTGGTCAGCACCAGGTGCCAGTGCCACCCGGTGGTCCACGGCCTGGAGGGAACGGAGAACGTGGAGGGAACGGCGCGCGGAGCCCGACGCCCACCATTCCACTGACGCCGCCACGCGGTGGACCTGGTGGACAAGACCCTGGCAGGCACCAGCCGCCTGCGTCGCCGGAGCTCTGGGATGTGACGCCGCCAACTGCAGACTCACCTCCCTTAGCTCCGCTTTCTCCGCCAACTCCTCTGCGGGGCCGGGGAGGAAGAGGTGTCCCAAGGGGTGAGTATGCCATTTCACTGCCCTTTTAAGCGGGCATACTTCAGCAGAATAATGGCCAGGGGGCTGGTGACTGGTCCGCAACACACGCTGGCAGACTTTGCATTTCGCATTTTTTCGCCTCGTTCTGGACTCATGACGCATTGTGGCAGAAGACCAGACATAAGGTTTCCATGTTTGTGTGCAGGTGCCCGTCAACCGGAGGGTCAGGTTCCGGCGCGGCGAGGACGGGGCCGACCACCCATTCATGGCCGGTACGCTGGAGGGCGTCATCGAGGAACAGGACAGCCTAGGGGGCGGCCACGTGGAAGGGGGCGAGGTCATCGTCAGGGGCGGACTGGCCCGGTCGGGCGGTCGGGGATCCCCGACGGGGCCTCCGGCCGGCCGGGGCCCCGGGGTGGAAGGCTCCGGCCGGCCTGGGGCCTGGGCCCACCGTGGGGCCCAGGCGGTTTGGCTTCGAATGTACATGAATAAATAGAAAAAATAAATAGTGACGCTATAATAATACCGTATTTTTCGAGAACTATGAGTCTCGGGGCCTCACTTAACTAACATCCGTAAAGTTACAATTGTAAGCAAAACCACGCGTGCGGAGCTTCCACCGTTATCTTCGATGCATTGTTGACACTTGACAGTCCCTATATTGAAAAAACTTTTTTTTTACCCTTTAGGGGGCCCTTTGCTAAACCACGCCCACAGTGTGACGGATTCCGAAAAAAGGTGACAAAATTAATAACGATGAGACCGTTCGACGGATTCTTACCAAAATTGGTATGGTGGGGTTTTCGAGGGTGCCGGTCATGATTTTGAAGTCGGTTTTTGACAGTGGCATACCCATTAATTGGTAGCGGAACTAAAAATACTATTTTTCATATATTTTTTACATTTTTTTTCTTAAGTGAGGTTTTCAGGTCGCTGATGTCGAATATGAAAAAATATTTTAGCTGTGATGCACCGTTTTGTCATAAGCGCCGACCAAAGTTCAAATTTTAATGTTTTTCGACTAAATATTCAATTTTAAACGTGTTTGGGCCAGAATTATTAGAATACTGGATATTTTTGACTGTACGTGCCTTCCTTTCTATGTGCTAGTTGAAGTGGCTTAGTTCACGTGAGTTCTCTTCGCTGTCTGCAGCGTATAAAAGCGTCTGATAAAGAACAGGAGTCCATCGTGCATAATGATAATTTCATGACCTTTAATTTGATCAATTTGATCGTCTCTTAACTATTTAGAAACTCTATAAAAACTATATAGAATAAACAATATAGACACCATGTTGGAAACTATATAAAATAAACAAAAACAAAAACAAAACTCATGACGATCACACTCGATCACTCTACACAACAAGAAACAGATCAGGGGCATCTTCATCAGATAAGTCTGACTCCTGGTTTGCCGAACTTGATTGGGAGGACAGAAGAAGACGTCGCACTGCACTCGAGAACGGACGCCTCTTACATTTCCTGGGGGGTTTCCTGTAGCTCGAAATAATTGGGTCAGATGTCACCATCAGCCTTTCAAAGACGTCAGTGTTGGTTGCCAGTCTGTTAAATATACACAAAAAAATCGTTTTAAAGGAAAAAAATTAATGAATCGAACTAGGAAAGCTGTTTGTTACCTTGAAAACTTGCGAGACCGAAGCTCACGAAATGATTTTATGTCCTTATTTCTGCACTCCTGGGGCTCTTCTGATAGTGTTCCAATAGGTACTTTTGACGCTGAAATGATGTCGGCCCCATGAATCAGAATGCGGTGCACACTGGGAGGCATCCTGTACCATGAGTAATTCTTCAAGTAGAGTTTCGCCGTGTCCAGAGCGAATACTTTAAATGCAGCAGCATCAATGTGGTGCCCACTGTTCAGGGCTTGAAGAATTACTGACAAATTATGGACCAGTTCCTCATCAAGTTGCAAAATCTCGGACGTCTTTGCGGGGTCCTCAAAAAAACGGCGGGCAGTATTGCCGTCGTTTGTGGTCCCACTCCCGCGTTTGGGAATGTCTATGAGAAGTCCCTGTTCTTTCTTAAAGGCGTCTCTGATGGTATTCTCTCTTGTCTTCATAAGGGCTTTCTTCTCTGAACCAGTGGCATTCGTACATTTGAAGTCCATACGATACGCCACGTGCAGGCAACACTCCATGCACCGAATGTACGCGTGCAAAGGAGATAGCCCAAACTCAAAAGTGCACTTGTCCACGGGCATACGTAGGATTTTTTCCAAATCGTTCATGTCCCTGGGAAATGCCTTGCAGACAGGGCATCTCTGGCTCGAAACCCCTGTTAAAAATGTTATAACATAAAAAAAATACTCTAAGGAAACCCAAGGGCATTAAAGAAAAAAATTCTAGCATGCTGCTTACCTGAAAGAGTGCTGACAACTTTTCCATCCACCATGGTACACTTGACTTCGTGCTCTATGTGTATCTCAAGCTCACCAAGCCACACAATACTTGGCCGGAGTGCAGCGATTTCCATGTCCATTTTTGCCTTTTCTTCAAGAGTAAACTCAGCAGTTTCTTTACTAAATTCTAGTTTAATTGGCCTGCATAGGCGCGTTGAAGATGGTTTTATGTTGTACCATACAACTTTTAATTCATGTTTTATGATAATTGGCACTACGGAAGAAATAATGATGGAGGAATCGTCAATATCTGGGCCTTGAAATTTTTGCTTATACTGTGATTGGTCAGAAGACCCATCAAATCCCCACTTAGAAAACATTTTAAGTTTCAAAGGTTTTGCTTCCTGTCCAACGTCTAAATGGTTTATGACATCAGCTTGCAAGAAAACGAGGCGTTGTGCTGTGTGGTCAAGCAGCTCCTGGAGAGGCACACTTGCCCTTTGCTCCGTTATCACAGTGCCATTTGGGAGACATTTCTTCTTTGACTCAACAACACTGCGGTATGGGGGGTACAGCGACTTTAAGTTTCTGTTCGTGGATTCGTTTCTCAAGTGCTGGTACTTGTACGCAGATAAGTCCAATTCTACAAGCAAAGAAAGAGCTTCATCTGGTGTGTAGCAAATAGAAGGCTGGAAAGTACTCTTAAACTCCACGGCTTGGCGGATTTTGGTAGGGCGTGAAGGACTTTTGAGAATCGCGTCTTGAACTAATTTTGCGCCGTCTTTCTTTCCGTCCTTGTTTGCTTTTAGAACAGTGGCGAAAGCTAGTTCCTCTGTTGTCACAGTCTCAGCTAGTTCATTGGCCCTCCTCCGCTTAGACCGTGTCGTAAGTTCAGTATACTCCTTGACAGGTCGCCCTGGACCAGGCTTTGAAGGAGTTTCTGCAATCGGTGGTACAATACTGAAATGGTTTTGACTGTCCAACCAGGGAGAATTTTTTGCATCAAAAAATGAGGGATTAGAGCCGCACTTCTTCCACCGGGTTCTGATTGAGTAGCATACGCTACGCACAGCCGCACGGGTAACTGCAAAACTAGGGCTGTCTTCTTGGATTTTCAATTCCTTACATACATGTTTCACAACTCTTGGAATGCCTTCTAGGGTGATTCCCCATGCTTGGGGCCCGTCCCCCTGCCATGCTTCAAGTAACTCCCTATTAGTGAAAAATCGTTTCTTCGACATCTCATCCCTGCAAATAACACAAGATTAGTCAAGGCGGCTCAATTAAATATCGTCCGTGAGGGAATGACCGCCACGCCGCGCCATGTCATGCCACTCACAAGACGGTATAAGCTCGCGTAATGCACTGGGCGTAACACGGGCGTAACACGGGCGTAACACGGGTGTAAATCGGGCGTGAGACCCATGTTTCTTACCTTTATCGACGATGCACGCCGACACGACGACGCGAAGATACGTCAACGCACCAGCAGCTCGAAGAATTTGCTAATGTGCACAGTAGGCTCTTATAGCTTGATTTGACTGGTTGTGGCAGAGAGAGGCAGGACGCAGCAGAAACGCAGCGCAGCACGGCAAGGGTGGCAGGCGAGACGGCGGCGGCGCGGCAGCAGCAGTGCAGCAGCGCGCGCGCGCCCAGTAGTGCTCGTCCCAAGGGGACGTTTTCGCTTTTTTCGCCCTGAAGGAGTAAAGATACGGCAAAACGGTCAAAATTTTGTCCCTTGGACGTCAAAATCACTAAATTTACAATATGGCGAAGGTCCTACATCGATACTTACACGTTGAGTCATTAAGGGCTGTTAAGGCGCACTTAAGCCCCTTGCGCAACCTTTTCCGCTGGGCCGATTTTGCCGGCTGAGGTATCAAAATTCATCATATGGAAAGCGGAACCGAATGAAAGTTACCCAACTCCAAAATTTGAACATGAAGGAAAAACGAACCACTCTATTCCCCCCCCCCTCTTTTCTCTCTCTCTATCGGCGGGCACGTTCGGTTCGAGTTCTATTAAGTGACTCTAGAGCTCAAAACGCATCTAAGGTTTTGGCCGCCTGGGCCAGTCTTCTGGCCCGCTGTGTGACGTGGGGATGTCAATGCCCCCTATCGCCAAGCTTGGAGCCCCGTGCGACTGTGACGCGTCAGTGTGGGCGGCCCACGCGTGCCCAACCACCTTGTCACCGTCTCTGCCACAGACCGCACCTCCAAAGCGACCTGCCTACCATAACCCCCGACTCCCAGGCGGGTTCTCTTGGTCATCGTTGCTGCGACTTATTAGATCTGGAGCCCCGCGGGGGGCGGGGAACATCCCTAAATAGGGTCACGAAAAGCGCAATCTGAGCTAAAAATCGGAACCGGTCCACAGTGTGATCGAGTGTTTTTGCCGACTAATTTATTTTAAAATAAAGTGTCGTAGGTGCTTACAGATTGCACTTTATTCCAGAGTATACGTCTTACTGGCTGCGGCTGGTATGGTCAGCGTCTCACAGGACACAGGTGGCATGAGCTTGGATTTTCAACAGGTCTCCATGCGTTTTGTTTGCGCACTGCTCCATATCCTGTGGATGGCGACTGTGAGAATGCTATCTTAGCGGGGTAGGGTATTATTTGTAGCATTGTTACTATTCTTACTGCATCCGTTTTGTAGGATCTAAGGAGGTACTACATCGGGTTTGTCAGGAGCCTGATCGTCAGCCTCGGGTTGTAGTAGTGACACGCTTACAGGATCGCTGTTTAGGGGTTACTATAGTTAGATTGGAATCAGAGTTGGGAAATTATTACGTAATATCTCTGATGCTTACGGTGGTTAGGTTAAGTTACGCGTTTTTTTGATCCTATTTAGGGATGGTCCCCGGTCCACGCGGGGCCGGGACCATTTTAAGTAAATAGTCGGCAAAAACACTCGATCACACTGTGGACCGGTTCCGATTTTTAGCTCAGATTGCGCTTTTCATGACCCTATTTAGGGATGTTCCCCGCCCCCCGCGGGGCTCCAGATCTAATAAGTCGCAGCAACGATGACCAAGATGAGAACCAAGTACCTGGCAAGCACCTACGGCACTTAGTCTTAGAGTAGTTAGTCCGCGAAAACACTTAAATACGCCGCCGCGGACCGGTCCGTACTTTCGGCTCAGATTGACCTTTTCGTGACCCTATTTAGGGATGTTCCCCGGCCCCCGCGGGGCTCCAGATCTTATAAGTGGAAGTAACACCGACGTAGATGAGTTCCAAATACCCGGCAAGCACCTACGACGCTCAATTATGGATAAATATGTCGGCGAAAACCCTTCCCCGTGCGGTCGCAGCGGACTACAGCCAAGCCCGCCGAGCTCCAGCTGTGCTCCCTCCGACGAAAAATGGCAATTACTCGAATTGCAGGAGTCGCAGGAAAAATCGGGACCCAGGAGGGTCTTCAGCACACTCCACTTGACAGTTTGGCCCGGAGAGGCTACATTTTCGGCGACTCATTTCGGTTTTGAACGGTTTCGAACACCACCTTGTTAAATTTCCGGAAATTTGGACTTTGAGGGCTTATAACTTTTTTTCCAGAAAAGATATTGACGCCGCTTGAACGTGAGGGCAATCTTTAGGCCTTCCTTAAAACACCCTGAAATTTTGGTTCGAAAATTCCAACTCGAAGTGCCGATTTTAGCCGACGATAGCCGACAGAAGCGCGAAAACCGCCCGCGTGTGCTGCGGGTTGCCTACCCGGAATGCCCGTAAGGCGCCATGTTAATTTTAACACACTATAACTTTTTTCCTAAGGGATAAAAAAAATGCCTCTGCGGGTCAAAACCTTTATTTTGACCTTAACTATCGATGTACCAAGCGGCATCGCATTAGAACGATTTGCAGGATTATTTGACGTACACCGGGCACTACAGGGCCCAGCCGCCGCCGCGCCGCCATCGTCCACATTATTGGTCGCGCATAGTCGGGTAGGACATAATAGACCCCAAATTTAGTTTAGTCTGGTAAAGGAAGGTCTAGGCTTGAAGTAGACACCAAATTTATCGCACGAATGCACACGAATCGATTTGAAACTCAATTTTAGTTGGAATATTCAGAAGTTTCCACTACATGTTATGTCGACGGAACTTTCGCAGTGTTAAAGTGTCGGTAGATATTTCACTCTACACGTAAAATGTAGAGAAAAGAACGCTCTTTCACGTGCAGTGCACAGTTTTTCGTTTGCGTAAAAAATGTGCCCTCGGCAAGGCTTGCAAGGTTGCTATTATCCAAGCCGCGCGAGACACCAGTTCCGAACCGCTGACTTTAGAACCGCGCCAACGCTCTTCCGTTTGGAGTTGGGTCAAAATTCAAGCAGCATTTCATAGATTGGGCATTTCCTAATACGATGCAAAAGTCAATTTCGTCCCATCTCAACTTTGAAAATATGGATTTTGTCACCTTTTTTCGGAATCCGTCACACTGTGGCGCCGACGGGGCCCCACGGTACCCAGTCCGCCCCTGGTCATCGTTTCGTGCAGCGAGACCAGGATGAGGATGATCCTGTCCAGATAGGTGTGCATACATAATTTTTAGAAATGTACTATTTTTGCAAATCCACGCCTCGGACATGCAAACGCTTCTTGGTTTTCCCAAATAAACAACTCTTCGCGAGTCCCTGAGATAACAAGAAACCGTTTTTTGGTAGTGTCCTCTCTGAGAGTGCTCATGCTCTCTCTTCCTCGTGTACTCATTTTGAGCACATTTTCATAGGTGCACGCTTCTGAAAGCGTGGTCGGGAGTGCACACCTACGATAGTTTAAGATAATACAGTAGTTCATTATCTATTTATTTTCTGTAGACGCATCATCTGATGAGGATCCTGATGACCATGCACCCGCACGTGGACGCCGACGCCAGCCAGTGGTGCCGCAGCAAATCGAATTGAGGAAGAAGTGTTACTTTAGTGAAGCGATTAGTTTATATTTTTTAGCAAAGTTAAGGCACACTACGTTATTAAACGAATGCGACGTCACATTCTTTAGTATGAGGACTTGTCTCATTCGTTTGAATGTGCAGTCTTCAGGACATAAAAACAGGGGTTGCCTGTTCACTTGTGGAGCAGTTAACACCTTCGCGCCGAAGCCTAACCTAACCTTCAGCCGTTACGAGAACATGGTTCTCGTACCGGCGTGAAGGTGTTAAATGAGCTGTTTCATCAAACAATGATGGTGCATTGTTTTCCAGGTGACTCTGACGACTCGCTCCGAGATATTCACCGCCTTCAGGTCCCGGCCTCAGCTCCTGACGTCCCGCCGATTCCACCTGTCGACGCCGTTTTGCCACCTGCAGTTAATCCTGATCGTAAGTGTTACTCATCGCCGACTAACACTTGTGTCTTTCAAATCGCAGACTTCCTGGACCCACTTAGAACTGGGCACATCCCTATACACGCACTGCGCATGCGGACTCTCATACACAGACAATCAACTCCCTACTTCCCCCCCTAGAGTGGTTCGTTTTTCCTTCATGTTCAAATTTTGGAGTTGGGTACCTTTCATTCGGTTCCGCTTTCCATATGATGAATTTTGATACCTCAGCCGGCAAAATCGGCCCAGCGGAAAAGGTCGCGCAAGGGGCTTAAGTGCGCCTTAACAGCCCTTAATGACTCAACGTGTAAGTATCGATTCAGGACCTTCGCCATATTGTAAATTTAGTGATTTTGACGCCCCAGGGTCAAAATTTTGACCGTTTTGCCGTATCTTTACTCCTTCAGGGCGAAAAAAGCGAAAACGTGGTCTAAAATATTGTTTTGAGCTAATAGGATGTTTTTGCAACGTTTTCGCTTTTTTCGCCCTGAAGGAGTAAAGATACGGCAAAACGGTCAAAATTTTGTCCCTTGGACGTCAAAATCACTAAATTTACAATATGGCGAAGGTCCTACATCGATACTTACACGTTGAGTCATTAAGGGCTGTTAAGGCGCACTTAAGCCCCTTGCGCAACCTTTTCCGCTGGGCCGATTTTGCCGGCTGAGGTATCAAAATTCATCATATGGAAAGCGGAACCGAATGAAAGTTACCCAACTCCAAAATTTGAACATGAAGGAAAAACGAACCACTCTATTCCCCCCCCCCCCTCTTTTCTCTCTCTCTATCGGCGGGCACGTTCGGTTCGAGTTCTATTAAGTGACTCTAGAGCTCAAAACGCATCTAAGGTTTTGGCCGCCTGGGCCGGTCTTCTGGCCCGCTGTGTGACGTGGGGATGTCAATGCCCCCTATCGCCAAGCTTGGAGCCCCGTGCGACTGTGACGCGTCAGTGTGGGCGGCCCACGCGTGCCCAACCACCTTGTCACCGTCTCTGCCACAGACCGCACCTCCAAAGCGACCTGCCTACCATAACCCCCGACTCCCAGGCGCCTGCGGTCCGGAGGATAGGCCGGCCCGCTGCACGGGCAAGCTCGACGGAACGGCCTGTCTGTCAGGCGCTTGCTCGCACGGTGGCAAACCTGGACTGCTTCTCTCCTTCGCCCGTATCTCAAAAGGTAATCCACTCATCCACTCATATGTATAATGTTTTTTGTTTGCAATAGATTATTGAGTACTTTTATTTTGAACTGTTGTCACAGAATGCAGTGTACGCGGACACTGGAGTTTATTGTAACCGGACCAAGTTAGCACTAGCTCGGCTGCGGTTTAAGGCAAAGCCAAAGAAGCCACAGTTATCCCACTTGGCCCTTCTGCACCTCCTGTTGCCGGACAAAATTCTGCGCCTGGAAGGCAGGCCTGGACCCGCAGCGATTTGGCGCGGGACGATGACGTCATAATACGGCAAAGCTGCGGCTGTCGGATGAAATGGCAACACTGCCCCCGCCACTCGAGAGGCCTCCTAGATCTCGCCGTCTTTTTGCCGTTTTTTTAATGTTAAATCGACCAATTTTACGTACAGAAAACAGTCAAATATACGGCAAATGTATGTCAAATGCTTTGACCTATTTTTCCCGTCATTTTGCCGTCAAGTTATGACGTATTTCTGTCGTAATTTAGACTTTAATGTGACTTTCGCGAAACGGCTAAACAACGTCAGAAATACGGGGTGCTGATCTACTTGGGAAACCTTGAGACAGCTTGCCGAAGGCCGCAAAGACGTGGTTGGCGACGTCGAGCAGGCCATCAACCGGAGCGCTGTTGCGTGGCGATCGGGCGGGAAATCAATGCGCCCCGCGGATTGCCGGGAAGCCCTAAATCAGGACGAGCCTTTCTCGCTGAGGCGTGACAAAGCCGGACAAAGCCAACGTGTACCACCCTATAAGTGGGGGAGACGTAGTTCGCGAACGAAACAGCAGAGCGCACAGGACACGACAGAGTAAAGGAAACCTTTATTTATCATCGCAACTGACATTTATGTAGTATCTGACTTAATGGCGGCTCAGCTGCACCAGCACAGTTTCGAAAGTAGCGAGGAAACCAACCACCTGTGCATAACGAGAAGGGTCCTAAGTTAAAGGGATGTCGTTCGTACGACTGCAAACGAGTCGGGCACACTGTGAACGTACCGAGAGCAGAAACTCACGAGTGAGACTGAAAACGCCTAGGCCGGTCAGGGCGACGCTTTCCGAGCACACCTGCGTGTAAAATCGGAGAACCTGTGAATAAAAACAGAAATGACCAAGGCGATCCGGTGTG
This sequence comes from Stenchaetothrips biformis, assembly GCA_030522485.1. Taxonomy (NCBI): domain Eukaryota; kingdom Metazoa; phylum Arthropoda; class Insecta; order Thysanoptera; family Thripidae; genus Stenchaetothrips; species Stenchaetothrips biformis. Next base: position 55,244 of record CM060097.1, on the reverse strand, counting down.
TCTTGCGTAGTCGTTGAGCGAGCAAAAGTTTTCTCACTGCATCAGAATAGGACTCAGTCGGGACATTGCACAGCACTTGCTTCAAGCTGCGCCATTCCTGATGAACCGATGTGGTACTGTAGGACACGGAGAACAGTTTCACCGCTACGCACATGAAGCTCGTCAAACTTCCGCTTGAATATCCCTGGAATCTTCCAAGAAAGGCAAACATGATAGAAAGACGAATCCGATGGAGTACGTACATCCCACGGTGCAGACTCACCCCAAAAAGGAAGTTAAAGTTCTGCAGAAGAATATGCCGTTCTGAAAGAAGCTGAGGAGAATGAAGGCCCCGATCTTCCCGTCGACGAACGAGACGAAGTCGACTAGCTTCCCGTAGGTCTGCCGAGCGTCTTCCCAGAACTCGGGCGCGGTCTTCTAAAAGGACAGGCCAGCGATTGATGTTGACTTGTTGACGGGCTCTCTCTTCTCATGGACGGGTGGTGCTGCACAATGGGCTAGAAGACAGGTGGATGTGGCTTGACCTGATTTGAGCTCAAGAGTCGGACTCTAACCGAAGGAGTGACCCCACCAATGCATCGCTCCCGAACAAGGTATCCATTTTCTCGGCTTGTGCTCAATCGAGTCCAATTTTTGCCGCCGCGCCGGTCTTCTGGCCCACTGTAGCCCCTCTACCTGCTTAACGGCCAGCCGCAGCCTGGCGACGAAGGCGCGCAGGTTCTGCGCCAGGAGGTCGCTCAGGACGACGACGAGCAGGTCGCAAACGGAGTTGACGGCGAGCAGACATATTACGCCCACCACGCGGGGGACGGAGACGGCCGAGGCCTTGGCCACGGCCTGGACCAACCCGGCCAGGGAAGCTGCGCACCACATCCGAGCGGAGAAGTAAGGTAGGGTGGGGCGATTCGTAAAAGATTTAGGAATCACTATACAAATAAAGTATATTCTTCATATGGTTGCCAAACTTGTGCCAGGTAAGCGGTCTAGCCCTTTAACTAGACCCGGGGGGGGGGGGGGCGGCAACGGCCCAGAGAGCGCGTGAAGGTGAAGCCATGCTCGAGCGAGTTGCAGGGGTTACGGCCTTTTCATCGATTGTGAGATCTAGGCCGTTGATTGCAAAACGCTTTGCACAGATCAAAAAAGGATAAAATTTAGGGTGCATTAGGCCCAGTAGCCTGTCCGCTACTTCCAATTCAACCTGACACAAGGGCAAAAACCTTTACAGCAACATGGCGTGGACGAGGTTTTTCCTACATTTTATAATTTCTCGTGTTTTTCGGTGTTTTCACTTTCGCTTTCTTTTTATTTATTTTAAGGTAATGTGGGAGTTTCGACAAAGGCGATTTTGACAAAGGCGATTTGCCTTTGTCATCATCTTTTCATTCTCTTTTCATCTGTGCAAAGAGTTACGTAAACATGGGCCTTGTTCTTACAATCGTTGGAAAGGCCGTAACCTCTGCACTGATGGTGCGAGCATGGTTTCACGCTCTCCCTGAACTGTAGCCACCCCCTGACTAGACTGCGCAGCTCCATAGGACACACAGGAGTCAAGAGGCTTCGAGATGTAAGACGCTTTCAAAACCTTTGCATTTGTTACGAATCGCCCCAGCATGGGGTTATTTGTAACATCCATGGGGCTTTCCGTAACATCCTTCGCATCCCTGCATCAGTTGTTTTTCGAATGGCCCTCCGAGGAATTAAAATCGACATTGTTCAACAGAAAGCTGCGTTGGCCGCCGCTCAACATTCACACGCCCACTGTGTCAACCCTAACCTCACTTTTTTCAATTTCGGAGAACGGAATTAGAGTTACTCGCATTAAGAGGCATTTTGTGTCAAGTGAACGTGTTAATATATGGCAGCGAATGATTCGAGAAATAATTTTAGCATTTATTTGCCTAAACTACTAAAATTTTAGGAAACAACGTAGTCTGTTCCGAATCACCCCCGAAGCGGGTTTCGCAAAGTGCACGTCCTCAACCTTTACCGGACAAACTTACAGCAACAAATTCCACGTAGGTACATTTTAAAGGGGTCACGCTTTAAGGCCTCAACGACACTATTATGTTGATTGGTACCTGCACTGCCAAACCAAGTGTGGACCAAGTCCACGCTTTCTTGCGTGGACCAGTTTGTCCCACGCTTCCTCGCGTGGAACACGGTTTGGTCCACGCTTCCCAGTCTGATCTGTGCCAGTCATACGTACAGTCCGCGTCCGTTTCAATCAAGGAAGAGTGGACCAAACTGTGGTCCACGCGAGGAAGCGTGGGACAGACTGGTCCATGCAAGGAAGCGTGGACCAAAAATGGTCGACGCAAGGAAGCGTGGACTTGGTCCACACTTGGATTGGCAGTGTGAGGAGCTTCTGGCGAAAACTTCATAGGACCTAAAATCTACGGTTTGCCTGTTTTCAGTGTAAGTACTCCATATTTCAGACTCCCCTCAAAACTATACCGGATCACCGATCACAATCGATTCGATTGGTGAAGGATCCTCTACTTCCAGTGAAAGAGGGGTCATACTCAGATTTCCTTCTGCACCCCTTCCTCTATAAAATAAGAGCATGTGTTATCACCCGTGTTACGAATCGCCCCACCCTCCCTATCTCATTTCGTCACATCAAAACCAGAGTCGTGATTACCGACAAAAATGGCGAGCGCGCCGGCGCATGCGACGCGTTGACGGCGACGCAGGTCGGGCGGCGACATGAGGCGCTCCATGTGAGCGACGGTGTCGGCGTAGGCCTGGCTGACGGCCTGCCACTGCCTGGCCAGGCCCACTGACAGCAGCAGCATGAGCGCGCAGCACAGAAAGCCCACGGCCGAGAGGGACAGCGAGGCTGCAGCATCCAGGGACACAAACAGTTGCAACACGACCCTGCGCAGTGGGCCAGCGCAGGCGGACAAAACTTTAGACGCGTCTTCGGCTCCACTCACTGAAAATTGAATGGTCAGACCCAAGGCCAAATTACGGCGTAAAGAAAAGTCACGCCAAAAATTGGTGCGACACACTGCGACAGAAAATTCACGCCGAAAAGCGGCATGACACGTGAATCACGCCGTCTTCTGGCGTGTATGTACTATGGTGTGCAAAAGAATCCGACCCCCCTAGCCGCGATACTCCACGCTCGAGGTCGTCGTAAGGTGGCACCACCTGGCGGCCAGTGGCAGCGGTGAGGCTCTGCAGCTCCCACTTGGCAAAAGAAATTAAGTGCCATTTACCGAGTTGACGAGGAAATGCGACGCGCGCCGTATCGACAGCTTCTAGAAGTTGGCAGAAGTTGTCTGAGTAATGCATACAAGCCGCAAAAGGGGTCCAAAAGTAAAGAAACGGCAATATACTAGTCTCGTCTGCTAGTGAGGTTATGGGCCGTCCATGACGTCACGGATGACAGTGGTCTAGATTGACTTGAACTCCCATTTGCCTTTTCAACACCGCATTCACCGGAACCTATCTGCAAAGTAGCACGTAGCAGAGGACCACCACTCGATCCCATGTCTAAAATTAAGAAATAATTCCAACAAACAAGCCTAACAGTTACCGAGAAAATGAAATATGTGCCCCCACCTGCCAAGGTCGTTGACTTGAGGTCCTTCGGGGAATGCAACGCGTCATTGGACTCGTCTCGGTGCCCCCTACTCGCCGCGACCCAAAGTCAATGAGATATGCTCAACAGCGAGCAACCCTCCCAAAGGGGTGAGTGCAGGACTACCCTACCTGCCAAGGTCATTGGCCAGAGGTCCTTCGGGGACTGCGACGCGTCCTTGGACTCGTCTCGGTGCCCCCTACACGCCGCGACCCAAAGTCAATGACTTTTCGATAACTAAGGGCTGCCTTGCCCAAGGGGTGAGTTTCCTTCAACCCCCATCTGCCAAGGTCATTGACTTAAGGCCGTGCGAGGACTGCGACGGGTCCTTGGACTCGTCTCGGTGCCCCCTACTCGCCGCGACCCAAAGTCAATGAGATATGCTCACCAGCGAGCAACCCTCCCAAAGGGGTGAGTGCAGGACTACCCCTTCCTGCCAAGGTCATTGACCAGAGTTCTTTTACCGGCCGCGACGTGTCTCTGAACTCGTCTCGGTGCCCCCTACTCGCCGCGACCCAAAGTCAATGAGATATGCTCACCAGCGAGCAACCCTCCCAAAGGGGTGAGTGCAGGACTACCCCTTCCTGCCAAGGTCATTGACCAGAGGTCCTTCGGGGACTGCGACGCGTCCTTGGACTCGTCTCGGTGCCCCCTACTCGCCGCGACCCAAAGTCAATGAGATATGCTCACCAGCGAGCAACCCTCCCAAAGGGGTGAGTGCAGGACTACCCCTTCCTGCTAAGGTCATTGCCCAAAGTTCCTTCGGGGACTGCGACGCGTCCTTGGACTCGTCTCGGTGCCCCCTACTCGCCGCGACCCAAAGTCAATGAGATATGCTCACCAGCGAGCAACCCTCCCAAAGGGGTGAGTGCAGGACGACCCCTTCCTGCTAAGGTCATTGACCAGAGTTCTTTTACCAGCCGCGACGTGTCTCTGGACTCGTCTCGGTGCCCCCTACTCGCCGCGACCCAAAGTCAATGAGATATGCTCACCAGCGAGCAACCCTCCCAAAGGGGTGAGTGCAGGACTACCCCTTCCTGCCAAGGTCATTGACCAGAGGTCCTTCGGGGACTGCGACGCGTCCTTGGACTCGTCTCGGTGCCCCCTACTCGCCGCGACCCAAAGTCAATGAGATATGCTCACCAGCGAGCAACCCACCCAAAGGGGTGAGTGCAGGACTACCCCTACCTGCCAAGGTCATTGACCAGAGGTCCTTCGGGGACTGCGACGCGTCCTTGGACTCGTCTCGGTGCCCCTTACACGCCGCGACCCAAAGTCAATGACTTTTAGATAACTCAGGGCTGCCTTGCCCAAGGGGTGAGTTTCCTTCAACCCCCATCTGCCAAGGTCATTGACTTGAGGCCGTGCGAGGACTGCGACGGGTCCTTGGACTCGTCTCGGTGCCACCCACACGCCGCCGTGCAGAGTCTATGAGATATTCAAACCAGGGTGCGGCCCTCCACAGGGGGTGAGCACAAGACTACCCCTTCCTGCCAGGGTTAATGACTAGAGGTCTTTCCCCGTGCGCGACGTGTCCCTGGACTCGTCTCGGTGCTGCCCACACGCCGCGCCAAAAAGTCAATGTCATATGCCAACCAGCGAGCAACCCTTCCCAACGGGTGAGTGCAGGGCTGCCCTTTCCTGCGAAGGTCATTGGCCTGTGGTCGTTTTAGGTTTGCGACGTGTCCCTGGACTCGTCTCGGTGCCGCCTACATGCCGCGGCGCAGAGTCAATGAGATATGCCAACCAGCGAGCAGCGCCCCCCTAAGGTGCGAGCGCAGCTCTACTTCCATCTGCCAAGGTCATAGACCAGAGGTCTTTTGGTGACGGCGAGGTGTCCAGTTACTGAGGGTCATGATAAGAATGTCTCGACAATGCTGTTGCTTATAACGATTTATTTACAAGTTATTTAATTACACAATATCTGTGTTACTTGTATTTTTATGCACTTTGTACAATTTAATTTAATATATGTATTATTTACATATGAACATAATTGATATTATTAAACAAAGAATAACAAAGTATTGCAGAACTTTAAGTCCCTATAATAACAAGAAGGCTAGTAGCTTCTCTGCGCTTCATAAATAAGGGCTATAATAAATGATATTGGAGGCATGGATTTCACTAAATAACAAAATATAGCTGAATACTTCTAGCCATAAATAATAAATGTTGTTTTACGTGTCATGGACCTATGGAAACGACCTAAGCTTTACCGCGCTACATCAATAAGAGGTGTAGCCCCCCTGTGCCTCAATCACTTCTTGCAGGCGACGAGGCATTGATGTTGTTAGACGCCTGACCTTCGCGGCCCCTCCCTGCTCCCACAGCCTCCATACTTCCATTACATGGGCCTGCAGTGCGGCCTGTGTGCGCTCCCTGCGATTCTCCCACTCACGCACACACTGCGCCCAAATGTTCTCAATGATATTCAAGTCTGGTGAATAAGGAGGCCAGAAGATCACCTGAAATTTTTAAAAAATAATTAAATCGTCTCTTTGTTGGAGCAACATGATCTAGTTATTTTCTTACGTACCTCAACATTCTGTCTCTGGAGAAAATCCATAGTATGGTGAGCGGTGTGCACCCCCGCGTTGTCTTGCATGAATCGGATGTCTTCTCCTGGGTGAAGGGCGCGCACTCTGGGTAGAAACTCGCGCTCTAAAATGCCCACATACTGGCGTGAAGTCATTCTCCCGACGGTGGGCGTCAGGACCACAGCACCATCCCGCGCTGACACACAACCCCAGAAGCACGCCGATACGTGGCCACTTCTGGTGGTTGGCACCACGCATTCCTCATGGTACCTGAAATAAGAAACAAGGTTATTATGCGCGTTTAGCATGCGTAAATTCAGAGGGAAAAGGAGGGGGGAGGGGGCGGCAGGACCGAAAGCAACCCGCAGAACGTTCACGTGACGGTCGGCAAAAAGGGTGGCATTACTCACCCCCGCCCCCTGCCCCCCTCCCCTTGCCCCCCCTCCTTCCCCTTTTCCCGGATCCACCCTTGATGCCAGTCGAAGCTCGACAAGAAGAGGACGATGGCTGACACTGCGCATCTCACTCGCACGGCTTAAAACACGCTCTCACTCTCACACATTACCCACCTAGTGCCTGGGCGCCTCCAAAGAGGCACTGTGCCGCACTCATCCGAACGCCATGACTTTAGTGATGTGCGAATCATGTTTTTTCCCCTCGAATCGAATCGAACCGAATCATGGAAAAAAATCCCCGAATCGAATCGAATCGAATCCGCTACATTTTCCTCGAATCGAATCGAATCGAATTTTTTGGCCTGTTTTTCGAATCGAATCCGAATCTAGACCAAAAATTTCTTAATTTTGAGCCTACGTGAAAATCTTAGTAATTTGGCTGTGCATGGTTCAAGGAGTAATGAGTCATGTATATTTTAAACATAAAAATGTAAAAGATTTATTTTATAAAATTATTCAGTCAGTTTAAACTTTAAAAAAATAAAAATATCACTTAACTGACTAGGACAGTCATCAGTCATGGTATGGTTCCTTACAAAACACTTGTACGTATATGCCTATGCTAAAAAAAAATACTCTCGACATGCACAAGTTTAACTTTAAATACAAATAAAAATAAAGCATGATGGATTCAAAAACAATTATTTAGGAATGCTGAAATAGTGAGGAGAATGCACTGTTAGAATCAGGAACTGATGGCACCACTAGATTTTTATGAAGAAATACCATTTCTCTAACATGTTCAACACTTAAGTTCATTCTCTTGGAAGTAACTGTATTGCTGCCAGCAGAGTTGTCCCTTTCACTTTGGACCTCTGTGGCAGCAATGCCCAGGTAATGTGCAGCTACATATATCAGGTAAGGGAAGGTGCCTCTGTTTGCTTTCCACCACAGCAAAGCATTGCCTTTTTCGGCGTCAATGGGGGCCATAGCCAAGTAGGTTTTGACCTAAAAAAAAAAAAAAAAAAAATAGTAAAAACTGCATAAAATTTTAAAAGATGGTACCAAAGTAAAAAATAACATCTTGATCTTACCTCAGCACTTATGATGTTGGAAATATCCAAAACATTGGTGTCCACATTATTCCGTTGAATATTTTGGAGGTGGCCCCATTTAGATTTTTTGGCCGGCAATGTTGTGTCCAGGTCCTCTTCTTCAGCCTCACCATTAGGGGTGGGCTTTACTCGGCCGCGCCGAACGTTCTGCCTGTACTTTTCCAAAGCTGCATCTTCTAACAATTTTGCAGCTTCAAACTTGTTACTCATAAGTAAATCTTTGAATCTAGGATCCACTAGAGTAGGCAACTGATAAATAGGATTTTCGCTGTAGTTGCTAGGTGGAAATCTCTCCTCAACATTTCTGAGAAGTGCTCTTGCAAACTGAACACCAGCTCCCTTGTTTGAGGGCTTTCTGATAAAATCATTCAAAGACTGTTTGATTTCATATAAGACAGGAATGACCATAGACAATGTTGGCTGCTTTGTACTTCCTAATTCTGCAGTGAAAGAAGCAATGGGCCTAAGCACTTCTACGTACCCTTCCACCATTTTCCACTGCTGTGATGATAAGTTTTCTTCTCCTGCATCCAAAAGTTCCATAGAAATTGGAACCTTTTGCTCCAAAAACCTTTCCATCATTAAAAATTCAGAGTTCCACCGGGTGACAACATTTTTTACAAGCTCATGTTGCACAATGTTATTATCTGCTTGTTTTTTGTGCAAATTTTCTCTTGCAATATTACTCCAACTATATCTGGTGACTATTGCAGCCACCTTTTCTATCACTGAATTAGCACCAATTGCTTTTCTTGCATCAGATATAGCTAGCTGCAGTACATGGTCCACACAGTTTAAGTGAGTCCAGGGTTTTTCTTCTCTGAGAATGGTTGGGAGTCTTTCATTCAAGGATTTCTGCAGAGTAGGTTGCTCAAATGCTGCCAGCATATTTGAAGCAGTATCTGTGGTAATATAAATCTCAACAGAGGTAGGGTCAACATTAGTACTCTTTACCATATTGTAACCTTCTTCACAGATTCTCTCAGCTGTATGAGAGCCTGGAAAAGGAATTAAATCAAGGGTGAGGTGGACTAGTTCGAAAAGGTCTTCTTTTTCTTCAGCTTTGTTCACTATGAACTGCATTGTTGACGACAGAAAAGAATCTTGAGCTCTTGAGGACCAAACATCAGTGGTTACTGTCACTGATTCGATAAAATCCCAACTATTATTTAAATAAGTCAGTTGTTTCTCTTTTTCTGTTTTAAAGAGTTTGGGAATTATACTTCTAGAGAATGTTGTTCTGTGGGGAACAACATACCTTGGCTCTGCTTTCCACATTAGATGACGGAAGCCAGGCTCATTTACTTCCGCATAAGCATGCAAGCCTGCACAAAGCCAAATGGCAACGGCTTTTGTGAGATCTTGCGCTCTCTTAGAAGATGACGGAAGAACCCCAAATCTTCCTTGCATGATTTTAGTTTGTGAATTTTTCTTTGCACTTACTTCTTGATTTTGTATCTTCTCTTTTTTTTCTTTTATAGCTTTCCTGGCCGCATCAAGTTTCTCATATTGTTTAAACTCTTTCTTGTGAGTTTTTAAATGTGTTATCAATGTTTTTGTTGTTGAAGTCGGAGTACTTCTCACTGCCGAACACATGTTGCATGTTGCCTTTTCATTTTCTCCTTTCTTAAAAAAGTTCCACACAAGGGAGCCTGTAGCATCAACCATGTTCTGCTCTTCTTCAGTTAATTTGTCTAAAAGCAAAAAAATAAATTAACTTAACACTTGAACAACACTCTCACTCTCACTTCAGTTCACTTTAAAAAAATTAAACAGTACCTGATTTGTTGACTTGGTCATTGTTATCATCATCCTTATTATTGTCATCAGAAAAACTAGGGCTGGTGGTAGTGGTCTTCTGGAAATGGTCCAGAATAGAACCCGTTTTCTTTGATGAACATGATGGCTGGTTTTGTCTTGGCTCTGTTGATAATGACCCGTCATCGTCACCGAACTCCAGGTCGATGTGGTCGACCTGGTATTCTTCGTCCTCATCTCCGTGCATGGCTGAGAGACGCGGGCAAAGGCGCAGGGTCGGCAAAGTAGCAGGGTAATTCTGTACTGTCCCGAGTCGGCAAAGTAGCAGGGTTGTGACCTGCAGAGTAGCAGGGTCGCCAAGCCGGCAAAGTAGCAGGGTTGCCTGGCCGGCGAAGTAGCAGGGTGGCCCGGCCGGCAAAGTAGCAGGGTGGCCCGGCCGGCAAAGTAGCAGGGTGGCCCGGCCGGCAAAGTAGCAGGGTCGCCAGGCCCGCTGCACTCCGGGGCCCCGCCTACCTGCCCCACCCCGCCTCCAGCCCCCTCCTTTCCTCCTCCACACGCGAGCGCCGAAGCTATGAGAATGTTAATTGCACATCGCTTTTGCGGAGAGCGCGGGGTATCTACGGTGTGGTTACCCCAAGGAGACACCAGAGCGCAGCGCGCACTACAAATGATGCGGTGTATGTACACCGCTTTACTCACATACATATCGGCTCCACGCAAACACCTGAAATGGCACTTAGAATAACTTAAACATACCGTATTTATAATTAGCCTCGACCTTCATGTCGAGAGTGTGTGTGTGGTTCAGATTATTAATTAACACAAATAATCAGTGAAATCAGAAACAGAATCTCTACGGCCTCTCAATCTTCCAATCTTTCATTTTATACTGAGTCAAAACAAATAATACCACTCACAAATGGTGATTGTAGGCTGCTAGTAGTATCACTGAAATTTTTCACTTGTTTGATTCATTTTTATAAGACTCCAGCATGCACTACTCTATACACAGGTCTACTACAGTAACAATGACAAGCTATTGAAATTAGAATGTCACTAAAATTTAACGAAAGAGTAAAAATTAACAAGTTAAAGTCACTTTTTGCTGCGCCAAGAAAATAGTTTTTTTGGTTGTTTTTCCTTTTTTTAAGGGGAGGGGGAGGGTGCTGTAAGGTTTAAAACGATCGTGAATTTAAGCTGACAAAGGGTTTATTGAAAAATAAGTTGTTTTTTTTAGAGAAAAAGTACATTACTGAAGGCCATACAAAATAAGAGCGGAATAATATAATCATGTCTTATATATTTACATATTAACATTTTAACATTTTTATTTGTTTTACAAACTATTTTATTTAACAGATTTCTAATTATGTGCACTCTCAGACTCTCTACTGACTATTTTTTTAGTATACCTACAGTTAAATTTTTTTTCTGCAATTGTAGTACTTTTTACTGTAAGTAAAGAAAAACTAATCAGCACCACTTCAGAAAAATGGCCTGTTGGTAATATTATCTGCAAGTACAGTAATAATCAAGCAGAGAAAAATTACTGTTCCGTTCTAGTAAAAATTACCTATAAATGTTGTCAAAATGTTCTCTACATACAGATAATATTAACAAGAAATAACAGAAAAGGTTTTAGGGTCAGTATAATTTTTTGGATGTTTCCGCTTTAAGTTACAACTCAACCATCTTTTAATAGCCGCTTACAATGAGTTCTGTTTGGACTTGTCAAAAATGTTTTGTGGGATCATTTCGACTAAGCGTATTACCTTTTAATCAGCTATATTTGAACGGAGAACAATTTCACTGAAAATATTTACTATAGATCACAAATAAGTCAACGACAAGTTATCTATGAAAGCAATTTGTCATCATAATTCTACTGACATTGTAAATATTCTGTATTATAGTAAAACATTGTCTATAATTACTAAATTTGTTCCGGCTAATTATCTGTATCTCATGTAAAACTTATTCGATAAGTTATTGAAAATATTTACTATATTATAGTTACGCTCTAAAATCACTAAGCCACAGAGTATATTTTCAACAATATAGAAAAAATAATCAGTTAAGTTCTGAGACGTCTATGAATATTAATACAATCACTGTGCGAAAAAAATACAGTGAATCCTGTAAATTTTTTTTGCCAGTATTTACTGTAGTTCAGAATACAGGATTTACTGTACCGGGCTACAGGATTTACTGTAGCTTGTACAGGATATTCCGTACTCCACTTCTTGGGCACAGTAAATCCCGTACAAAGTACAGTAAATCCTGTAGCCCGGTACAGTAAATCCTGTATTCTGAACTACAGTAAATACTGGCAAAAAAATTAACAGGATTCACTGTGTTTTTTTTTCGCACAGTGATTTTAATTGAGTTTATCAACAGACCATGCCAACGATGCAGTTGCAAACAGGACACCGTTTTGCTACTGCACCGCCGTCTGGTCGTATTGAAAAGGTTGACAAAAATTTTACAGTGCACGTGTGGCACAGGAGCCTGTGTCCACACGGCAGATACGTCCGAACTGGCTTGTTAGTGACACAGCACAGACACGAATCTTCCCCATCTCCTGCAGTAGAGTCTTCTACTGCTGGCAACATGCGCACGAGCTCTGCTAACTCGTGCACTTGCTGCCAGGCATGGGCCCGGGGAAACTCATTGTCTGTGCTGTAGCACTTTACAATACGCCAGTTGGACGTGTCCGTTTCAATGGGGCCGCTCTCCTGCAATGTATTGAATAGTTCAAACTCCTGAGCAGATACTTGGGTTTCATCGGCTGTAAAATAAATGGAAATATGTTATTACAGTAGGTACAGAAAAAGTGCGTCAGCCAATAAATGCAACCCATTCGATCCCTAGGGCGTTAGTCATAGCGCACATACCGACAGGCACTTGGGCCAAAATTGTCAGATCTGGCTGTCTGTCGACTTGCGCCAGGTCCCGTCGCAATTCCCTCCAGAACTCCTCTCGTTCACGCACTCCCATTTCTATAAAACAGAAATATTAAAACAGAAATTTACAAAAATGATCTTAAAAACAGGCTGTTTTCGAAATGTGACAGTAAATTGTGCCTGCTTGAGGTATTAGAGCGCTTACCAGCATTGAATTCTTCCTGGAACTGGAGTATCTGCCTGTTGGCTTCTCTCTCTGCTTCGGCTTCCCTCTCTCGCGCATCTCTCTCTGCTGCATCTTCCCTCTCTCGCTCAAGCCGTACGGCCCTTGCTTGTCTAGTTTCCGGTGCGGGCTCCGCCTGTCGGTTTGTGGTGCGGACACGCCCTCTTTGAGCCTGCGTGGGGTCTGCCGCCGCCTGCGCCGCTGACCTTGCTTGCCTCCGAGCTGCGCGCTCTTCGCGTGCAACGGCCGCTGCAGGGGAGCGCCGAGTTACTCTCGCGACTCGACGAGGAGTCTCTGCAGCTGGGGCTTGGACGCTGGGGTTGCGAACAACGCGGGGACGCCGTCTGGTGTGCTCGGCCGGGGGTGTCGAAGCCTCCTGGCTGGCCACCGGGTTTGGGACGTCCTGGTCCTGGGCGTGGGCGTCGATGTTGTTGTGGGTGGGCTCCTGGGGCTCGTCCTGGCCCTCCCCAGTCTCCTGTGTCGGTACAGCACCCTGTTCAGTCACTGGCGGGGCTTGGCCGCCCTGGTCTTGGGTGTCGGCGCCGTGGTTCCCTCGCGTGCCGCGTGCCGTACCGCGACCGCCGCGTGCCGTACCGCGACCGCCGCGTGCTGGAGCTCTGACGAGACCCTCATCCGCTGCAGCTCGCGGTGCACGCACTCGCGGAGCGCGAGCTCTGCCACGTGCGTTGCACCTTGAGCACGAGCACCGTGTTGCGTCGGCAGTACCGACAGTACCCATCACAGGCGGGTCGAGGGGGTCCCGCGGGCCTTCGCCCGGCACCTCCATGTCCTCTAACTCGAGGACGTCCCCATCTACATCTTCTCTTAGAGCCACCCTGGAGTAAGTTTCTCGACAGTGGTGGCTGGCGGCATTGAGAAATTCGAGGAGAGACATCCTGTCGAGTTTCCCGGTCAATCTTTCGATGTTGTCCTCCAGAAGTCGATACTTCTTTTTCCGACACCGGGAGACAGCGATGCCGGCCGAGGCCGCGACATGCTTTCTCCACACTGTTGCCTCGTGAAGGCGAAATGCCTCTGTAAAAATAGCAATGGTTAAGCAAGTTGGTCGGGCAATCAGCAGTAATATTAAATGATCACGACAGTGAAGGTTTTTTACCTAGCCAGCACCAGGCATTGGCGTGAGGACGCCCCAAAGAGTTCACCAAGGTCTTGTGATATGATTCCTAGATAAAAATTATAATTTCAGAAAATTTCTAAGTTTTTTTTTGTCAAGGTGACTGAAAAAAGTGCAATACCTGGTCATTATTCGTCCGTCGATGTCGGCGATAAACGCTCATGTGGGCCGGACCGACTCCTGCAACAAGCAGATTCACTTTAGTGTAACCTCCCCCTGAAGTTACCTCTAGCACCCTGCCCTGAGAGGCACACACAGTTGCGGGTCCAGGAGGAACGGGGCGGGGTTGTGTCGGCACCTTTTGTGCCGGACAACGCCTGGAAGTTTGGGCAAATTGCAGCGATGTCAAATTTAGCTAGATTGCGATGGAGACGTCCTATTCAGCCGTCTCTGGATCCGCCGCTGGACGTGAGCAGGGAGGGGAAAACCCACCCCTTCTCACAATAACTGGAAAAGTGGCGATACAGTAAAGTCTCTCTATTTGTCATCCTGCAGCAGCACCGATCAACTCCGATTGAGTCAGGATCACTCTCTTTGGCTTTGTCTCATCGCCCCGATTCCAAAAATACCCCTACATGCCCTCCTAGCGGCACCCGTTCCCGAGATCCTACTCCACCCCAAGTAAACCATGATGCACCTGCAGCAGAGCCCCCGGGGCTCGGATCGGATTTGCTGCCACCGGGCGGTTCTTAGGTTCACCCAAGGAGGCTGCATACCAAATTTGATGAAGATCGGGCCACGGGAAGTCCTCGGACGGACGAACGGACGAAAACGAACGAACGGACGCACAGCACACACTAAATTCCTTTGTACAATTTTTGTACGTGGTCTCGCACAATTTTGCGCATGCGTGCTTTTCGTACAAATTTGTACGTGATTTCGTACGAATTTGTACGATTCCGCGTACAGAATTGTACGAAAAAGTTCGCATGTTTAAAATTGTGTAAGACCACGTACAAAAGTGTACAAATACATTTAGTGTGCATGCATCAGACTATATGCCCGTCCTCCGTATTTATCTTATAAATAATAATACGGGACGGGCCAAAAACCGATTCATACCCAGTAAAAATGGTTGTTTTTTAGGCGGACGGATGGAATACAATGGGTGGTTTCAATAGCATAACAGTGTGGCGACCCTCGCCACAGCCGCCTGCCTGGTAGGCAACCACATGGACTTCCGTCCATAAGGGATTGCCTACCCGGCCAGGCGCTCGGGCCACAACAGCGTTTACGTACCATTGATCCAAGTTTTTTCCACGTAGTCCAAGAATGGCTTCAGCTGAACATAATATTCTTGCCTCGCGGCTTGCGCCCTAACCTGTTGGAAACCAGGCTCAATCTTGTCTGCAGGAAGGAATGGCAATGCCATGCACGTCCGGACCGTTTTGCCGGCATCCTCGGGCCTTTCCTGCAAAAGTGGCCGCAAGCCCAACTTGGCACTTTTTTGGACATAGCCTGAAAAAAAAAACATTTAGTTTCAATTTTAAGAAGAGCAAAAGTTATTTTAATAAGAAAGCATTGACATAAGATACTGACTTGATCTATGTGAAACAGGCACCCAGTCAGAATGGCTTCCGGAAACTCTTCCTTAACAGCCCGCACCAAGCCCTTTTCAAAATCTGACATCACATGTCCCATTTTGAAGTTAGGAAAGAGTTCCTTTATGCTTTGAAACAACATCTTATACGACTGTGTGGTTTTTCTTGTCATTAGGGCGGACACTACAGGGAAGACCTGTGTTTTTAAAAGAGGGATTAACAAGGAGCAGGGAAAGGATGACACCCGTAGTGGCTACATGCATCTTAGTCACCTTCTGTTTTCAAGATTGACTTACCTCATCGTAGGCCACTGCCATAATTGTTACCAGTTGGTAACAATTCGTGACATTGGGCGTCATCTTAAAGTGGCCATCAATGTGAAAGTACTCGCTGGAAGACAGCAGGTCTTCCAGCTCTTTGTGGCCACTAATAAAAATGGCCACCGTGCCCTCCTGCTCCGTCCCGGTTTTCCAAGTCCGGAAGAAAGGCTTGCCATCCAAAGTCTTGGCAAACCTTTCATACTTCGGCTGCTCCAAGAAAGAGCCGAAGTCCTCCAAGAGTGTAGGTACGGGTGGAAACACCTTGTTCCGTTGCCGTAACATGGCGCTTTCCACCTTCGCAAATTGCATGTTGCGAATAACATTCATGTCAAAGTCTCTGTAAAAATACGTCAAATATTAAGTGATTGTTACGAATTGAAATGCAAGTGCGGGAGATTAATACAAGGCATGAGGTACAAAGGGGATGGAATTCAAAAGTTCAAAGAGTGGCATGCGCGCGAAATCTAATAAAATCAGACGGGGGGGGGGGGCATAAAATCAACTGCGGGATAGGCTCGAAGTAAATGATTTTTAAATAAAGTTCAGTACTTACTTTGCTGACTCCGTTCGATGTATTTCCGCCAGTGGCGTGGTTTCCGTGCGTGCTCTTTGGTAAAGCCTCTCACGGAACTCCTTTTCTAACCTGAACGATGGGTGCGGCTCATGCGTATGACCTCTGGTCTCGCATATCAGAGCCTCGTCTCCATGAATCATCATTTTGGCGATGCCCTTACACTTCTTCTTATGGCAGGTCATGTAGCACAAGTAGGGATCGGATGACTTAACTCTGTACACATAAGCCGTTTCCTCATCGATGTACAATTTTGAACCAGCCATCTGGCCAGGAATGCAAAAGACCGAAGACCAGACATCTCCCTGAACAAATGTTTCCTGAAACAAAACACAAATCCCTCGTGAGTGCGACAAAGACAGAGTGACGACTGCAGTGGTTCATCCTGCTGCCATACGCGGCTGCGGGGCAGCGCACAGTGGGCCAGAAGACCGGCGCAGGCGGCCAAAACTCTAGACGCGTTTTGAGCTCCAGAGTCGCTAAATGGGACTCGATCCGAGCGTGTGACCCCACCAATGGATTGCTCTCCGAACAAGGAATCCATTGGTGGGGTCACACGCTCGGATCGAGTCTCATTTAGCGACTCTGGAGCTCAAAACGCGTCGGGGATTTTGACCGTCTGCGCCGGTCTTCTGGCCCACTGTGCTGCGCCGCACTAGGCTGAATCCGAACAGCTTTGTGTCGCTCTGTCTCTCTCGCACCCTTGCCGGACGCCCCGTGAGTGCGACAATGACAGAGTGACGACTGCAGTGGTTTAGCTGGTTTCCGCGGATCTCAACGCTGCGTCCGGAACAAGCCTGCAGCCCAGCGCCGTTTCCTACGGGACCCCATGACACCGGCCGTGACACTGCCATGACCCCACCCCCACCCCCATGACACCTGCGGCTACGCGCGCCGATTCGGTAGGGCGGCAAGTACCCGACGGTGGCGGAGCGTAGCTGCAGCAAGTTAAAACTCGCTACAAGGGCTTCGTGGTGCCTCGAAGTCCCCGTCGCGTTTTTTAACTTTCTGCAGCTACGCTCCGCCCCCGTCAAATGTACGCCAGCCTACCGAATCCACGCGCGTACACGCGTACACAGTAAAAACAGATTCGCTGATTCGGTGACATCTTGTCGCCAAAACGAGAAAATTACAACAGCGACATCCTCAAACCATTCTGGCGGCTCTCTGTGCGTTTCGGCGGCGTGGTCACGTTGCGAGTCCTTTCTTGGCTCATGGAAAAATACATGGTTACTTACATTTTCTAATTGTTCCTCGACGACCTCTTGGGCCCCATCGGCATTGGCGTCATCCATTGTGCACTGACAGGTGCACCAGTAGCCAGGTTGATGGATGAGAGAGGAACGGCCCGATTCACAATCACAAACAGATCGCCCCTGCAACCCTACACAGAATTAAAATGGTTATACTACATCATTTGTTTTTAAAGATAAATTTAAATTAACAGTGAACGGCTAAAAGTCATTCTTTCGTTTTAAAGGAAAAAAAATACAGGGAGAATCAGTCTTTTGGGATTCCCAGGGCTTTTTTCGTGTTTCCAGGAGAGCGGACGTGTTCCGCGGTTCCGAGGGCGGATGCTGGAAATCGGCCCGCCTCGGGTGCGCAACGCAGAACGCGGCCACCACCGTGGTGAAGCCCACCAGGTGCCCTCCCCTCCCCATCCCCGTAGCCCGCGCCATCTGCCCCCCCCCCCTCCACCACGAGCTAGCGGTTTGGGGACGGGCCCCCCGAGTCCTGCGATGCCTGCACTGCACGGGAACTCGGGAAATTCCCGAAAACAGATCTCGCCACCTCACATGGGAATGGACATGTCCCGACCTGCATCGCTGCCCACCTTCCCTCTTTTTCCGCCGCCCCTCTCTGCCTGCACCCAGGCCCAGTCGCGGAGACTTCATTTACAGAACTGTACCAAACGAAAAAGTGAGCATGACAAAGAGTTTTATGGCAAGTGGCAAGTAGTTTCCTGCCGACTGCAGGCTGATTCCGATAGTCGTATTCGTTGCTCTGTCTCTCTCGCACGCCTGTGGGGTGCCTGGGGGTGCCCCATGAGTGCGAGAGAGACAGAGCGACTAAAACGATTCTGGAATTAGTCTGCCGCGCCCACCACTGCGCGGGAAAGGAACCGCGCAGCCCGCACGACTGCGGACACGCTCTGCCTCTCTCGCACGCCTGACAGACGCCCATTGAGTGCGAGAGAGAGAGAGAGAGAGAGAGAGAGAGAGAGAGAGCGAAGAAAGCAACTCTCGAAATCAGTGCTGCGCCCACCATTGCGCGGGAAAGGAACCGCGCGGCCCCGGCCGCCCCTCGGTGCCGCGACTTGCACCCAAGCTGCATCAGGCACATGGTAAATGAAATCACAACTGAGCCAAAGATTGCGCTTTCCGAGGTCCGGAGCTCGGAACTCGGAAGTGCGCGGGAAATGAACCGGGCGACTCCGGCCGCCCCTCACGCCCGCTCACTCGCACCGCCACGCTGCATCGGGCACGATAAATGAAATCACGACTAAAGAAAGCGCAGGCACCCCTGAGAACCGTGAATGATTGCACACCTGACCGCACGCTGGGTGCGCCTCTTTTGTTGACGCCTAGCTGTACCTGGGCGCGTGCCTAGGCAAGGACTCTACGATTCCGCCCACCTTGCTTGTTTGAGTGGATCCCCTTTCACGCCCCGCGTCCCGCGTCTGCACTCGTTACATACCTATGAGTAGAAATCCCAAAACAGTGTAATCCTCGCGTTGGCAATGCTCGGCCTGGCTCGTGGCTTACAAGACAGCACTTCACTCTGGATAAGTCACAGCAACACTGGCTGGGCCGCGCCCTGCCGATGCCGTGCCGAGCCCCACGCGGTGCTGAGGCACCCGAAGCTTCCGATATTCTGCTACTCTCGAGCGGGCGGGTCATCCGAATGCCTCAGTGCAGGCACGATGTTGCTTCGGGCACTTTTATTGCACTTGCCCTCGGCCTCCGGCCGCCGGCTAGGCTCGCAAGGAAACAACGGCAGCTCCGCCGGCCGGTGTGCGTCAGGCCTGTCACCACATGTTTTCGGTCTCGCTCTCTCGCTCTTCCTGCAGCCCGGCGAGAAAGACAAGGAGAGATTGAAAAGACGCTGTAGGTACACTGTGCAAGGCAGTCTCCACGCCAGAGCCAATACAGGGTTGCATTTTACAATGAGGAAAGCTGAAATTTTGAACCATCGTGATTCCCACCATGAGCCGCTGTGAATACGACCCCGCGGTCCGCGCCCGCGAACCACACCGCGGTCCCGACCGTCAAATCCCGCGGTCCTTTCTTCCGGTGGACTTGACCGCATACGGCCCACCGTGACCCACCACGGCCTACCAGAAGGCGCGACGCGCACAGCACCCCACCGCAACCCACAACGGAGACTGATTCCGCACAGTGCGGCCGTCGGTCTGTCTCTAGCAGCGGGACGGATCGCCCCATGCGTGCGAGAGAGAGAGACCGCCCACCTGGAATCAATCTACAGGAGGCACGGGTCACACCGCACCCGCCCCGCGACCCACCCGCGGCCCACCAGGAGCCGCACCGCACCCGCCCCGCGACCCACCCGCGGCCCACCAGGAGCCGCACCGCACCCGCCCCGCGACCCACCCGCGGCCCACCAGGAGCCGCACCGCACCCGCCCCGCGACCCACCCGCGGCCCACCAGGAGCCGCACCGCACCCGCCCCGCGACCCACCCGCGGCCCACCAGGAGCCGCACCGCACCCGCCCCGCGACCCACCCACGGCCCACCAGGAGCCGCACCCGCCCCGCGACCCACCCACGGCCCACCAGGAGCCGCACCCGCCCCGCGACCCACCCGCGGCCCACCAGGAGCCGCACCGCACCCGCCCCGCGACCCACCCACGGCCCACCAGGAGCCGCACCCGCCCCGCGACCCACCCACGGCCCACCAGGAGCCGCACCGCACCCGCCCCGCGACCCACCCACGGCCCACCAGGAGCCGCACCCGCCCCGCGACCCACCCACGGCCCACCAGGAGCCGCACCGCACCCGCCCCGCGACCCACCCACGGCCCACCAGGAGCCGCACCGCCCCGCGACCCACCCACGGCCCACCAGGAGCCGCACCGCACCCGCCCCGCGACCCACCCACGGCCCACCAGGAGCCGCACCGCACCCGCCCCGCGACCCACCCACGGCCCACCAGGAGCCGCACCCGCCCCGCGACCCACCCACGGCCCACCAGGAGGCGCAACCGCACACCAGCGCGGCCGCCGGCCGCGGCCACTGGGACTTCCGCTGTTCATCTGCAGCACCGCCTATGCCGCTGCCTTGTCGCCCCACCTTTTTTGCTTGTCAATTTCGGCCCTGGTTCCTGCGAACTCAAGTGAGGCTTTGCAGTCATGGTAAATAAATGTGTAACTTACCTTGTCACTTGATGGAACCGGCGAGGCTGGCAGCGCATTTTCTGTTGCCAAAAACGTTGGACACGCGGAAAACTCGATGTCGCCGAGAAATGATACGCCCCGGTTGAGAAAATACGACGTTCACAAATCAATTTTGATGTTTTTTTCACGCCAGTCTTCCGATTGCCATAGAAATTGATGGGAAAAGGGATTTCGTTCTTAGATAAATGGTGGCCGACGGGGATTCGAACATGATCTGTCCCGGACAACAGCGCCCTACCACCAAGTCTGGCATTCTGCTTGGCACCCGAAAAATAAAGTGATTGGCATGTAGAAGAGAATTGAGATCGTGGTGCATGTTGTGACGCACTAGCTCGCGGCAATACAAGACAGGGTCGGTGTTGGTCTTTGAGGGAGGGTCAATTGCTTCGCAATTAGCCGGATTTCGCGTCGTTGCCGGTTTCCCCGAATGACCGGGACAGCGCGCGGCGGGTGCGGAGCGCAAAGCGGAGAAGAGAGGAGGGGGGAGGAGGAGGGGGTGACACGTTGACGTGCTGGCCCGCTGGCCTGTACGCCTGAACTGTACACCTAGGACAGAAGGCTGATTCCGAGACGCGGTCCCGTCGTTCTGTCTCTCTTCCACCTATAGTGGACGCTCCGTGAGAGCGAGAGAGAGTGACCTTCCGTTCGCAATCAGCCAGCAGACTGATTCCGAGAGTCGTTTTCAAACGTTTTCGTCGCTCTGTCTCTCTCGCACCTGGAGGGGACGACTCTCGGAATCAGTCTGCACGCTCGAAAAACTAAAAGTTTGCATCCGCCCAGCCCCAGACTCACTGTCACACCGTTTTTCAACGTGCACTGATCAAATTTGTTTTTCAAAATCTTAACTCCCAACGAAACAAGGGCGAGACAAACAGCGCGCAGAGCCGCGGGAAGGAGCTTCGCCCGAGAGAAAAATATTGGCTGCAGTTTAAATGTCTTACGAAGAAATATCCTACATATACGAAGGAAATTGCGCAAGCATAATACGAAGGTAGTTTTTCTTCGTTTACAATGAAAACCCCAAAAAGATTGGCATTATGAAGAAATTTTGCTTCGTACGCTTGCGCCGAATTCACTGTAACATGGCTCAAATTTCATTGCAAGACATTTAGAGTGTGCAGGTTGGCTACGTCGGGTGGCTTACAGCGCTCGGATCAAACTCTGATAGCTGCAAACATTGGCTGTCGGACACGCGTCAGCCAATATCCAGCCACCCGCAGCCAGTGCAGCCTCTCTGACTGCACCTGTTTGCCACTTAGAATGCTCCTTCGGAGCCCGGAGCGCTGCACCTGGCAGCCATGAAGCTGTGACGCGCGGCCACTGAGCTGCACCCCGCAGCGTCCAGGATGTAGTGTTCTGGATCGGGTGGCTGGTCTAAACCCGATGACTCCAGAGCGCGGCCGGTGAAAGCAGCGCTGCCCGCGGGCACTGCTGGCGGGCTAACACCCTATACTGAAAATCTATCGGCGTGGCTTCGCGCCGCTGCAGGGGCGTGAATCAAGTGTCACGCCAAAAGACGGCATGACAGAAAAGTCATGCCAAAAATCGACGTGACTCAGAAATTCACGCCATTTTTTGGCGTGAATTTCCTGTCATGCCAGTTTTTGGCGTGACTTTTCTTATGAAACGCATTGTGCGTACAAATCCACGTGGTTCATTCACGCCAGGTGCCGGCGTGACTCACGCGTCATGCCGCTTTTTGGCGTGAATTTTCAGTCACGCCAATTTTTGGTATAACTTTTTTCCGACCAGTCAATTATCAGTGTACGCTAAGCCCCCAGGCAGTGTCCGCGGGCGGCGCTGCATTCACCGGCCGAGCTCTGGAGTCATCGGGTTTAGACGTTTCGACTAGAGTCCCAGCGATTTTAAAAATTCATGCTTTTATTGCCCCCCTGGCGGCATTCAAAAACGCGCTCAACCCAAAGATGGCCAAAAGTGGTAAAGCGGGGAGGGTAGGGAGAGCGGAAGCCCCGAGAGCTCGGCTCGCCACCGGCAGGTTAGAGGCGAGCAGCCGAGCCTGCCCGGGCCCGGAGCCGAGCCGACGGCGGCGACCCGAGAACTCCCGAGGCCGTCGTCTGGTCCCTATTACATCTGCTCGGAACGCAGCGCTAAGTTCCAGAGCTTTTATTTCGGGTTCATGCGGCGGTGCCCGGCCGATACGTTCGGCCGGGCAACCAACCCGAGTGGGCTAAGCCGAATCGGTTTTTGGCGAATTATCGCAGTTTGGACAAGCTTACCATTGTTGGCCCGTCCCGTATTTATGAAATATATACCAACGGACGGGCATGCACTGCCAATCCAAGTGTAGGACAAGTACATACTTGCAGGCGGAGACCACAATGTCCTACACTTGCAAGTGTCGACCAGTCGTGTCCTACGCTTGCGAGTGTCGACTAAGCCGTGTCCAACTCCTCGGAGCGTCATGCTTCCGAGTGTATGACCCGGAATGACCCAATTCGTTCCATCCGCAGCCTCAAGGGTGGGGGGCTGGGCTGTCCATGTGAAACATCACATGGACAGCCCAGCCCCCCACCCTTGAGGCTGCCATGCCACGCCGCCGCTGGCCGGGTGAGCGAGACAGAGCGAGCGGCGCCGCTAGGCGTGCGAGAGAGACAAACGGCCGCCCAGCGGGTTGCGGATGGAACGGATGGAGCAGATGCGCTGGGCGGATTGGGCGGGTTGGATGCGGGCGGGTCCAGAGGCAGGCGACCCGCCCGCGGCCAGGATGCGGATGGCACGGATGCTGGACGGATGGATATGCACGCCTCTGGTATGTAGGCCAGTAAATAGAAAAGTTACCTAATAGGAAATATATCGATTCAAATCGGCAACTCGCCCCTCCCCAAAAGCCTCCGGTAAAATCGAAATATTCCGAAATTTTGTTATATTTTACCCTGGCCAGATTCGACAACATCCTTGATTCGAACCCGGGCCTCTGTCCATAATCAATGTCATTTTCGTCATCAGCACCCTCAAAACCATACGTAAAAAAGGTCGAAATAAAAAATTTCGGTCGCATTTGGTCTAAAGGAGGGACATCACTCTAAAACGGTAAAAAAATCGTACTGTTTTTAAAATGTTGATAATCTACAGGGTGAGTATTCTCATTCTGTCAATAATTTGTGGGGAGCAAGGGCACCCCCTAGGGATCATTTTTTCCAATGAACTAGTGGGCGCAAATGTCTAGGTGCGGAGATAATTTGAGTTTTGTACTTGGCTTTCCGACCGGCGAGGTAGGCGCAGCCCATAGCGCCCGCCCAGGCAGCGGGCTGCCTACCTAACCGGCGCGTCCGCCGCCGGAGCGCGCCGCACGCTCAGCGGACGACGCCGTGTTGTCCGCTCGGCATCGCCCAGCGCCGTGTGTTAGGTAATGTTCCGAAATTGTACTCCGACTTACAATGTTGTAACTCTTTTATTGCCTTTTACAAGGCAACAACACAACACAAAAAAAATGTAGCCTTCTAAAACAGCGGTCAAGGTTCAACAGACAACAAATAAAACACAAGGGGTCAATAATTCGAAACGGGACGCGGTCAACCGTAAAAAAAAGAAATTACAGCAAATGCTTAAAATGTCCACCATCCTGCTCGATGAACCTGTCGATCCGTCTTCGCCAATTGTCCCTCATGCGGTCAAACACACCCGGATTGTGGCGGATCTCTTCTCCAGCCAGGATGATTCGGATCATGAGATCCTCTACACTCTCCACGGGGGTGGCGCGCGTAGACGAGTTCCTCATGGCTCCCAACAACATGGACGCGGCGCGCTCCGGCGGCGGCCGCGCCAATTAGGTAGGCAGCCCGCTACCTGGGCGGGCGCTATGGGCTGCCTACCTAGCCGGCCGGAAAGCCAATTACAAAACTCAAATTATCTCCGTACCTAGACATTTGCGCCCACTAGTTCATTGGTGAAAAATGATCCCTAGGGGGTGCTTTAGCTCCCCACAAATTATTGACAGAATGAGAATACTCACCCTGTAGAATGTTCTTTCCTGTGTCAAATGCCGAAAACCGCATTCCAAAATTCGAAAAACCGCAGCGTCGGGAGGCTTCGAGCCGCAGACATGCATGGGGGAAAAAGCCATTTTCACGAACTTTCATCGGGTTTTTTCTCGGAACATGCAATTGCATACTGTCTCAGGCCTCCAGGGCGCAATATTTGAGCTACAGCGGTCGGTAGCAAAATATTTTGAATATGTCAATTTTTAATATTTTTTTTATTCTTACAAAAGATAATTAAACATTTAAAAAAAGTTAAGGTTACCAAAAAACATTCCAAAAATAATTTTAAAAATCTGATTGTGGTACCGACCATAGCCACACATTTTAGGAATGCGGACACAAAATTTGATTGATCTAGGTCAAACCGTTTGGCGTCCAGCTCTGGGACAGTGCGCAGGGGTCCTGCAGGACTTTTCGAAAACCCTGTTTTGGGAGTGATGTCCCCCTTTAACGGGATTCGAACGTGCATCTCGGAACAGAATGGATACCACTTTCGTTATCAACAGTGACAAGTGCGCCCGGCTAGAAAGCTAAATGGCTAGCGGCCGTGCGCGCTGCGCTCTGGTGTCTCCTTGGGGTAACCACACCGTAGATACCCCGCGCTCTCCGCAAAAGCGATGTGCAATTAACATTCTCATAGCTTCGGCGCTCGCGTGTGGAGGAGGAAAGGAGGGGGCTGGAGGCGGGGTGGGGCAGGTAGGCGGGGCCCCGGAGTGCAGCGGGCCTGGCGACCCTGCTACTTTGCCGGCCGGGCCACCCTGCTACTTTGCCGGCCGGGCCACCCTGCTACTTCGCCGGCCAGGCAACCCTGCTACTTTGCCGGCTTGGCGACCCTGCTACTCTGCAGGTCACAACCCTGCTACTTTGCCGACTCGGGACAGTACAGAATTACCCTGCTACTTTGCCGACCCTGCGCCTTTGCTGCGGCCCCATGGCTGACACTAGCTAAGTACTAGTCGCCTTTACTAAAACCAAAATTAAAAAGGATCAGTACAAACGAAACCCTAACCTGGCGTGAACGAGGTCGGCTTCTAAAGCAGCTTGCCGCATAACATTTTGCACTTGACAGCAAAAAGGACGTCGCTATAATAATATAACGTGCAAACTTTTAACTCTTTTACGCTAAACACTTACCCAATTGAGAACGAAAACCAATTAAATTGTCTTAAAAATGCGCCTACGCGCAGCGACGCCGTACGCCTCCGCCAAACAATAACAACGCACGATTATGAAAAAGTTTGGTGTACAAAAGCTGGGCACTATGAGAAATATAGGTGGCGGGTGAGCGGCGCGCGATTCAAACAGGTGCATGACCGCGACGCAAGATTCGGAGACGAACCAGGACCGATTCGAATTTTTCGAATACTTCGGAATCTAAGCGGCTTTCCCGAGACCGAATCGAATCGAATCGGCCCTGATTCGATTCGATTCGATATCGAACCTTTCGCACATCTCTACATGACTTCTCATCAGACCAATAAATGCTATCCCAATACTCTTGGGGACGCCCAATATTATCGTATGCAAATTGCAGACGAGTAGCACGAACCGTATCGGGCAAGTCAGTCTTCTTCGCTGCTCTGCGGGCATGCAGGTCAGCTTCGTGACACCTAAAACAAGACAAAGAAAACAAGATTACCACTTGACCTTACAGAGAGCCTTCAGACATAAACTGCGTCGTGGCACGGAGCATAAGACATGTGAACGGTAGCGAGGATTCAGCCAGTGTGCCCCGGCTGGCATGGCATGGCACGCGGGACGGGAGTTTGTCCGTTCAGCTCGCAGAGGCTCGCGGAGGTAGTGATAGCGCCGCCGAGCGCCGCACAGTGGGCCAGAAGACCAGCGCAGGTGGCCAAAACTCTAGACGTGTCTTGAGGTCCAGAGTCGCTAAATGGGACTCAAAGAGAACGTGTGACCCCACCCATGGATTGCTCTCCTAACGAGGTATCCATTAGTAGGGTCACACGTTCGGTTCGAGTCCTGTTTAGCGGCTGTGGATCTCAACACGCGTCTAGAGTATTGGCCGCCTGCCGGTCTTCTGGCCCACTGTGCGCCGTCGAAGGGCAGCCCCGGACTCGGAGCGGCGTCGGCGCGAAGCCGTGAAGCCGGCCGTGACGTTCCCTACAGGATACTCCGAGGACGGCGCGGCACTACGAAGGAGGGTGCGAAAGCAGGAAATGGGCGCTCCGTCTGCGGCTAGATTACTATCATTTTTAACCCAAAGAGCAGGGGGCGCGTGCCAAGTTACGAGAATAATCGTGGATTTGCAACTAGCGTGCGTGTCCGTTAAGTAAGTGGGCAACCAATTACGCTCGTCTGCGAGGCTGGTTGAAGACCTCCCGGCGCTGCGGTGGAGTCCGCTGGAAAAAGGGAGGGGGGGAGGGCTGCCACGAGCCGCGGACCGCGAGGGATGTTGGGGGGGGGGGGGGGGGGGGCTGCCAAGGGCCGCGGGCAGCGAAAGACACGGTGACACACTTCGCGAACAGCGGCAGCCCCCGCGGCCGCTCGGCGTACTGGGTGTTTGCACGTCAGTCTGATGGGTTGCCTGCCGCTCAGGCGGCCGGCCGCTCGCACGCCACGCGGTGGCGGTGGCGGCCAGAGCGCCCGGTGACGCCGCCAGCGGTCGGGCGGGGAGTGGAGTGGGGGCGTTCTCTGACGCGCGCCTTGGAAGGGAAACGCGTGGAAGGGGACATGACAGACTTGCGAGGGCAGCCGCGGACGCGCGAGGGCGGTTGTAGGAGTAACCGCGCACCCGATGGGATAGTCGCGAAGGACAGCAAGGGCTCAGCTGCTGGGATCTACAAGGGTGCGGCCCGCCAGTTGGCTGGCGTCGGGACTGGCGCAGCAGCCAACAGCAGCCGCACAGTGGGCCAGAAGACCAGCGCAGGCGGCCAACATTCTAGACGCGATTTGAGCCCCAAAGTCGCTAAATAGGTCTTGAACCGACCGTGGGTGTTCCCACCAATGGATTGCTCTCCCAAACGAGGAATCCATTCGTGGGGTCACACTTTCGGTTCCAGTCCGATTTGGCGACTCTGGAGCTCAAATCGCGTCTAGAGTTTCGGACGCCTGCGCCGGTCTCCTGGCCCACCGTGAGCCACCATGCGATTATTTCCAGGGAAACCTGGTCCAACACTGTGCGCGCCCACGCACACGCTCGCACACACGCCTTCCCCCCCCTCTCTCTCTCTCTCTCTCTCTCTCTCTCTCTCTCTCTCTCTCTCTCTCTCTCTCTCTCTCTCTCTCAGAAACACACGAAAACACACGCACATACAAACACACACACACGCGCGCGCGCACTCACTCACGCACACGGTTGACCAGAACTGAATTCGTGCTTGAGCCGAAGCCGCCTCTGTTGACCGAAACAATCAATGAGGTGCTCTGCCACGCGGTTCACGAAGGGACCGCGACAACGCTCACGCGGTAACTCACGCGGCACGTGGTCACGCTAATTACAAATCCCCGGCCAACGCACATGTTTACAGTCAGAGCACTCTCTCGCTACGCCAATTGTACTCACCTTCGACGAGCGGTGGTCATGGACGCTGGGTAGTCCGGGAACACTTCACGCACCACCGTGGTGACCGCAGTCTTCTTGATGGCGTCCACGCTGGACACGAGGTCCACGTCCTGCTCCCTCGTGGTGGCCCTGGGTCGGCCCGTCTTGGGTCTGGTCTCCAAGCCAGCCAGGCCCTCTTGCTCGTGGCGGCGCGCCCACTCCTTCACTGCAGTCCGCTTGAGGGTCACCTCGGGGTGCGCTACGATGCGCCTCCAGGACCATCCTTGGGACCGCAAAGTTGCAATGAGCGCCCGCTCAGTGGGATTCGAGTACCCGTCTCGCAACCGAATCATGTTGACCCAAACACTGAACTCGACTGAACTGATCCACCCGCGGTGCAGGGGGGGGGGGGGGGGGGAATCTATATGGTTGTTGGCCGTCGCCGCTCAGGCATGTTGGCCAGGATTGTCTCCGCGGTGCACTGGCCGGTCCTATGATCAAATACGTTGCTAGATTTCTGCCAATCTCAATGACAAATTTACAAGATATTTTTTTTTTACGCGCTGCAGTTTTACACGTGAGCACGACGTAAGCAATTTTGTGTTTGCAAGTATCGCGTTATTTTCCGTTAATTTGTATGTTTTGAAAGTTTTGCTAGTGTGTGTATGGGTGGTCAAACCGGCAACGTCGCGTTTTGAACCAGAGGTGAGGGAGGAGTGAGGAGAAGGAGATGACCAGAAGCAGCGTGAGAAAACGGACGTCAACAAATGTGACGCGTTTCGGAGGCATCCCAAGTCAGCCGCCGACGGCGCGCTGAGCCGAGCGGCAGCGCCAGCCAGCGCCAGCGCCGATCCGTCAGTCTTGGCTCGAGCGCGTGTGAGTGAGGGTCAGAAGTCTGCATCGTGCATTTATTGCTGTTTTTTCGGTTTGTTTGTTGAAGTGACAGAGTGGCTTATCAGTGCCGCGTAACGGAACCGCTTGGTGAGTATTTGTGCATAATTGGTTTAGAAAGAAGTGTCGAATATCATGCTCTCGAAGTAGTTTTGGGTCCTCTCACAAATGCGGGAGGAGGGGTGGAGGGGTAGACGATCCGGGAAGTTTTTTAAATACTCCAATCAACGGCAAAATACGTTACGGGACGGGTCGTGGACAGCAGACGACAGTGGCGCTTCCACTCGGGAGTCAACAAACCCCCCTCCGCCTGGACCCGCCGCCGCTGGGTAGCGCCGGCGACCGATGGCACCGATGGCTCGGCTGCCTTGGCTGTGTCTCGTTTGGCGGACGCGTTGGGCACGTCAGTGTGTGTGCCGTACGTTGCAACGGCTCCGCATCCTAATATCTGTCTACCCCACCTCATCCCACTTTTCTCAGCGGACGTCCACCCGTTTCGTGTTTGTAGTGGCCGGTCGGCGCGGAAGCGCGGCTGCGCGGTTTTGACCGCAACGGTGCCGGTTCCCTACTTCGGACCCGCAGAACGACCCTCGGTATCCGCGCACGTCCTCCGCGGTTCGCGGCCGCGACGCCCCTTCGCGACCCGCGAGAACCCTGCGCGCCCCGCGTCGGCTGCTTTTGGCTGGCTCTCCCCACCCCACCCCAGCCCGCTCCTCCCACTCCACCGGGCCGAGTGGGCCATGGCGAAGCGAGGCGAGCGGTGCCGAGCGGCGCCGAGCGCCTGCGGGCCAGGGGCTAGGCCACCCGTCGCACAGTCCTGTGTGCTGCGAGGATACACTGTATCGTCCGCGTTTTACTCTCTCCTCTTTGAAATACAAATGTCATTTTTTTTTCTACAGGTTGTTTTTCTGTTTTGCCATGTCGGGGAGAGTGACGCGCAGTCAACAGCGGCTGGATGACTCGTCATGTGTAAGCATTAGGGAGCGTTCGTGGCCAGTGCATAGAAAATTGTTCCTAGTAATATGAATGTGTATGTAACTTATTTCAGAGCACTGCGAACCCGCGGAAACGCGCCAGGACAGCCGCATCCAAGGCCCCCGCCAACAAGAAGGCCACCAACGCTGAGCTGACCGAGCGCGCCGAGCGCGCTGAAGCCGCGGAGGCAGCGTTGATCGCCGTTGCCGAGGAGGCAGCCGAGCATGCCGCTCTCCAAGAGGCAGCAAGGAGAGACGTTGAGATTGCCGCTGCATCGGAGGTGGCAGCCCTACTTGCCGCGGCCGAAGAGACCAACACCACGCGGAGCTATCCGCCGAGCTTGCCGACGCCAAGTTCAAGGCCGAAGTCAGTGCTGAGCTCGCCACCAAGCAGGCCGCCGAGCTAGCCTTAATGAGGGACCAACTGGCCTCCGCAGGGAAGGCCCTGTTTGCCCCCAGAATGAGCGAGAGCCTGGTGAGTCGATTTGAGTTTTTCCAATCATTTTTATTAGCCAATCCTTCGGATCAATTTCACTTCTTAATGCATTCTTCATCAATTTCAGGACAAAGGTGTTCAGACGGAAATTGAGGGAATTGCAGTCCAGCTGGCGCAGACCCCCCAGACCTCCTTCCAGTGCCCAGACATTGTAAGTCAACCTGCAATGCTTGCACTTTTACTGAAACCTTTCAATTTTGAACGGGGGGGGGCGCGTGCATGGGGACGACAGAGAGGGCGGGTAGGAGCAGCGCGAGGACAGGGGAGGGGAGGGGAGGGCCGCGATGGCGGCAGACGTAGCGCACCGCGATTATGGGGTGCAAACGAACTGGGCTGCAGCTAGGTGCGCGGCGCCGCTGCGGCGAGCGTCAGGCAGGCACACCCGAGCAATATGAAACCCCTCGATGGCCCGTGCCAGGCAGAGCTTAGCCACAAGTTGCAAGAGGTTACGCCCGCCCACACGGACCGCGTCCCAGCCCGCGGGCCGTGAGCCTCGCTGCCCCTCCACCTGCGCAGCGGCAACGCCTTGCAGTGCACTGTCCAACTGCACCGCGACCCCCTCTCCCCTCCCCCTCTCCCCTCCCCTCCACCCTCTTCCCTCTCCCCTCCCCCCGATTTTTCCGAACGTCGATGGGAGAGTGCAGCCTTTTTGACGCATTTTCCGCGCAACCATACCAATTGGGATTGTAGTAGGTCAGTAGCTAATTTTTTTCTTTAATTTTTTTCAGAGAAACCTGAATTTTGTTATGAAACAGCTGAAGGCTGTATTGACTAAGAAGCAATACGACTTCTTAATCGATTTCACGTCCAAGTCGGAAATTCTGGGTGAAATGCTTTTGGTGAGTAACAAATTCGATATCCCCAGGGTGCCAGAGAACTTGCATGCCCGCTCAGGGACCAGCACACGAGTGAGTGAGTGAGTGAGTGAGTGAGTGAGTGAGTGAGTGTGTGTGTGTGTGAAGGTGTGTGTGTTGTGTGTGTAGGTGTGTAGGTGTGTGTGGGAGAGAGAAAGGGGGAGGGGCGGGGGCGTGTGTGCGTGCGTGCGTGCGTGTGTGTGTGCGTGCGTGTGTGCGAGCGTGCGTGCGGGCGCGCAGTGTTGGACCAGGTTTCCCTGGAAATAATCGCATGGTGGCTCACAGTGGGCCAGGAGACCGGCGCAGGCGTCCGAAACTCTAGACGCGATTTGAGCTCCAGAGTCGCCAAATCGGACTGGAACCGAAAGTGTGACCCCATGAATGGATTCCTCGTTTGAGCAATCCATTGGTGGGAACACCCACGGTCGGTTTAAGTCCTATTTAGCAACTTTGGAGCTCAAATCACGTCGAGAGAGAGAGAGAGAGAGAGAGAGGGAGAGGGAGAGGGAGAGGGAGAGGGAGAGGGAGAGGGAGAGAGATGGTAAAAGATCGCGCAACGCCATCGTGTCGAAAGGGTTGCGTATCTCAGCCTTTCCACTAGGCAACTTCTTGGCAAAACCGATAAATTGGCAGGCAGGCTGAGATAGGCAACCCACTCGTCACAGGTGCGTCGCACGCTAATTTGCCAATTAAAGTGGCAACACCTAACCGCCATTGCGCGCGGCAGTCTGCGACATGGTGTTTGTCGATGGTAGCGCTCGCAAGATAGTGCATATTCTCTTGCCCACGGTTTGAAGTTAACAGAATTTATTAATAAATCGGCCGTTTTCTGTTTCTTTTTTTAGGGCCGAGTAGGACTTGGACAGCTTTTTTTCGACGCTGCACTGATACCTCACCGTGCCACGACCGAGCACTTGGGGCAGGCCAAGAAGGAGGGCACCTGGCAGCGGTTATGCACCGCGGGAAAGCGGCCGGCGCACTGCGCGACCTTCAAGACCCTCCAGGCGCTGATGGGGCCTTCACCTGCCCCGAGGGTCCTAGCGGCTCTTTTCACTTTTGTCGGGGGAGTGGTCTTGGCGCCACAGCCAACGCATATCCCAATCCCAACGCCGGTCCAAGCCCTCCCCATTCCGGACGAATACAGAGTAAGCATCAACCATCCCTTAAAAATTGACGAAACTTCAAAAAAATATTTCTAACGACTTTCCTTTTTTAAATTATAGGGCGTGTTTCAAGTGACAACAGGGAGTAAATCTTTCAACTGCCCTCTCTGCAAAGAAGTTCTAATTAAAATAAATGCAAAAAGGCATTTGGTTAAGTGCAGTCCAGTCGCTGACATTGAACAGGATAAGAGACTGGCCATAGCAGAAGAAATAAAGAACAATAGATTTGGCATGTGCTACAGTCAGCTAAAGTTGGCGACCACTGAATTGAGCAAAGAAGACTCTTTATCCATCATGATCTGTTTTTATGTATTGGGAGGAATACTTTTAGATGATGCATTCCAACCTATGGATATATTAACTGCAACAACACAACAATAATAGTTCTTTTTGTAAAAATATTAAGACAGTATTGAAATAAAGGTTGTATACTTAACAAAACGCAAAAAAATGACCATGAGTAAAATTATTGTCGAAAGCAGCACATCCATATAGCCACATAATAACCCTTTACCAGAACCAAGTCCGTGGCCGCTTCGCTGAGCGCAAAGGACATCAAGTAAACGACTCTGGCATGTGTGGATAGTTCTAGTCACCCCTCGGGAAGGTTTGCTCGCTGGTTGGCAAAACTCATTGACTCCGCACAGCGGCGTGTGGGCGGCACCGAGACGAGTCCAGAGACACGTCGCGGCCGGTAAAAGAACTCTGGTCAATGACCTTGGCAGGAAGGGGTAGTCCTGCACTCACCCCTTTGGGAGGGTTGCTCGCTGGTGAGCATATCTCATTGACTTTGGGTCGCGGCGAGTAGGGGGCACCGAGACGAGTCCAGAGACACGTCGCGGCCGGTAAAAGAACTCTGGTCAATGACCTTGGCAGGAAGGGGTAGTCCTGCACTCACCCCTTTGGGAGGGTTGCTCGCTGGTGAGCATATCTCATTGACTTTGGGTCGCGGCGAGTAGGGGGCACCGAGACGAGTCCAGAGACACGTCGCGGCTGGTAAAAGAACTCTGGTCAATGACCTTAGCAGGAAGGGGTCGTCCTGCACTCACCCCTTTGGGAGGGTTGCTCGGTGGTGAGCATATCTCATTGACTTTGGGTCGCGGCGAGTAGGGGGCACCGAGACGAGTCCAAGGACGCGTCGCAGTCCCCGAAGGAACTTTGGGCAATGACCTTAGCAGGAAGGGGTAGTCCTGCACTCACCCCTTTGGGAGGGTTGCTCGCTGGTGAGCATATCTCATTGACTTTGGGTCGCGGCGAGTAGGGGGCACCGAGACGAGTCCAAGGACGCGTCGCAGTCCCCGAAGGACCTCTGGTCAATGACCTTAGCAGGAAGGGGTAGTCCTGCACTCACCCCTTTGGGAGGGTTGCTCGCTGGTGAGCATATCTCATTGACTTTGGGTCGCGGCGAGTAGGGGGCACCGAGACGAGTTCAGAGACACGTCGCGGCCGGTAAAAGAACTCTGGTCAATGACCTTGGCAGGAAGGGGTAGTCCTGCACTCACCCCTTTGGGAGGGTTGCTCGCTGGTGAGCATATCTCATTGACTTTGGGTCGCGGCGAGTAGGGGGCACCGAGACGAGTCCAAGGACCCGTCGCAGTCCTCGCACGGCCTTAAGTCAATGACCTTGGCAGATGGGGGTTGAAGGAAACTCACCCCTTGGGCAAGGCAGCCCTTAGTTATCGAAAAGTCATTGACTTTGGGTCGCGGCGTGTAGGGGGCACCGAGACGAGTCCAAGGACGCGTCGCAGTCCCCGAAGGACCTCTGGCCAATGACCTTGGCAGGTAGGGGTAGTCCTGCACTCACCCCTTTGGGAGGGTTGCTCGCTGTTGAGCATATCTCATTGACTTTGGGTCGCGGCGAGTAGGGGGCACCGAGACGAGTCCAATGACGCGTTGCATTCCCCGAAGGACCTCAAGTCAACGACCTTGGCAGGTGGGGGCACATATTTCATTTTCTCGGTAACTGTTAGGCTTGTTTGTTGGAATTATTTCTTAATTTTAGACATGGGATCGAGTGGTGGTCCTCTGCTACGTGCTACTTTGCAGATAGGTTCCGGTGAATGCGGTGTTGAAAAGGCAAATGGGAGTTCAAGTCAATCTAGACCACTGTCATCCGTGACGTCATGGACGGCCCATAACCTCACTAGCAGACGAGACTAGTATATTGCCGTTTCTTTACTTTTGGACCCCTTTTGCGGCTTGTATGCATTACTCAGACAACTTCTGCCAACTTCTAGAAGCTGTCGATACGGCGCGCGTCGCATTTCCTCGTCAACTCGGTAAATGGCACTTAATTTCTTTTGCCAAGTGGGAGCTGCAGAGCCTCACCGCTGCCACTGGCCGCCAGGTGGTGCCACCTTACGACGACCTCGAGCGTGGAGTATCGCGGCTAGGGGGGTCGGATTCTTTTGCACACCATAGTACCATGTGGATTGGTGCGCACAATGCGCTTTACGGGAAAAGTCATGCCAAAAACCGGCATGACAGGACATTCACGCCAAAAATAGGCGTGAATTGTTGAGTGAAGCTGATTTTTGGCATGACTTTCCTGTCATGCCGTATTATGGCGTGACACTTTATTCACGCCCCTGCAACGGAATAAAGTCATGCCGATAGAGTCCAGAGTCGCTTTTCAGGACTCAAACCGAACGTGTGCACACGTTTTTCTACATTGTAACTATGCTCGAAACTGCATATTCTGCACTGCAGTTGACGACTATAGTTCAAACTCAGTTAAAACTGTAGTTCCTTCTACCCGGGTGACCCTACCGATGAATACCTCGTTCAGAGAGCTATTCTTTGGTAGGGTCACACGTTCATTCAGCGCCGTTGGATCTCAAAAGCCGCCTGGGATTTTTCTTCTGGCCGGCCTTCTGTGCCCCAGTGGGCAGGCAGAAAGAGCGGCAATTGTACCAGTGAACGCGACGTTGTTGGGGTCGTGGGATGTAGAAAGTATTCGGGCGACCTCATTGCCGGCGGCGGATAGAGACCACGAGGCCAGCAGGAGGCAGTGCGCAGTGCGTAACGATGCCCAGCGAAAACTACAACATTTTTCGAATGCCATTAGTCAGAGCAATCGCTCTGTCCAACAGTCAATACAGGCTTCCTCGCGAAGTTCAGTACCTCCCATCATGCAGGTCGACGGGCGTCACGCCGGAAATGCGGAATGAGTACAATAAGGGACGCATGAGCTCGCAGAAAGGGGTGGACTTCATATCCTCGGCCTGCAATTTGAGAATATCGATCGTGAATTCCTCACGTCACACAGTGGGCCAGAAGACTGGCGGCGGAGGCAGTTGAAGTCCCGCACGGGTTTTGAGCTCCAGAGTCCCTGAATGGGACTCGAAACGGAACGTGTGACCTAGCTAAAGGATTGCTCTCCGACGAGGAATCCATTGGTGGGGTCACACTTTCGGTTCAAGTCCCATGGCGCTCTAAACGCGCCTGGGATTTTGACTGTTTCCACTGGTCTTCTGGCCCACTGTCGCCCACTGTGC
Organism: Stenchaetothrips biformis; assembly: GCA_030522485.1. Classification (NCBI taxonomy): domain Eukaryota; kingdom Metazoa; phylum Arthropoda; class Insecta; order Thysanoptera; family Thripidae; genus Stenchaetothrips; species Stenchaetothrips biformis. The sequence goes on along the minus strand of CM060097.1, from coordinate 19,367 downwards.
ACCGTCACAAACACAAAATGCGCACCTCTCGGGCAGGGTGAGGTGGAAGGGGCGGCCACTCCATCCGCGAGGCCATCGCCGCGGTGCAGGCGGTGCGAGCCGTGGGCTGCGACACGGGAGGGTCACTAGCTGCGACTGGCGCCGACACACGTCGCCGATCGCGCCGCGCAAGGCGCCTCCTTCCCTGTGCCGAGAAATCGATGCAGAGCCCCAAAGGTCGAAACACACCAAATGGGTCATTCTACAGATATGTCACAATTTCGCGTTTTGAACTGTGATGAATCAAAAGTTGTCCGATTTTGTTCGTATTGGGCTCGTTTTTCTTGTTTTGGCATGCAGAATGCAAAACGACATCAAGTGCCACAATTTTGTAAAAAAAAAATCACTTAAAATTATAAGGAAAATGACGACGGAGTTTACTTAAATTGACGCCTACGGAATTTACATTTAGAAGCAAATACCTGGATTGCAGCCGTATGGGTTTAAACAGTACAACGCGCATACACCGCTGACTAAAGGACCACCAAAGCATTGTTTTTATCCCCATTTCGAAAGTTGGTCGCTCAGGGGATCTGTGGCAAATCGGTAACGGATTTTACATACCGTGAAACGGGGTAATTTCGGGCACCCGGGGTAATTTCGGGCATCTCTGCCCGAAAGCATTGCGATGATGCTGCCGTCTAGTGGTGACCTCGGAGGCTTCACTGCAATTCGATTGGTAGGTTTGCTTGCCACTCCAGTGGCGCTCCGTTTTGAATGCCATAATTTGGCCTTCTGGGCCCGGATTGGCCTCTTTGCATGCCAAAATTTGGCATTCCGGTGAACTTGGACGCCAAATTTTGGCATTTTAAAAGGCCAATCCGGCCCAGAATGCCAAATTTTGGCGTTCAAATCGGAGCGCCACTGGAGTGGCAAGCAAACTTACCCATGGAATAGCAGTGTTGTCCCGTTGCGCGCATCTCATTCACCACACTTAAAACCGTCGGATCATTCCTCTGGAGACCAAAACAGATCCAAACTTTCCGAGATACAGTGATTTTCGTATTTTACACTTTTTACCTAAATTCAGTGTATGCGTGAAAGCTTCGACTGGCAAGCCAAACCTGTTCACAAACGGTGCATAAGGTATTCTTTTTTCTATTTGGACATGTTTTGAGCATGCTGTGTCAAATTTTCAATCACCTGCGGCAAATAGTATGGTAAATAGGGGCTCAAAACAGAAAAATTGTTACTTTTAGGGGTAATTTCGGGCACTGAAATGGCATGCAAGGGCAAGCAGGGTTGTTCTGAAAACTTTGAATTTCGCAGGGCTAGAGTGGTGTAAGCTTCTTCCAGCTCTTCAGAGCTCTTCTGAAAGATGGAGATAATTCATTACCAAGGATAATACTCAACTGCCGCAGCAGTCGCTTTGTGGAACTTTGACTATCATAAAAATGGGCCAAGGCTACATCTGTACTTCTTATGTGTAGTATGTACACATCCTATCTTAGTGTCAATGATTGGTTCGTGACTAAAATTTTATCATGTTTACCGGGACTTTGACTTTGAGAACACTGTAAACAAATTGATGTGAACCTACGACGGAACTTTTTCCGAAGGTTGTTGGGAATGTCCAAAGGTGCACTGTAAATATTTGTTTCCTACAGGAGTTTTTCTGAATCAGCGTAAGTTTGTCGTGAATTTTCGAATGTTCATCATAAACTTACGAAGCTGCTTGTAAATTTATGAAGGGCTTTGTAAATCTACGACGGGCTTCCGTAAAATTACGAAGGGCTTCGAAAATCTACGTCGGGCGTTCGTAAATTTACGAAGGGACTGCTGGCAACTTTTTTCCCGTGGGATCCGTCGGTAATTCCATACCTAATGATTACGAAGTTTCTTTGTAAATTAAAGAAGTTTCCCCGTAAATTTACGACGGGTCATTGTAAATTTATGAAGATGCTTCGCAAATTTCCAGAGCTCTTCTAAAATTTACAGAGAATCTTCCAAAATTTACGAAGGTTATTGTAAATATATGAAGGGCTTCCTGAATCAACGAAGGTACCGATGGCAATTATTTTGCCGAAGGATCCGTCGTTAATTTCGAACATAAATTTTTACAGTGAACGGCCGCATGTCTTGCCGGGTTGCTACGGAACGCAGAGTTTTCCAGAAGCCCCTGTATCTTCCTATTTGTGCATAAGACTTGCCTCCCATGTACGTCAGTTTCAAGAGGAAGATTCACGACTCATCTTCGCGTAAGTGTGGCCCGAGTTGTATCATTATCAAAAACAAAAAAGGAGAAAGGTTCAAGGCTAGACGTTCAACAAGAAGCGTCCTAAATAGATCCACCCCACTCTCCCAAACATCAAACTATTTGTTCCAATCATGACTTCAAATTATGTATAAATGACCACCCCAACCATCCCTCCACATCTGCATCCTTCAGAATTTCACATTTTATCACATAAGCTCAAAAGAAAGAGACACTTATGGATTTTGAGACCAACATCAGAACGACAAGTCGTTTTTTTCCTAGGGTGCCCGAAATTACCCCAAAACACGGGGTAATTTCGGGCACTGCTTTGGGCCCTCCACTGTAAAAACGGTGAGGCGTAGATATCTGGAATTGGCGTCAAATTGAAGCTAAAGGTGGGTAGATGATAAACTTTAACCCTCAAGAACATGGCAACACCACGACCTTCACAATTTTAAAAATACCTCTTAAAAGTGCCCGAAATTATCCCGTTTCACGGTACTCAAAAATTACGCGACCTCGTTTTTTAAATTTGGGTACCAATCTGATGCTACCCATCGGACACACATCTCCCAAACTTAGTGTCTAGAAGTGTTTTTCCCTCCGGAATCCATTGCAGCTCTCAGATACAGGCTGCGACTTTCCGTTCGAGTTGTGTAGAGCCGAACTCGTTATAGTGTACACGTTAATTATTGGGAAGTAAAAATGTCGAGACAAAAGTTAAATCTGTGCTGGCACGAAGCCTCACAACTTAAATGAAAGATCAAGTTGAAGTATGGGAGTGCCCTAGCAAATACAACCCTCGGGAACGATTGTCCTGTCATGATTCAAAATGCGTTGTACACCTAAAAAAGAAAAAAAAAACATGGCGTATCCCTTACCCCTATAATAACTGCGTTGTACACCTAACCATGGTGTTCCCTTACCCCAGCGGTTCCCAACCTTTTTCGGCTCGCGACCCAAAAATGGCTGCCAAAAATTTTCGCGACCCCACAGCCGAAAGTTGGCGACCCCTCGCGACCCAACCCCCAAAAAATCACCCCCCCCCCCACAATTTAAAAAAAAAGGTTTATGTGTGTTTTATTAAATATTTTAATTATATTTTGTTCAACTTTGTCTCGTCTTTTAATTTGTTTCAACCCTTTTTAAATGAAAGAAGATTTGTTTCTCATTGCTTTATTGTCAAATTAGTGGCTTCCCTGAGCCTGCATCCTGCGCACCAGATTTTCCATTCGAGGTTGTGTGTTGCGTGTAACTGCAACACGCAGGTCTCCCTCGACGTCGGGGCAGTTTCTATGTTTGTTTTTTATGTAAACCATGTCAGAAAAGGACGATTCTGCCGATTCTGTAGGTGGTAGCAAAGGGCAACAGGACACGCACGGCCCTGTCCGAGATGAGGGGGTACTCTTCGGAGAGGGTGAGCCAGAATTGGTCCAGCGGCATGCTGTTGAACTGCTGCATTATTGATCGGTCACACTCTAAAAAATAATTGCATTTCTACTATACCGCTGGATGGTAAAAGTACCAACTCAGGTATGGGAAACTCTTTTGCCAACGCTGTGTCGTAAAAATCCGAACCGAGTATGGGAATTTGATTTACCATGCTCGAGTTCGTTTTTTTCCCACACTTTAAAGTAGAAATCCTATTACTTAATTTGCATTATAGTCCTTTTCCTCGAACGCATAAGTATAAACCCAAAACAAATCTAAAATACTTTTTCTGGATAGGTGACGGATACGGATATTTAATATTGATCAAAAGCTAACGGCATAATGACTAAAACTCTGAGAAACTGCCCGGAAAAAGTAAACGAAAACTCATGTGACGTCAAACCGATGTAAAAATGAAACTTAATGATTTGTGAAAACCGGTTAAAACTAATTTCGTGCCTTGTTTTGGCCCACTATCACAGAAGGTTTATATGACTTTCTTGAAAAGTATTAAAATGGGTCGGTCTGAACTCTAGCAACTCTGAGAACTATTTTTGTAGATGAGCGTCATGGTTTTCATCCCTGCGAAATTTAGCGGAATATTATTATGAGGCCCATATCAAACGTAGCGCCTTAAAGCATTTTGATATCGTCAGTTGTTATGTCGAGTGAGATTGTTAAACGCAAACTGTTGACGATCCACTTGTTACATGGCATGGTCCACTAACTGGCAGCCACCTGAGGTCACGTTTCACGGACCTGCCGCTAGGTGGCGCCTAGAGCGCCGCGTCCGTTCACCAATTAGTATTTCCGATTTATTTTACCAAAATAAATAATTTTCGCAAACTGTATCATCAGTTGCCATAGTAAATATCAGCTCTAGCCGTTAGCGAAAAGTTTTTAACAAAATATTACTCTGAAGTCGAGAAAAGCGCATTTCCATGTTGCCACTCGCTGGGGTCTACAGTCGGCCACTAAGTTGGGTACCCGCATGATCGTTGTGGCAGATTCAGAGATCACCTCGACAGACGAAGGAAGTCGATGTTTCATCGGCTTTCTTCAAACGGCCTCTGACGAGTACTTCGGGAAGTACTTTTGACATCTCTGATTTTTTGGTTATCTGATCCATCAGCAGTAGCATAATTGCCTTCCTCAGATAAACATTCTTATCCGTCCACCAAGCTTTCCAGTACTTGAATAGGAATTTCACCACACATGATGTGGTAGTTACTCCACTTCAACGTGTTGAAAATAACCCACAATTCGTATAGGATTTTTGCCATACACGGTGTAGTAATTTTCCCACCCCCTCATATAGTAGAAACCTAACAAAGGTATAGGATTTTTGCCATATCGATGTATGGTGAAATTGCCATGTCATGTGTCGGAAAATTCCTATACCGAATAGGTTAATCGCGTCCGACACTTGTATAGGATTTCTACCACAAAATTTTTAAGAGTGCAGCCTGCAATTCCATCAGCTCCTCCAGGTGTTTTATAGGCATGTCCCACTCCTCCACGCGCAGCGGGTTTCTAATCCAGTCGTAAGCTTCACCAGGCAGGTCACTGAACCACTCCTCTAATCGGCTGGACAGGCCCTCGAGATGCAACATTATTTGGTCTTACCTTACCCCCATGACAACTCCGTCGTACACCTCAAATCATTGTCGTTAATTCCTGACCCCTATGAAAACTGTATTGAACACCGCAGAAAACTATAGTATGGGGGTCCCGACCCCTACAAAATGTGTGTCAAGTAACCTCACCGCACTTTACCCGCGGCGAATGTAACGCAAAAATGTGAGGTCAAACACCGCAGCTGTAGGTGCGTTGCTTTTGAGACACCACAGATTGAGCTTCACCTCAGATAATTGGGTTAAAAGAACATTTTTGCTCTTATGATTTTAGGTCGTGCGACGAACGGTTCTCGGGATAGGGCCTCTTGTTGCGGTCAGAGGCGAAATGCGCGCTCTGGCTCCTGCAAGCGCAGCGGCCGGTCGTGAAGGTCCCCTTTGTCGGCTGCTGGAAGCGTCGGTCCACTTCCGCCTACTTGATGAGGATGGACACGCTGCAATGGTGAGGCCCTTGAATGTCATCCGCCCCGTTTGGAGCGGTTTCTAGCCACTTGAGTGGCAACGCCACAACGCTTCAAGGAATGCATTACATTTCTTTTTACTTAATGAGCCATAACTGTAGCTGTAAATATCGCACATAAGCAAGCGAAATCATTCGAATAATTTCCTTCAGAGATTTATCTTTACACACTTCAAATAGAGAGTTATTGCTTATGTTTCCGTGGAGCGCTGCTAATCGTGCGGCATAGACAACGCTAACTTTTGTTCAGGGTCAGACTAATGCAGAGTGGCGTCGACTCATGGTACATAGGCGTTTTGGCCGCTTCTAGTCTCGTTGTCGTGTCAGCCGCGGTGCCGAGATTTGACGTCGCCAATCCCTTCTCCTCAGCATGTTCAGGTTGGCGTAAATTATTCGCAAGGTGGCGTACTGAAGACGTACGCACGCGCGTACGCATACAGAGGACCGCAAGCCGTGCGCGGGGTCCAGCCTGATCTGCCACCCGGTGAGCCACAGTCTGGAGAACACGGAGCGCGTGGAAGTGACGGCGTGCTGAGCACGACGCCCCCGATGCACCTAACGCCGCCACGCGGAGCTCTGCCCGGACGTGGTGGGCACCAGCAGCCTGTGTCATCCGGTGGGCCACGCCCTGGAGGGCTTGGCGCACGTGCAGGCGAAGGCGCGCGGCTCCCAATGCAAGCACCAGGTACTGCAGCTGGAGATGGTGGGCGGCAGCCCGGACAACACAACGAGCCTCCGCCACCCGCTGTGCTGCGCCCTGGAGGGCCTGGCGCACTTGCTGGGGACGGCGCGCGGACCGCGACGCAGCCGCATGGTGCTGCAGCAGTTAGCAGGGTAACTCTACCAGTGCGGATCAGCGTGCCGAGGCTTTCAGCTGCCGCGTTACGTGGGGCTGCCCTGCTCCAGCAAACGTCAACCTATGAGGAGGGTCTCAGGGCCTTATATAGGTTGAGGCCAACGACGAATGCCCTAATCCCAGCTCAGGTACGGCCCAAGCACCACCAGCCGCCTGCATCGCTGGAGCTCGTGCCTGCGACCCCGCCACCTGCGAACGCGCGGCCACCAACGCCGTGGACGACGCCACGCGGTGCTCCACGCGAACATGCAGAAGAGACTGACTGGCACCAGCAGACTCACCTCCCTTGGCTCCGCTTTCTCCGCCAACGCCTCCGCGGGGCCGGGGAGGAAGAGGTGTCGCAAGGGGTAAGTCAGCCATTTCACTCCCCCTTTAAGCGAGTATACTAGAGACAGAGCTGAATAATGGCCGGTGGGCTGGTGACTTGTGCGCAACACAGCCTGCCAGATTTTGCATTTCGCTTTTGTTTGCCTCGATCTGGACTCACGACGCATTGTGGCATGAAGACCGGACATAAGGTTTTAATGCTAATGCAGGTGCCCGTCAACCGAGGGTCAGGTACCGGTGCGGCGAGGACGGGGCCGACCCCATTCATGGCCGGTACGCCGGCGCTGGAGGGCGACGTCGAGGAAGAGGACGGCCGAGAGGGCGCCCACGGGGAAGGGGCCGAGGTCATTTCGTGCAGCGAGATCAGGATGAGGATGATCGTATGCAGATTGGTGGGTTAACAAAGTTTTAGAATGTACCATAATTTTGAAGGCCACGCCTACGATAGTCCCAGGCGCCTGCGGTCCGGAGGATAGGCCGGCCCGCAGCACGGGCGAGCTCGACGGGACGGCGTGTCTGCCAGGCGCTCACTCGCACGCGTTAGAGTGGCACGCGTAAACACGCATGCGCGCCGTACACGAACGCACACAGAATCGGCCAACGTGACGATGTTTCTTGTGGTTCTTCTTTTCAGTGCAAGCAAGGCGCAACCTTATCAGGGAGCAGGATGAGGCGTATGCCGAATCCCTGCGAACTGATAGGGAGCGGGCGGCCCGGCAGCGTGAGCGGGAGGAAGACGAGGCCGAGCTGGCACAGCTTCGGCAGCAGGCGATACAGACATTGCCCCCTGAGGTGTTTGGTGAGGCGGGACTGCCGATCTGCTTCAGAATGCCGGATGGGCGGCTTCTGGAGCGGCGCTTCGCCCGCAACGCGCGACTGGCGGTGCTGCACCAGTTTCTCCTGGCGGAGGGGGTGTATGAAGCGCACCTCCAGCAACCCTCTCCTGGAACCCAGGGAGTCCGCCTGCCCCCACCGGAAAGTGGCATATCCGTGGAGCGTGCGGTGGGGCCCGCGCCCACCTCACTGATCGTCCTCCTCGTCGAAGGTAAATAAATGCTCAGCCCACCAATGCTGCCACACTCCAAAACACAGCGTCTAGTGTAACCCAGTCGTAGATGTTAAAACGACGTTTCGTCTACTCGTGTGTTCCAGAACCTGAAGAGCAGTGCCAATGCAGCATTTGCTTTGAGGCTTGGAGCAGGAAGGCCTTCCGAGGGGTGCTGCCTTGCGGGCACTCGTTCTGCTACCGCTGCGTCGATCAGTGGCGCCGTGAACGACTGAGCGGGCGCCAGCCGCTTAACTGCCCACACTGTCGGGCAACGTGCTACGTGCCCCGTCGTGCCATTACAAAGAAGGCCAAAAACCCGTAGTCGACAGAGCAAGTGGTTTTCAGAGGAAACAATTTCGTTCCGAGCAGCCTTTTCAAAAAACGATATATATCGCATGGTTTCTCGTGTAAGGTTGGTAAACTGTACTGGCGGTAAAAGTATGGAGAAAGGAGGTTGCCAAAATGCTGAGACTAAACTTGTTTTACGTGAATCGTTGCAATTAAAGTGACTCACCTTGGGCAGAATGTTGATGTCTCAGCAGTGATAAAGTGTTTATTGAGATTTGAAAAGATGACACTGCGCAGAATCTTCATTACAAAGTGATGACTGAGAGGACAGTTTGAGAAAATTGCACTTGTCAATATTCGTATGTTTCTGTCAAAAATTCTCCTAGAGAATGTGTAAAAAAAGTATTGTCTTATGGTGAGACGATAACAGTGATTCTTTAATGACAGGGCGGGGGATATGGTGGGGATTGGAGTCATGCCCCTCAGTCCATGCAATATTTTGATTGCCAGCAATGCAACATATAGTCTCATCAATGAACCAATAATTTAGTTTTAATAAAACGGATTTGTCATCTGGCAAGCTCCTGATCCTTAAGATGCGGTAATGTGCTTATGTACTGCTTTACTGATTGTGAAAATGTCAATTTAATTAAATGTGATGTAAAAATGCTTGAGAAGGATACAGTTTAGGTGATCCTGTGTTGTGCATGAGCACCATGACGTTTGCGGCCAAGTTTGTTTATGTTGTGGGTGATAAAGAGATGCGTAGAAGGTGACCTCTTTTTTATTTTCTTCAATTTTGTAAACGCAAACCTAACCAGCCTCTGAGAAAAAAGTATTCTCTTGATGGAAGTCATTTAAAAAGTCACACTCAGACTGTGGAGGGCGGCTGTGAATGGGAGCGAAATGGCTTCCAAGTATTCGGCCTACAAATGGGTTAAATAAACGACACTGCAAAAAAGCGTGGAATTCTGGCAAATATTGATTTATTTAAGTGGCATGTTATTACATAGGGTTCAGTGCCTGTCTCATAATTGCTGCATGAAAAAAGCAGTTTAAAATGCCTTTTAGATATTGGTGCGATGGGTGGAAGTAAACACAGAATACATTCACACATCAACAAGGCTGGGTAGAAAAAATCCGCTCACCAGTGTTGGAATACAAGAATGACAATGCTTTGCCTGCAAACAATTAACCAAAGTACAAGAGTGACACATCTTCATTGCACATCCAAGTTCAAACTAGTGGTGTATGTTTTCACATTAAAAAAGCTACTTTTATGTGTAATCCTGGGGCAGCCTTTATTTGGGAAATAATGACAGCATTTTATTTTTTGTCCTCGAACATATCTCGTTTTGCTACAGATTTTCTCAAGCAAAAGGCATATGTTTAAGTCAGCACAATTTCCAAATTAGTGAAAATTTTGTCGTTCAAAAACATAGATTGTCATCAAGAACCTAAGTGAAACAAACGTTGTTGAATCTAGAAAGCGACAATTTGTCGTAGAAGAGCGAAAGTCTTGTTCATCACCATTTACGACATAATTTGTGTGCAAACAACATCTCTTGCTATTATCTGCACAACAGAAATAAATGATGAGTAGTTTCATGATCATCACCTACTATGTATTTCTAAGTCATAGGGAGATTTTAATTAAAAGACACAGAATCATGAAAAATAAAGTTAACAACAAAAGTAGTCAACCAATATTTGTTGCAGACATTACAAAATCTTTTTCGACTCATAAGTCGTTGACCAAATAACTTATCTGACCTCCGATTTCTTGATTGCAAATTCAATGGGTGTTTTCGAGGAAAGAAAACGCACATTCACATAGGTGTTTGCCCGCACCATTTTCGACTTTAAGGGGTTTGTTACACACTGCCCTTGTTACATACTGCCCCACTAGAGTGGTTGGTTTTTCCTTCATGTTCAAATTTTGGAGTTGGGTAACTTTCATTCGGTTCCGTTTTCCATATGATGAATTTTGGCACCTCAGCCGGCAAAATCGGCCCAGCGGAAAAGGTCGCGCAAGGGGCTTAAGTGCGCCTTAACAGCCCTTAATGACTCAACGTCTAAGTATCGATGTAGGACCTTCGCCATATTGTAAATATAGTGATTTTGACGCCCAAGGGTCAAAATTTTGACCGTTTTGCCGTATCTTCACTCCTTCAGGGCGAAAAAAGCGAAAACGTTGCAAAAACATCCTATTTAGCTCAAAACACTATTTTAGACCACGTTTTCGCTTTTTTCGCCCTGAAGGAGTAAAGATACGGCAAAACGGTCAAAATTTTGATCCTTGGACGTCAAAATCACTATATTTACAATATGGCGAAGGTCCTACATCGATACTTAGACGTTGAGTCATTAAGGGCTGTTAAGGCGCACTTAAGCCCCCTACGCGACCTTTTCCGCTGGGCCGATTTTGCCGGCTGAGGTGCCAAAATTCATCATATGGAAAACGGAACCGAATGAAAGTTACCCAACTCCAAAATTTGAACATGAAGGAAAAACGAACCACTCTACTGCCCCACTCTCCCTTACTTTCAAGAAGTTGTAAACAGATTTTAGAGATGGGTGGTAGTGAAGATTAAACACATGGCATGCTTTCAAAGAAAGACAGATTGCTTTCAGAACTTCAAACCAATCTGTTGTGGCTCCCTTATACAGCCTACTAGAAATGATAATTTATCAGTTTTCAGGTAATGGATTCCATCATTTTTACTGTGGGTTGCCCAAAGTAAATAGGGAAAAATGGGAGTGGGATCCACTGAGTTGCTCTCCACTGATAGATAAATTTCAGTCAGCCCCTGCCTGCGAAAAAATTAGTATCAAACTATAACCACTAGGTTGTTTTTAAGGAAGCATAAATAAGAATAGTTCTACTGGGGTTGAAAACGTTTTCCTGTCTGTCGGTCTGTGTGTCCGCACTACTCCCAAACGGCTCGACCTATAGGAGCGAGATAGTTTTTCCTAATGCGCAGCTCCATAGATTTTGCAGGGTTGTTGTGTATGTCCTTGGCTTCCTTCGCATCAAAATTCAGCTTTCTATCCCAATACCTTTAGTTGCCAACGAAATATCCCAAAAAACGACAAACTTAGTGCAACTTTTAAGTGAGTTCACACACTGACAGAAAAATAACCCATTTCAGGTAATCGCCCTCCCAAAGTGGGGAAGTCGCCAACTTGTTTTAGGTGTGAAACAAGAACGGGGAACAAGCTCAGCCTGTTTTAGCAGCAAGGCTACCCAAAACAGGGGTAGGTTACCCGCTTCGCACCTAGGCCAAAAGGCGAAGGCTTGAGTAAATTTTTAAAGTTGTCCAAATTAACGTTGCCTTACAGAAATGGATTTAGCTCGTGAAGACCAACAAAAAATGTCAACACATGTCATAGGTTTAGATTGAACTTCTAAACTTGTCAAAAGGACTAGTGTTTAGTACTTTGGAAGTCAAATAACTTGTTCATTTCCCATTTAAAACTATGACATGTGTTGACATCTTTTGTTTGTCTTGATAATTAACTCAAAACAATTTTTTTTTCTATCAGTGCATTTTAAAGACATTTTTACATAGTTTCGTATGTTTCCGAAGGTGCTGATGACGAAAATGAAATAAATTTCGACGCCCAAACATATTTTGAACCGCGTAGTGCAACTTTCTAGGGGGCGTTCAAATATGACGTCACACTTTTTCGGCTCATTTTTCGACCCCTCCCCCCTATAGTCACGATTTCGACTGACCAAAGTGCAGCAGAAATTTGAGCTGATTTTAGTTCATTGTAGATGGAGCACTCTTTTGCATTTGACATTCTTACACTGAATTTAAGTATAACGTGACAATGTCTTCAACCCCCTCTCCCCCATGTCACATGTGGTCACGATTTCGCTGATCCCTCTCCCCCTATAAAGTGGGACGCTAATTTGAACGGCCCCATAGTGACTTTACATTTAAGACATTTTTACATAGTTTTGTATGTTTGGAAGGTGCTGATGACGAAACAGAAATCAATCTTGACGCCCGACCTAAGTTTGACCCGGGAAGGGGCTACCTCGACCTGAATTTCAAAACATAATGTACTTCGACCCTCATCACGTGGTGCACTACTCATTGCCTCGACAAACCTTGAGACAGCTTGCCGAAGGCCGCAAAGACGTGGTTGGCCACGTCGAGCAGGACATCAACCGGAGCGCTGTTGCGTGGCGATCGGGCGGGAAATCAATGCGCCCCGCGGATTGCCGAGAAACCCTAAATCAGGACGAGCCTTTCTCGCTGAGGCGTGACAAAGCCGGACAAAGCCAACGTGTACCACCCTATAAGTGGGGGAGACGTAGTTCGCGAACGAAACAGCAGAGCGCACAGGACACGACAGAGTAAAGGAACCCTTTATTTATCATCGCAACTGACATTTATGTAGTATCTGACTTAATGGCGGCTCAGCTGCACCAGCACAGTTTCGAAAGTAGCGAGGAAACCAACCACCTGTGCATAACGAGAAGGGTCCTAAGTTAAAGGGATGTCGTTCGTACGACTGCAAATGAGTCGGGCACACTGTGCACGTACCGAGAGCAGAAACTCACGAGTGAGACTGAAAACGCCCAGGCCGGTCAGGGCGACGCTTTCCGAGCACACCTGCGTGTAAAATCGGAGAACCTGTGAATAAAAACAGAAATGACCAAGGCGATCCGGTGTGTCTTGCGTGGTCGTTGAGCGAACAAAAGTTTTCTCACTGCATCAGAATAGGACTCAGTCGGGACATTGCACAGCACTTGCTTCAAGCTGCGCCATTCCTGATGAACCGATGTGGTACTGTAGGACACGGAGAACAGTTTCACCGCTACGCATATGAAGCTCGTCAAACTTCCGCTTGAATTTCCCTGGAATATTCCATGAAAGGCAAACATGATAGAAACACGAATCCGACGGAGTACGTACATCCCACGGAGCAAACTCACCCCAAAAAGGAAGTTAAAGTTTTGCAGAAGAATATGCCGTTCTGAAAGAAGCTGAGGAGAATGAAGGCCCCGATCTTCCCGTCGACGAACGAGACGAAGTCGACTAGCTTCCCGTAGGTCTGCCGAGCGTCTTCCCAGAACTCGGGCGCGGTCTTCTGAAAGGACAGGCCAGCGATTGATGTTGACTTGTTGACGGGCTCTCTCTTCTCATGGACGGGTGGTGCTGCACAATGGGCTAGAAGACACGTGGATGTGGCTTGACCTGATTTGAGCTCAAGAGTCGGACTCTAACCGAAGGAGTGACCCCACCCATGCATCGCTCCCGAACAAGGTATCCATTTTCTCGGCTGGTACTCAATCGAGTCCAATTTTTGCCGCCGCGCCGGTCTTCTGGCCCACTGTAGCCCCTCTACCTGCTTAACGGCCAGCCGCAGCCTGGCGACGAAGGCGCGCAGGTTCTGCGCCAGGAGGTCGCTCAGGACGACGACGAGCAGGTCGCAAACGGAGTTGACGGCGATCAGACATATTACGCCCACCACGCGGGGGACGGAGACGGCCGAGGCCTTGGCCACGGCCTGGACCAACCCGGCCAGGGAAGCTGCGCACCACATCCGAGCGGAGAAGTAAGGGAGGGTGGGGCGATTCGTAAAGGATTTAGGAATCACTATACAAATAAAGTATATTCTTCATATGGTTGCCAAACTTGTGCCAGGTAAGTAGTCTAGCCCTTTAACTAGACCGGGGGGGGGGGGGGGTCGGCAACGGCCCAGAGAGCGCGTGAAGCCATGCTCGAGCGAGTTGCAGGGGTTACGGCCTTTTCATCGATTGTGAGATCTAGGCCGTTGATTGCAAAACGCTTTGCACAGATCAAAAGAGGATAAAATTTAGGGTGCATTAGGCCCACACTGTTAAAAAAAATGTTGTAATTTAACAGCACTTGTGCTGATAAGTTTGATAGCAACACATCTTGTTATATAACAAACATGTTGTAGCCCTTGGTGTTGTTTTCTGATGATTCGGTTGTATTACAACAATACTTTTGTCGCGTCTTCGATCATGTCTCTTCCAAATTTGTGTTCGCCTCAAAGTGTTGTAATTTAACATCATCCTTGTAATCTGACAACTATTTTTGTTTGAGAATTGCACAATGGTTGTTTTTAAACAGAAAAACTGTCGAACGAGAACATTACTGTTTTAAATCAGAATTACATTACTGTTTCCAGACAGGGAAGTTGTAAAGAAACAAATGAGTTGTCTGTAGATGAATTTCCCGTTCAAGAGCCGAACAACACTGTTGTAATTTAACGACATTCCTGTAGGTGATTGTGTTGTAATTTTACAGTGGATTTTTAACAGTGCAGTAGCCTGTCCGCTACTTCCAATTAAACCTGACACAAGGCAAAAACCTTTACAGCAACATGGCGTGGACGAGGTTTTTCCTACATTTTATGATTTCTCGTGTTTTTCGGTGTTTTCACTTACGCTTTCTTTTTATTTATTTTAAGGTAATGTGGGAGTTTTGACAAAGGCGATTTGCCTTATGTACCCTAAATTTCATTCTCTTTTCATCTGTGCAAAGAGTTACGTAAACATCGGTCTAGTTCTTACAATCGTTGGAAAGGCCGTAACCTCTGCACTGATGGTGCGAGCATGGTTTCACGCTCTCCCTGGGCTGTAGCCACCCCCTGACTAGACTGCGCAGCTCCATAGGACACACAGGAGTCAAGAAGCTTCGAGATGTAAGACGCTTTCAAAACCTTTGCATTTGTTACGAATCGCCCCAGCATGGGGTTATTTGTAACATCCATAGGGCTTTCCGTAACATCCTTTTTATTAAATTAATCTTTGTTGGGAAACTTAATCTCCTGCATCAGTTGTTTTTCGAATGGCCCTCCGAGGAATTAAAATCGACATTGTTCAACTGAAAGCTGCGTTGGCCGCCGCTCAACATTCACACGCCCACTGTGTCAACCCTAACCCCCCTTTTTTCAATGTCGGACAACGGAATTAGAGTTACTCGCATTAAGAGGCATTTTTTGTCGTGTGAACGTGTTAAGGGGGCAGTAGCGCTTCGTGCACGTTTTTCTCATTTTTTCTGAACTTTCTGTTTGGACAGCAATAAAAAATTTGGTATAAACGCTAGAGACAAATGGAAAGCACCATGTAAAAGTACAGACTTTTTACAACAATTTCAAAAAAAAATAATTTTGTTGTGGCATTAAATTAGGCAGGGATATAGCATGTGAAAAAGGTCTGCAAAATCATACATGATGTCACTGCGCGCACGATTGCGGCCGAAGTTTTCAACTTTTTTCCAATCGGTAAAAAGAATCCGAAAGAGCATAAAATTGCCCACAAAATGAACCACCGGCATTAATATCGGACGAAAAATACTGCTAGATATTTGATATTGAACTCAAAAAAAAAACGTTATAACGAAAATTTTGTGCAAAAGTACATTTTCATAGCAGTATTTTTCGTCCGATATTAACGCCGGTGGTTCATTTTGTGGGCAATTTTATGCTCTTTCGGATGCTTTTTCCCGATTGGAAAAAAGTTGAAAACTTCGGCCGCAATCGTGCGCGCAGTGACATCATGTATGATTTTGCAGACCTTTTTTACATGCTATATATCCCTGCCTAATTTGATGCCAGAACAAAATTATTTTTTTTGAAATTGTTGTAAAAAGTCTGTACTTTTACATGGTGCTTTCCGTTTGTCTCTAGCGTTTATACCAAATTTTTTATTGCTGTCCAAACAGAAAATTCGGAAAAAATGAGAAAAACGTGCACGAAGTGCTACTGCCCCCTTAATATATGGCAGCGAATGATTCGAGAAATAATTTTAGCATTTATTTGCCTACACACTAAATTACTACGTACTTTTTTCTGCGCAAGATCCGCACAAAATTGTGCATGCGTTTTGAAATGCACGTATTGGTGCGTAACTACGCACAAAAGTGTGCGTTGTTGCGCATATAATTCGTGCATATTGAAACGCATGCACAACTTTGTGCAAAGGTTATGCACAAAATAGTACATAGTAATTTAGTGTGTAAACTACTAAAATTTTAGGTAACAACGTAATCTGTTCCGAATCACCCCCGAAGCGGGTTTCGCAAAGTGCACGTCCTCAACCTTTACCGGACAAACTTACAGCAACAAATTCCACGTAGTTACGTTTTAAAGGGGTCACGCTTTAAGGCCTCAACGACACTATGATGTTGATTGGTACCTGCACTGCCAAACCAAGTGTGGACCAAGTCCACGCTTCCTTGCGTCGACCATGTTTGGTCCACGCTTTCTTTGCGTGGACCAGTTTGTCCCACGCTTCCTCGCGTGGACCACGGTTTGGTCCACGCTTCCCAGTCTGATCTGTGCCAGTCATACGTACAGTCTGCGTCCGTTTCAATCAAGGAAGAGTGGACCAAACTGTGGTCCACGCGAGGAAGCGTGGGACAGACTGGTCCATGCAAGGAAGCGTGGACCAAAAATGGTCGACGCAAGGAAGCGTGGACTTGGTCCACACTTGGATTGGCAGTGTGAGGAGCTTCTGGCGAAAACTTCAAAGGACCTAAAATCTACGGTTTGCCTGTTTTCAGTGTAAGTACTCCATATTTCAGACTCCCTCAAAACTGTACCGGATCACCGATCACAATCGTTTCGATTGGTCAAGGATCCTCTACTTCCAGTGAAAGAGGGGTCATACTCAGATTTTCTTCTGCACCCCTTCCTCTATAAAATACGAATCTGTTACGAATCGCCCCACCCTCCCTATCTCATTTCGTCACATCAAAACCAGAGTCGTAATTACCGACTGAAAAGGCGAGCGCGCCGGCGCATGCGACGCGTTGACGGCGACGCAGGTCGGGCGGCGACATGAGGCGCTCCATGTGAGCGACGGTGTCGGCGTAGGCCTGGCCGACGGCCTGCCACTGCCTGGCCAGGCCCACCGACAGCAGCAGCATGAGCGCGCAGCACAGGAAGCCCACGGCCGAGAGGGACAGCGAGGCTGCAGCATCCAGGGACACAAACAGTTGCAACACGACCCTGCGCAGTGGGCCAGCGCAGGCGGACAAAACTTTAGACGCGTCTTCGGCTCCACTCACTGAAAATTGAATGGTCAGACCCAAGGCCAAATTACGGCGTAAAGAAAAGTCACGCCAAAAATTGGTGCGACAGATAATTCACGCCGAAAAGCGGCATGACACGTGAATCACGCCGTCTTCTGGCGTGTATGTACCATGTGGATTGGTGCGCACAATGCGCTTTACGGGAAAAGTCATGCCAAAAACCGGCATGACAGGACATTCACGCCAAAATTAGGCGTGAATTTTTGAGTGAAAGCTGATTTTTGGCATGACTTTCCTGTCATGCCGTATTATGGCGTGACACTTTATTCACGCCCCTGCAACGGAATAAAGTCATGCCGATTAGTGTCCAGAGTCGCTTTTCAGGACTCAAAACCGAACGTGTGACCCTACCGATGAATACCTCGTTTAGAGAGCTATTCTTTGGTAGGGTTCACACGTTCATTCAGCGCCGCTGGATCTCAAAAGCCGCCTGGGATTTTTCTTCTGGCCGGCCTTCTGTGCCCCAGTGACAAGGCCGGACTGGGGACATTTGGCCCCGTCGGGAAGTTAAGCCAGTGGCCCTCAGCACCCCTCAGCCCCACCACCCTAAAAAAAAGGTTTCATCTTATCTCTTGATTAATCGTTATCCAGGGCCGGACTGGGGACATTTGGCCCCGCCGGGAAGTTAAGCCAGTGGCCCTCAGCACCCCTCAGCCCCACACCCTAAAAAAAAAAGGTTTCACCTTATCTCTTGATTAATCGTTTTCCTTTATTCAATGCGAGTGAAAGCGAGCTTAAAGCCGTAGACCTATAGCCTTGTTAGAGTTACATCACGAAGAAAATAGGAGTGCCCATTGCCCACGCTGGGTGCAATAAGGATCACTTTGAAACAGTTCCAATTTTTAAAAGCGAGAAGAGAAATAAGCCAACGCCTTATGCACGCTAAGACTTTTTACGAAACTTCGACGAAATTTCGTCGTTAATACGACGGATCAGGATTGCCGTCGGAGTGCGAAGGATCGACGCCTCCATGAAAGCCCCTTAGGAAGGTGTCCTCCGGGACTCCAGGCCGTGCGGAAACCTGACGCCGGCACCAGTTTTCTCCTCCGCCTTGTAGTTGTCGACACACAAGGACGTACGACGAGTTCGCCGTCGAACACGGCCAGGAAGTCGTACTATAGTTCGAGGCCAAGGCTGCTCTGGCCCTTTAGGAGTCCGGGACTTTACACTTCGGCATTGCGTAGGGGAGGTCTCGGATTACCAGGAGCCGTCGATGAATGCGGTCCGACCACTGGTTCGGCCATCATGCCGTCAGGATGCCGTCAAGCATGGTGATAAACTGAGGCAAACCCAATTAAAGGGGGGGGGGGCAACGGTGGTCAGACCGTGTTCATATCGTCAGGTTCCTGGTGGTCCAAGACCTCCCCAGGGCAATGCCGAGGTCAAAAGTTTCGGACTCCTGACGGGGGCCCGGCCTGAGCAGCCTTGTCCTCGAACTAAAGTACGAATTCCGGCCGGGGTTCGACGGTGAACATGTCGGAGGAGGGGAAACAACGGGTTGCGGGCGTCGGGTTCTTTTCTCGTCTGGAGACCGGAAGACACCTGTTCTAAAGGGACAGCATCATGGTTCCAGTGGTCCTGGAGCATATACTTCGTAGAAACAACGGGATGTCGTTTCGACCGAAACTCCGTCTGTGTTCTAAGGGGAACGTAATCAAAGAAATTTTTTTTGGTTTCCTACCCTCATCGACCTTTGACGAAAAAATTTCGTGGAAGCTTCGACGCGCGGATGCAGTTTTTTCGTTCGTTACGACTGAAATTTCGTCGCCAAATACAAAAGACCAACGTTTTCGAACAAAAGGATGAGCGGTGTTGGCATCCAAACATAATTGTATAATAACGACCGATGCGGATTTTTGAGATTATTAACCATGGGCGGCGGGTCGAGTCATAGTTACGCTCGCGAGCGACGAAAAAATTCAGTTGTTCCAGGAAGTCCCTTAGTGCTCTGTTAAGGCTCCCATGGAGTTAGGCCGCCCTTTATTAGTCTATCCCCAGATTCTG